>NQII01001003.1:136061-341059 GCA_002778355.1 Clitarchus hookeri
ACTGCAGACGAGAGGAAACAACACAGGGCAAACCACCGTAAAACAAGTTGTGGAGTTTCGGGCAGAGAGACAGCAGCTCGTTAATTAATCAGTTCGTCTTACTGGGTCTTTGATGAGGAGGGAGAGTGAGTGGGGGAACAGGGGGATAGATATACGAGGAATTGGAGGGGGGAGGGTGTAGCTTTGTCTGCAGACTCTCTGAGACTCTCTACCTATCCAGAGGCTGCGCACGGGAACATTGCTTCACGCCGAGTCAATACTCGTGCAATATGCACGCTCTTGTGGCTAGCAAAAATCCTTTAACCACGCCGAAAATGCGCCCTGTACTAAGGAATTACTTCATATCAGTGTTGACACCAGGCATACGGAACAAATTAAGGATGATACGACTGATTTCGTAGTATCATATTGCCTTGAATGTCTTTCCGTTTCAGCTTAAATAGGTTAAAATCCTATTCAATTCTCGTGAAGTATGCACGTTTTTGTTACTGCAGCATCAGGTAACCATGCCAAAAATTCCCGCGTCTCTGAATTATTACTTTATAACAATGTTTATACCAGGCATAAAGGAAAAATGAAGGATGATCTATTGAGTTCGTAGTCTCCTGTTGGCTTGAATGTTTTTCCCAATTAAGCTTAAAGTTATTGGATGCCGAGTCAATACCAGTGCCGTAGGCACATTCCTGTGGATAGGAAAATCCTTTAACCACGGGTTCTACAGTGTTGATAACAGTCACAAAGGAAAAAAAATTAGGATGAAACGACTAACGTTATCGTCTCCTGTGGCATTAAATATATTCATATTTTACTTAACTGTTTAAAATATACAATTGTATATCTAGTTGCACGAAACTTATTACTGCGTATGAAGTTGTCATGACTTGAATTCCTTAGTTGGTACACCAGCTCATTTTACTGTTTTAGTAAATCGTAATATAATACATTGCACCATTTCAAAGTCTCCACTTGTGGTTCTACAAGCGTCAAAAGTGTCAAAACTTTAATAATTCAATCGGCACATTTGAAAGTGCTTAATTAATGGACGTCAGAAACGTAGTATTGCATAATTAATTTAATGCATGCTGCATTGAACTTAAAATGCGTGGCTTGGATTACACGTGGTATATAAGCGTATATTTCGAAATGTGTTATAATATACACTATCTCATAAAACAATGACCGGGGTCAAAATATTTTTGATATAACTGTGTAATTTTGCTGGTTTGGTAATACTTAAAGCATCACTGTACGAAAATCTTTCTTCTCCACTAATCTTAAATAACTTACACAAAACGATTGCTCATAGTGGAAATCATCCTGGAGTAATATATTTCCNTCTTCTCCACTAATCTTAAATAACTTACACAAAACGATTGCTCATAGTGGAAATCATCCTGGAGTAATATATTTCCAACTACTAATATAAAGGCGAAACTCCGGGTAAGAGAATTTGATAAAATATTCTTCGAGTTTTTGCTCTCATTTGAAAAATATTTTCTTGATTTCAGAAAATTGCAGAGAGGAATATTTTAATTCAACGTTGCAGAATATCTAAACACTGAGGCAAATATTCATCAAGTTATACAATGCAAATTTCACTGAAAAACCAATAACAGTTTAAACTTTTTGTGATAAGCTTTTAAAGTCACTGGTATCATCACGAAACAACCTATTAATAACCAACTTCCTGCCTAAGATTGTTGCACATTTGGTATGCTACTGGAATTTCGGAAAATAAAGGTCTATATTTAGAACATATCTCATTACTCTTAAAATGATAGAACTGTAAAATCTTGGTGTAAAAATATATCTACTCATTACTTTTCTGGGAGATGATATTGTTTGAGGGAAATATTGCGTCAATAATATATACTGTACCAAAAAGAAAAATCAAAATTTTAATCTTGGCATATCTCTGCGTTCGTTTGTGGGAGAGAGATGGGTGATGATCTGAAATGCTGGCAAAGCAATATCCACGTTAGATGGGCAAGCCTCCTGGCGTGATTATGGGCAAATCCTTGCAACATTCTCATACAGCACCTGCAAGGGAAATTGCGCCTTTAAAACTGTATGTTACGATTATGAATTAAGGCGTAACATCTTCGAGAACATCATCATGTCATACATATTTGCAATTTCTATAGATATCAGGTTCATGTTATCTCATCTCTTCTCATTCCAGGGATTCACTACTTAGGTTACATTCCCCTCTGAGGTTTATGTACGTGTTACGTAACGCATTAGAAGGCGAAGTCAAAAGAGAAAGTTTTTACACTATTACTGCCCAGTTTTGATACATAACTTCATTCAAATTTTGGCAGACAGTAGAATTATATTCAATGAATAAAAGGTTTGGACATTCTTGTTAGTAGAACGATACGTACGATACGATTATGGATGAAAATATATTACTAACTGCTGTTTCTAATTTAATAGCGTGTGCTTCAAGTTCAGGTGGAGATTGCACAGCAGGATTGTGCATGCATTTATGTGATAGCTTCCCGTACTCACCTTACCTTGTGAGTGTTACAAATCACACACGAAATATTCAGTTAACATGTAACCCAAGTATTCATCTTGGCACCTCTAGAATAAGAGGAGGCAGTGTGTTACCACCGACCTTAATTATACATCATAAATTATCGCTCATCACAGCAATCCGAGAATTATTAATTTTCCATTTAACAAGTCACATTTACTGAAGAAAAAAACGTCTGCTCGCATGCAGCGTTAGTTAATTCAGTGTCAATTTCCAACTGACGTTAAGGCAACTTCGTTTCTAAGACAAAAATATATGTTGAATAACGCATAATATAACTACAAGGTTGCTCGTTTGCATATGGAGAGATTGCTCGTATATACAGTTGAAAAAATTGGGACACATGAGATACGAGAAGATAAAATAACAGGTATATTGTATAANTCTTCTCCACTAATCTTAAATAACTTACACAAAACGATTGCTCATAGTGGAAATCATCCTGGAGTAATATATTTCTAACTACTAATATAAAGGCGAAACTCCGGGTAAGAGAATTTGATAAAAGATTCTTCGAGTTTTTGCTCTCATTTGAAAAATATTTTCTTGATTTCAGAAAATTGCAGAGAGGAATATTTTAATTCAACGTTGCAGAATATCTAAACACTGAGGCAAATATTCATCAAGTTATACAATGCAAATTTCACTGAAAAACCAATAACAGTTTAAACTTTTTGTGATAAGCTTTTAAAGTCACTGGTATCATCACGAAACAACCTATTAATAACCAACTTCCTGCCTAAGATTGTTGCACATTTGGTATGCTACTGGAATTTCGGAAAATAAAGGTCTATATTTAGAACATATCTCATTACTCTTAAAATGATAGAACTGTAAAATCTTGGTGTAAAAATATATCTACTCATTACTTTTCTGGGAGATGATATTGTTTGAGGGAAATATTGCGTCAATAATATATACTGTACCAAAAAGAAAAATCAAAATTTTAATCTTGGCATATCTCTGCGTTCGTTTGTGGGAGAGAGAAGGGTGATGATCTGAAATGCTGGCAAAGCAATATCCACGTTAGATGGGCAAGCCTCCTGGCGTGATTATGGGCAAATCCTTGCAACATTCTCATACAGCACCTGCAAGGGAAATTGCGCCTTTAAAACTTTATGCTACGATTATGAATTAAGGCGTAACATCTTCGAGAACATCATCATGTCATACATATTTGCTATTTATATAGATATCAGGTTCATGTTATCTCATCTCTTCTCATTCCCGGGATTCACTACTTAGGTTACATTCCCCTCTGAGGTTTATGTACGTGTTACGTAACGCATTAGAAGGCGAAGTCAAAAGAGAAAGTTTTTACACTATTACTGCCCAGTTTTGATACATAACTTCATTCAAATTTTGGCAGACAGTAGAATTATATTCAATGAATAAAAGGTNTCCAGTTTTGCTACATAACTTCATTCAAATTTTGGCAGACAGTAGAATTATATTCAATGAATAAAAGGTTTGGACATTCTTGTTAGTAGAACGATACGTACGATACGATTATGGATGAAAATATATTACTAACTGCTGTTTCTAATTTAATAGCGTGTGTTTCAAGTTCAGGTAGAGATTGCACAGCAGGATTGTGCATGCATTTATGTGATAGCTTCCCGTACTCACCTTACCTTGTGAGTGTTACAAATCACACACGAAATATTCAGTTAACATGTAACCCAAGTATTCATCTTGGCACCTCTAGAATAAGAGGAGGCAGTGTGTTACCACCGACCTTAATTATACATCATAAATTATCGCTCATCACAGCAATCCGAGAATTATTAATTTTCCATTTAACAAGTCACATTTACTGAAGAAAAAACGTCTGCTCGCAAGCAGCGTTAGTTAATTCAGTGTCAATTTCCAACTGACGTTAAGGCAACTTCGTTTCTAAGACAAAAATATATGTTGAATAACGCATAATATAACTACAAGGTTGCTCGTTTGCATATGGAGGGATTGCTCGTATATACAGTTGAAAAAATTGGGACACATGAGATACGAGAAGATAAAATAACAGGTATATTGTATAANGATTGCTCGTATATACAGTTGAAAAAATTGGGACACATGAGATACGAGAAGATAAAATAACAGGTATATTGTATAATGTCTCGTATATAATAATCTATTTGTTTCTTTCTTTTGTGCCATGTACGATCGCCCAGCATTATTAATGGTTTAATATCGCTTCCATGTTTATGTGTTGTTCTTGTTGCAGAGCCCTTTGGTATGTTTCTTTATTATATTGTGCCACGTTTTATTGTATCGGTAGTGGCTCTCTTTGTAAGCTGTTTGTACCAAGGACTAACTGCATTTTTCTTTTGATGAAGTGAATAATTTATTTTTTCATTACCTCACATGGTCACAACACAAAAACAAACAGAAATATCAATATGCTTGGTTATTGTTAATAAGTGCAATTAATACAAATAGTGGTACTTTTAATTTTTATAATACTGAATGCAAATAAATAAGCAGGCTTACTTCGATTTACGAATAAATACAAATAAGTTTAATTTAACAAAACTGACCTGAATGTAATAGTTCTGGTCACTCATTAAATTATAATCTTAAATGTGTTTTTTATTTCGTAACTGCTGGAATGTTAGCTTAATTTCGTATATAAGAGTTCAATATAATAAACTCACCCATATCATATTTCACTCTTGGATTAATAGATGTATTGTGGGTAAATATAGATGGGTGTATCCTTCCGCTTCCTATGCTGTCACCGCCTCGTAAGTAGTTATTTATACAATATAGGTTTGGTTCATCGTAAATCAATAATAAAATATTTTTTTTATTAAATTAAACATTACCAGTATTTATTACAGGGGAAAAATATTGAAACGCATTGTTCAATATAAAATGGTGACTGTCAAATACAGCATACCTATAACTATGGAATGTTGCCTTTGGTTTCACACGTTTGCGAACCATATTTACGTGTTCCTTGCCTGCAACTTTCAGCTTTCCTCAGAATCCTTCACTTTATCTCCTTTGTATATTTACGCGTATGCCAATGATTTCCTTAGTATCCATTGCCCTCACTAGCTCCTCTATAAGGCTTTCTGGAACGATTTGCAATCAATTCATCCTTGGAGATCGTGTGCATCCATACATGGTGACTTTCGTCTCAAGGGCGGATAGAATCATCAATCAGGACAATGCGACATGTTATCCGGTAATAATTCCTCAGCAGTGTTAAGCGGATAATGAGCCCAGCATCCACGAAATACCCTGGCCACTCAGTTTTCGAGACATAACACGACTCAGGTAGCTCAGGGATTCCATCAATCGTTACACTCGTTCTATGGAACTTCAACCAAAGCCCGGCGCTGATGCTGTTGGGAAAACTGCAGTCTGCAGGTCTCCAGAAAATCACGGAAAACTTCCAGCATATAACTGACCCACCACCATCCCATATAGCAGTTCTCTTTGCTGCACACGGTGACTATTCTGAATCTTGATTGGCGGCTATAATATTGTGAGTAGAATAAGGATAATAACCTTATAATATTGAAAAACATTTCGTCTAGGTAAAAGTTTTCTTCACTGCGACAAGCAATATTGTGCATAATTCATTATTGCTATAATACACATATATTATTTAATATTATTTATCCATGGGCTCCGCCTGGCTTGCGCATGAAGAGAGTTGCAGATGTTTAGTAGAATACACGTGATTTAAAAATTGTTGGATATTTCAAAGTGTGGTCTAAACACGAAACGTAGATAAGAAACTTTTTGCGCCCAAACGTAAGTTTCAAATTCCTATTTCAACTTCATGGATTCCTTTTTTTTTTTGTGTAAGAATGGCTAAACGGGTGTTTTCGGAAATGTTAAGCTGATAAATTTTATATTCAGAAACATTACAGTTGTTTTTAGATACGTATCATAATTTTATCTTTATTATCGCACCATATAATAGAGGGGTCAGACCCTCTAGAATAATTTTTATAGATTTTGCGCCACAAATTCAAATTCAGGAGGCACATTATAATTTTTGGCATGACAAAGCATGGCTAATACAGCTTATCTGCATTTGATATTTTCTAAGTTGTAACAGCTGAGGTAAAATAATGGATTTTTTTGTGGGAACGACTACAGATGTCGAGCAGAACATATTTCAGATAACGCATTAATTTATAACCTATGTCATGTCGTCCAAAAAAATCCGTCCAAAATCTGCATTTGCATGTAGTAGCCGAAAAAAAAAAAAAAGAAGGGTACCTGATTCCCCTTAAAGTCATATTTAGGCGAGTCTCCAACGGTAAGACTGAACGCCAGCTGAGCGCCTTGCGGGCAAAAATGCTGAGGTAAATTTACCAGTCAGCTAGTGTTCAAGAATTCGACGCCTTAAATAGCTGCAGGTAGAATCTTAATGCTGTAGTAACAGGAACGACGTTAAACTCATGCTTATGACATAATTCTCAGTAGATTTTATGATAATTTAAAGTTGGTTAACATTTTATTACATTTTATTTCCCTAAGAATATAACTATTGCATTTGTTCTAGCACTGCAAAATTTCACTAATATTTTTANTTTATTACATTTTATTTCCCTAAGAATATAACTATTGCATTTGTTCTAGCACTGCAAAATTTCACTAATATTTTTTATTTTTTATTATTAGGTTTAACAGAATTTAGATTTCAATTCCACAGAAATTTGTTAACATTTACGGTTTGTNTTTTTATTTTTTATTATTAGGTTTAACAGAATTTAGATTTCAATTCCACAGAAATTTGTTAACATTTACGGTTTGTACTTTGCGATGCATTTCGAAACACACCACGTTCACGTGTCGGTTCGCACATTGCGATGTGCAGCGATACACACTTTGCAACTCGATTCACACTGCACGACAAACCTCGCTATTCGCTTTGCAACTGGTGAAATAATTCAGACTTATTGTGCAACTCACGACATCTGTTGTTACTTCCATATTATCTCAAGAAACGTTTCGTATCTCACTTTTTCCCTTGGGAATTGTTTTTCGACTTTCATGTCTCCTTGCTACCTTTTTCATGGCATGTTCAAGATTGGTTTTTTTTTGCGACTCAGTTATGAGCTGCTATTTTTGCCTCGCACCTAACGGCGTATCACGCAACATGTTTCATGCATTTTTAAGCGATTAGAGGACTTTTTTAGTCTCGTTTAGTGCTTTGCTTCTTACATCGCATCTGAACAAGCTTTGCACCTCAATTCTCTTTTTGACATGCTTCACTAATCGCTTCTCATCTCGTGACTCATCTCACGACTCAACTCAACATTTCCAATACTATCCGAAATTCTGTTCGCTGTTAGTTGATGGTCTTAATGCTTCTTTTCAAAACTTTTTCAGAGACTTGAGAAATGTTGACGATATGAATCGTGACGCAATTCGTACGTTGCGACGAGTTAAGTGATATGGCTTGTACATTACAAAGTACTTCAACTTTGCTCGTAAAAATAATTTGGAGACTCGGGACACAGTTACTTCACTTTATTTTTCATCNTTACAAAGTACTTCAACTTTGCTCGTAAAAATAATTTGGAGACTCGGGACACAGTTACTTCACTTTATTTTTCATCCTTCGCATCAGTGTACACAACATTCCAAAATATCTGCATTCTGCTGTACAGCGCACATATGTATTTGCGGCCAATATCATACTCTTAAAATTTTCTCACATACAAAGGAAAAATCTTATGGAAGCGTAAGTTGATATACGGAATCGCTATTTACAATACGAAAAACGGAGCTCATCTCAGCAAACAACAATAAGAAACATCGCGAAATTTCATATAGCTTCGAGTTTCAGGAATGCCGAGTTTACACGAAGATCTCGTCGCCTGTGTAACCGGAAATTTTCCTTACTGCGGCAGTAAGTGCATCAAAACTACTTAGACCTATTTCTTTAAATATCAAAATGTAGCACAAGGCAACCTTAAGTGTTGACAACACGTAGAACCTCATGAAATATATATTTAAATACATTTATATATATATAGGAACTATAAACGTTTAATAGGCCTATTCCCAATTTCTCATAATAACATATTTTTATCCGACACTATCGCAAGAATGTCGAAAAGTGAGTGGTAATAGTTATCGTTTCCAAGACTTATGAATCATGTTTACATTTCACTTCAGAATAAATTATTTTACACAGTAAAGCATCCGCGTAACAATGTCTAAAGAATTCGTTCGTAATGCAGCTTCTAAATCTGGAAGTACAGAAAAACTCTATTACAATAACGTTTGTGAAAAATGCAATACCAAGAATGATACATGTTATTGAAATGAACATTGTACCATAGATTAGGCATATGAAAGTAAACCATTAATTGATTAGGATTACATAACTGTACATGAACTCTGTGCTTGAGAATTTTGTATAGTATGAAGCCCCCAAGTGCTGAAATCAAAGAGAACCTGGGTACGTTCATGGGAAACCTCCCTCCACGCGGTTTTTATGCGAGTCCACAACCCATGAACAGAGGTTAGTGGAGGTCCAAGAGGAACAAGTTGCCAACCAACCATATCCTAGACATGATCGATGGGTGACATGTCAGGCAAACGTGCAGGCCAGGGAATCAGTGGTACACGTCTTTCTTTGAATAAGGCTTGCAAATTCCTCGCTACGTGCCACCAGGCATTGTCCTGTTGAACTATGGTAGAAGTGGTTGCCTGAAGGAGGGGCAGTACCTCAAACACTAAAACCTCCCTGATGTAGCGGTTGCTTTGCGGATTGCCCTCAATACGTTGGAGTCGAGATCGCATGTTGTATCCAATGGCGCCCCAAACCATCACACCTGGCCTTTGTCCTCTATGTCACTCCACAATACACGCTGCCAAATTGCGGTCACCATGGTAGCATCTAACATATTATGTGGCAATTACTGTAGGACAGGTTGACGCGGGACTCGTCCAAAAAAACTATATTTTGCCACTCATCACGCCAGCGAAGGCGTTATATGCCCATTGCTCTCTGAGAGGTTTGTGGTTTTTGGACAATGGAAGCCGCGGCAGACGGCGTAAAACCGTCGACGCTGACAGGTCCACAGTGCTGAGCCAACACTGTGGACGAGGTTGTACGGTCCGTTACGGTCATGCGGACAAGATGGCGATCAACGCGTGCTGTGGTCAGATTGCGTGGTCCAGTACCCGTTCGTTGCAGCGTACGACCATCTTATATCCACTGGTTCCACACACACATCACTGTACTGACACTTGCTTTCACTTCGTTTGACGACTTTTCACTGACTTGACTTGGCGTAACACTGACCTTTCCGGTCACACAAGAGCGGGGGCTTTTGTGCGTACGTGTACGGCTTCTCTCTGCAATCGTTATCACTTATTGCTGGTAACTGTTCAACACATATTCCGAGTTTGGATTCATTCGGGCCTTTCTTTCTGGCTGTGGCAATTTTCACAAACAATAGCTTAGAAAATTTATAGAGGAGTTCCTAGAATCAGCGGAATGTTCTGAAAATTTACGGGCAGTCTGATACAGAAAATTAAGGTGTTTGTTGTTGATTTAACACAGAATTCCCACGAATTGTTACCAGCAGTTTTCAAGGAATAACAAATTTTTTTCTTTTGAATTTAACAGTGCATGTTTTGCGATTTGCCACGCGAGAATGATCAACAATAAAGTCTAATGAACATAATTTTCCATTAATGCTCTTTAAACTTTAACTGATACACAAAACATAAAACGAAGCCTTCATATGGTAGAGTAAAAGATTGTGAAAACATTTTGCAGTTAAACTTCACTGCAATCAGTCTCGGTAACTCACGTAAGCTTAAAAAGTCTCTGTCAAATACGTAGATGTACACTGGGTTTGTAATTTGGTTCCTTTTTTTTGTTGTTCTAAAGCACAGATCTAAGAAAATCTTTTAACAATTATAAATATTCCAACAATGATTCTCATTCAAGTAACTATGTATGCACAAGCTAATTTTGATAAACGAATTACCAGAGTTTGGTTTGAGATACCCCTGGTATTTCTTTGAAGCATTTGCAAGATAGAGACCTGGGCTGCTTATTTAAAAGAACTGCGTGTCTCTCTCTCTCTCTCTCCCTCTCTCTCTCTTTATATATATATGTACATATATAATAGCCGAGTTGTATTATTAGTAGCAGTCATAGTTGCCAGGACAATTTCGGTGAACGGAGAGCAAGTGAGACTTATCGCCGCGCCAACTTTATCTTTTTGCTGTCTTCCGCGTTTACCTATTGCAGTAGTTGAAATTAAATTTAAATATATTCTATTTACAGTATCTTCACCTGTTTTGAATGAAAAGTTTGAAAAATCACTCCATTTATGACGTGTCTGGTTGTTTCCCACATGTATCACGAATAACAAGAGTTTTATACTTCTGTAAATATCAAAGTATCTTATTTTAGGTTATATGAATCTTTTACCCTAATTTTGTTTATAAATTATCATATATTTTATTATTTAATATGAATATAGAAAGAGATAATAGAGGTGCATTTAAATGCATGGCTCTAAATTGTTCTTATAAAGAATATTATTAAATTGAGTGAGCACAATTATGGTATGTTGTCTCTTTGGGTGTAATTTTCTAGACTAGGTTGAGCTTTGCTACCATGAGGTGGAGTAGTCGCCATAAAGTGTAACTGTAGCAGGGATTACAGAAAAGTATGAAATAACCATGAATGGACTTTTTTTTATTGTATACACTATTGTAAGCTTAGGAAGGAAAATAAATAAAAATATTTTGCTTTCACAGTTTATCATGCAATATTTCTTCGCGATATTTTTAATAATGGGTTTTTTTGGTCTAGTGTTATTACAGTGTAAATGTGAGCCAATGAAAGGCAGTCCTTTTTGTAAATTACTATATATTATACTTCTGCATTAATAATTCAATCTAGTAAAATGAGTAAAATCATTTAGTACTTCTATAAACAATTTAAGTAGTTCATAAATTACAAGTGAAAATCAAATTTTTAGCTTCAACGTGCTCTGCATTGTGAATGTGAAATAACCCATGCATGGCCATAACTTCGCAATGAATAATTTCGTATATCATTCCCGTGTATTGTCATTGCGAAATATGTCACCAGATCGGTTGCAGAAATGCGAATGAGAAGAGGTAAGTGTCAAATAATAGGCATTCCCTCCTTGTTACTTGGTGTCGTTGGATGGGGCAGGGTTCTGTTTTGAATTTTGTTTTCTTGTTTTTAAAATCGAATGNTTTTAAAATTGAATGAATTATACTTATAATTATACTTGGGAGTTAAACAAAAAGTTATTAAATATAATTTGAATTTAAGAATTATTAAGAAATTTTTATTTACTGACTATAAATAATTATATTATATTCTTTGCAACGGAATTAATCTAATAACTTTATTACATAATTTCCCTGATCTGTTTAATTCATAAAAACCAATTTTTATACCGCAAGCAATATTGCTTTTAAAAAAAAAGCGGTACTTTTTTCCATGAATTTTTAAAATGTGGCCGTCAACAGAAATATAGATATGTATAATTTTTTTTAAGGTTTCCATTAACAAAATTTAAATATTCTTAAAATATTTTAAAAAAATTTATGGTTATTTAATCAAAAAGGTTTGAATGTATATTTAATTACATTTTGGGATTTGTACGAAAACATATATATCTTAAATTCTTATGACACGTTTCATTATTTTTATATAATCATTTTCCGCTTTGTCATACTCGTCTGACAATTTTTTCACACTACAACGAAAATATATGTAACCTTATAAAAATTAAAAAATTTTTAACCCCTTAAGCGACTTCAAGTTTTGATTA
Source organism: Clitarchus hookeri (assembly GCA_002778355.1). Lineage (NCBI taxonomy): Eukaryota > Metazoa > Arthropoda > Insecta > Phasmatodea > Phasmatidae > Clitarchus > Clitarchus hookeri. Next base: position 148,413 of record NQII01001003.1, read on the forward strand.
TTTGAAATTTTGCAAACTAAAAGAAAAAAAAGGTAATAAAGTTATCAATGACTTCACGATAACATCCTGAATGAGAATACCTTCTCTTATGCATGACACATTGATTTTATGTCACCTCTGTAGGAATAAGATGCAATTAAACTAACGTTGTCTCTTCACTGGTATCTTTTATTCCAAGAGGCAAGCAAAACGGCAAAGGAACAGAAAATTACAATTCTCAGGATAAATGCCGTTTCAACAACAATTTGAGAATGGTTTGCACACAAGAATAATATTACGTCTTTCAAAATTGCATTCATTCTGCAGACATTTTGTCGTAATATTCTAGTAACTTTTGAGTATGAGAATAGTACTCGAAGCTTGCATTGGCACTACAAGGCTGCCTGTGATTCTAAAGGTATAATATTTTAGCCCTCTTAAAGGTAGTTTTATTTCAATGCTCTAGAGTTTTTTATGAGTTTGGTTAAGTAACTGTGTCGGAAAATATAATTTCTGTACAATTTATTTTGTCGCTGTGAGCATTATTTAACAACGAGGGATTATACATGCAACACACTATTGGAAACTTTAAAAAAAACTTTTTAAATGTTTTCACATTACTGCTTTAAAGAAGGTAAATGAGCGAAACCCATATCCACAATAAAAATCAGGAAAACAGAATTAATGGGACATTCAATAATTTGTAACATATTTTGTGAATGAAGTACAACGTGCTTCAACTGCAGTAAACGTTTGAGCCACGACAAAGAGGATTTGCCCGTGTGACACAGACGTGAGTGACAAAAATTAACGTCAATGATTTCATCCGCAAGAAACACTTTAATTTCGTAACTCGTGTTGTCTGGCATTATGCAATGGATAAACTCTTGGAATGAACTGAGTGTTAGTGTTTTGAATTGTAGAGAAAAGAAAAGTTTGTATATATCAGTAAAAAATTAATTGAAATAGTTATTGTATAACCTGTATTTTATTACTGAGGATTTGTAGAATTCATAGCAACAAGTAAATTAAATATTAAAAATATAAAGTTGAAAAACATTTATGTATAGATATTCGGGATGCAGTGATTTTTGCGTATGTTTTGCAAACGTTTAGTATTTATACGTCTGCAAGGAGAAAATGTTTCTTAAATCAGCGAACCGGCCCGGCTTCACACGGGTACAATTGAGTTTTACAGTGATACACTAATAAATAAATATGCAAAGATAATTCATTTATGTGAACACAGAATTATAAAATTATACTATGTTGGCCTAGGTTTTTAACTGGTTACGGACCCCCCCCCCAAAAAAAGGAAGTATTTTTTTCCAGATAGCCAAGAAGTATTTTTTTTTCGAGTGTATCTGTGCAACTATAGCGTGGTTATCACATTTACGCTTTCCAGCGTTGATGTATGAAAATCAAAACGTGATTTTCATCAAGTTGTAGCTTTAGAAATAAGTGTACCTAGGTACTACTTTTTGCGCTTGACTGAGGGATCTTAATCGATCACCAAATTTAAGAAACGTTCCCAGCGGCACACATTTGGATGGGTGAATGTTTAGTGGTATAACATATGAGCGCTTCTGGGCTTCGTAGGGCACGTTAAATATTCGGTCCCGGTTGTTATCGACTGATAGCAGTCGTTAAGCCATTTCAGAGGTCCTTGGGCGGCCTGATAAACTCTTGACACCAGAGAAAAAAAAAACTTTTCGGTCACGTTCCCAGTCGTNGACACCAGATAAAAAAAAATTTCAATTACGTTCCCAACCGTTGCAGATATAAGCTTTGTGGTTATTCCACAGGAACCGTACTATTTACAGGAATAAAAAGTATGATATATCCTATTCCACTACGTAAAGTACCTACATACCAAATTCAATCAAAATCCGTTCACCTGTTATGGAGTTCAGTGGTAACGAACATACACACACTCATACACACAAATTTCGCATTTATAATATAAGTATAATGCAAAATACCGCGTTGGCTCGGAACCAAAATTAATATGAAAAAACTTAGATGTTTATTAATTGATGAAAGATATAAGCTAATGCGAATCAATGTAGGTATTTCATTAGATACTTTAGCATTATCGTACTGCAAGCAAATATGTGTGAATACGTGAGTAGAATAATTATCTGCGTTTGGGCACAAGGACGTAGGGGCGCAGATTGTTGGAGTTGTTCATGCTCTGTCATTCCGGCCGTCTGGCTGCCATCTTGTCGACAATATTGGATGACTGTGACCTTGACATTTGACCTTCACTGGGGACTTTTGACCTCGATAAACCCTTAAAAATCTCATAATATCCCCCAAATTTTTTAATAAAAACATTTGAAAAAAAAAACTTACATTTCTGAAAGTTTCACCACCACCACCATTACACATATTTTTATTCGCTGTTTAATTGATCAATTATTCGCATTCACTTATTAGTTGGCAGTTCTACACCCCCTCACCCATAATCATTCCCTGTATGAAGATATCTTGGTTGTTATAGTTTGTCATTTGTTTTCATTTTCAACACCTAGGTGGCACAAGTGTATTCTTTACCATTTTACACACCAGGCGACCTATCGCTTTCTTTCGCCTATGCTCGGCACGCCATCTTGGATTTAACTTTTAAACATAGGGGTTGCTAGAGTATTATTTATCGATTAAGCCACCAGGTGACGGCCATATTTGTTTATGTTTTCAAGGTGTAGGTGGTGCTGTCAGAACCCACAATTTTAGATAGCATTTTCTATACATATGTAGCGTCTATTTCTTGATTTCACCGCCAGTCGACCTGTCCGCACCCGCCAACTCTGTCGATTCAGCTGCCAGGCTAGCTGTGGAAACAAACATTTTTTTTACAGGCATAGGAAAATTCTGATATATTTTGTCCAGTTAAAAAAAATATTTTTCCAATCATGCATATTTTATTTTATTGTTAATTTTTTGTATTGAAAACTTTTATTAAGACCGATGAAAACATTTTTCGTTTAAATGGTAATTAAAGAACCATTGACATTGAGAACTTATTCAGTTATCTCTCTCCCCACCACTTAAGTTCAACCAATTATTCACCCTTGCTTAATCCCTCAACACTACCGCTCTTGTTTTCAGCATTGTCCGCCAGAGCGTGCTAGTATGGGGAAAGTAAATAATAAGAAAAAATTCGACNTATTCACCCTTGCTTAATCCCTCAACACTACCGCTCTTGTTTTCAGCATTGTCCGCCAGAGCGTGCTAGTATGGGGAAAGTAAATAATAAGAAAAAATTCGACCCTCAGCACGAGCCCAGGCTGCTGTCACGAGTCCAGGCTGCTGAGGTATGAACACGGTGCTTGTGGCTGCTCCGACTCCTTGATCTGCCCGCCTCTGGGACTAGCGAAGACCGAGGACTTCTGCGAGTGCAGCGATACTGCAGCAGCTTGGGTGCGGCGACTATTCCGCAACTCGTCGCGTCCCCAGGTGGCGGATAGGGGATCCCCAGGCTNGCTTTAGAAATAAGTGTACCTAGGTACTACTTTTTGCGCTTGGCTGAGGGATCTTAATCGATCACCAAATTTAAGAAACGTTCCCAGCGGCACACATTTGGATGGGTGAATGTTTAGTGGTATAACATATGAGCGCTTCTGGGCTTCGGAGGGCACGTTAAATATTCGGTCCCGGTTGTTATCGACTGATAGAAGTCGTTAAGCCATTTCAGAGGTCCTTGGGCGGCCTGATAAACTCTGACACCAGAGAAAAAAATAATTTCAATTACGTTCCCAACGGTTGCAGATATAAGCTTTGTGGTTATTCCACAGGAACCGTACTATTTACAGGAATAAAAAGTATGATATGTCCTATTCCACTACGTAAAGTACCTACATACCAAATTCAATCAAAATGCATTCACCTGTTATGGAGTTGAGTGGTAACGAACATACACACTCTCATACACACAAATCTCGCATTTATAATATAAGTATAATGCAAAATACCGTGTTGGCTCAGAACCAAAATTGTTATGAAAAAACTTAGATGTTTATTAATTGATGAAAGATATAAGCTAATGCGAATCAATGTAGGTATTTCATTAGATACTTTAGCATTATCGTACTGCAAGCAAATATGTGTGAATACGTGAGTAGAATAATTATCTGCGTTTGGGCACAAGGGCGTAGGGGTGCAGATTGTTGGAGTTGTTCATGCTCTGTCATTCCGGCCGTCCGGCGGCCATCTTGTCGACAATATTGGATGACTGTGACCTTGACATTTGACCTTCACCGGAAACTTTTGACCTCGATAAACCCTTAAAAATCTCATAATATCCCCAAATTTTTTAAATAAAAACATTAAAAAAAAAAAACCTTTCATTTCTGAAAGTTTCACCACCACCACCATTACACATATTTTTATTCGCTGTTAAATTGATAAATTATTCGCATTCACTTATTAGTTGGCAGGTCTACACCCCCTCACCCATAATCATTCCCTGTATGAAGATATCTTGGTTTTTATAGTTTGTCATTTGTTTTTATTTTCAACACCTAGGTGGCACAAGTGTATTCTTTACCATTTTACACACCAGGCGACCTATCGCTTTCTTTCGCCTNCAGCAGCTTGGGTGCGGCGACTATTCCGCAACTCGTCGCGTCCCCAGGTGGCGGATAGGGGATCCCCAGGCTCTGCGGTGGATGGGAATACTCGAATACCAGCCCGCGGACCAACTGGCCGGATTCGACAGCGCCGTCGTCGTGGACCTCGGGGACCTGGGCGGCTCAGTACGAGTTGGCGAAGCGCATCGGCAGGAGGCAGCTCAACGATCAAGGCGGGGAGGGGGATCTCGATGTGCTGAAACAATGCGAAGTGTAGCGAACCTCACTGCTGGATTCTGCAAGCTGCTGACTGCGAATGTGTGAGGAATGGCCTTGGAATGCGTCTGACCTCGAAAGCTTCCTAATGTCAGCCTCCACTCCTGGGCCAGGTGCACTCGCCTCCAGCCTGTAGGTCCTGGATGTCCCGCTTAGCCAGTGCTCACCCCAGACTAACGGACTACTTTGAAGGAAAAGGGAGGGGGTGGCTCTCCCTGCAATTGGGCTCCCTGCCTTCACCCACGGTGTGGAGATCCTGGTGTCAGAGTGGAAGAGTGAAGATGGAGTAGGTGCCATTACTGAGCTGCCCAGTTCACCGACTTCCACGACGAGAAGCAGGGGACCCTGCATTCAACAGCTGCTGTCAATATTATTGTGCAAGTTTGCTTGCACAGAAATATTGACAGCAGTCTCCCCTCAAGGACGCTTGCGTCCACAGCCCCGCCTCTTTCTCTTCTAGATTTTCAACTCCACATTACAAAGCATGGAATCCACACATGCTGCCTCCTTTAGCATTTTTAAATGCAGGAATAAATTTTGTACTTCTTTCATGTCGGGAGGGTTTTTAGGGTGTCTATGCCGGTTTTCTCCTCCCCCTTCTTAGCAATAGGTCAGCTATCACACACTCAGGGATGCAGTCATTGCCATAAACCTGGCCATGGCTGCTTTATCCCTCTTTGCCGCAATGCACGCCTCCTTTCCTAAATCCCCTCTCATGAAGCGTATGGGGCTTAGCCCTGAGACGCAATACAGTCCAGCCCTACCCCCGGACTACACTTAACACTTAGTTATACGGTGGTTAGTAAAAAAAAAACCCCGTGCACAGTTTCTCGTCTGATGCCAGAGGTGACAGGTCGCTTTTTCGCCCCTCGTATTTTAGCATTCTGACTGCTTAGTTCGGATATTTAATTCCATCAGGTCGCAGAATATTGCCACGCATGCATGAAATATGCATACATTTTCTTGCAAAATCAAACATCTTCTCAAATTTGGAGTATCCGTTTAGGCCAGCTGGTCTCTCAAGTAATATGTTACCTCATAAAATACAGCTTTTGAACTTAGTTTTATTAAAATTTTATGTTTACCATCGATCTAATTTGCAATGGCGTTAATTCAATACCCGTACCGGTACTGTAATACTTCGTTTTCATTCACGAAATGTGCTCGAAGACGCGAAAAGTATAGATGTTCAAATAATGGTGATAGAGTGACATATGAGTGTGAAAACTGTGCCATGACATTTGCCAGGTGAGATTACGTGCAGAGGCATGCAAAAATCTGCGTAGTTGTAGGACCTTCACCTGCCAAAATCCGTCGTTAAGAGTCTCCTCCACCGCTGCGTACTAGTGTACTTCCCGCCTAACTAAGAGTTCAGGATGAGCATCCGCCATCGTGCCAGCAGCCGTCACGACCAAGAATCGTGACAGGGTCTGGGTTGGTTAATAACAATGGTTTCGTGGAGTCCCAAACTGCAATCTATCATAGTCTTAAGACCTATGCTTCCACAACGACAGCTGATATTAGAAGGATATTTACACATTTTAAGACCGAATGGGGCTGAACGTCGCTGTTGGCCTTCCAAATAAATACGCCATTAATAAAATTTAATGTATGACCTGAACGAAGCTTTACAAATCGACCCCATTCAACGAAAGGAAGGTATTCGAATCGAAAGGTAAAATATCGAATATACTGTAAAACCTCTTACTGGCAATATACGTCACGAGAAAGAATCATACAAGTAGCCACATTCGGAATAAATAAAAAAACAGAAATCAATTACAGAGTGCCTCTTCCCATATTAACAACATGATTTTACCCTTAGCAAAACATTTGTTTAAATTTAATGTTGTGAAAAAACAATTGTCGTGTACGGATCAGCTATGTTTCTTTATAAAAAGAAATTATGACTTGAAAAACCATAAAACATAATTAAAAACCACTTCGCTACCCCGCAGTAAGCGATATGCACAGTGAAGGATCCCATACATTCCCCCTCACCAAGACATACCCGCTCATCAATAAAAAACATTTCCTCCCAAGTTTAAAATCAGAATATTAGGAAATTCAGGCAGCGGGGAAAATAAACCCATATTGTTACTCGATGTACGGCGATATTTCTAGCTCGCAGTGACTGCTCATAATACCCATAATAAGAACAAATAGTAAGATTTGAGGGAAGTAAATTATACACCATGAGGAGATGCTAGCGTAAAGATACACCCACCACAAGTACAAAATGATAAAGAAACAGTTATAATCGGCAAACAAAATATCTGCACTTTCATGCATTCGCGTGCGCTCGCTCCATTAAGAGATATATATGATCCGCTGCAAAACAACCCCCGCCCTCCACTACCTGAGTCAAACAACGCCGCTGCGTTCCTTTAGCCGAATGAAAAGTGGCACGAGAACATGTGCATGTATACGTGCTGCCTCCACTCCAGCAGGTGTCAATAGTATTCACTTTTTACGTATTACGCCAACTAAAAAACAGTTTTATTCCCGAGATGCCAGTCGACCATGTAGATTAATATCCCAATATGAATTNAAAACCACTTCGCTACCCCGCAGTAAGCGATATGCACAGTGAAGGATCCCATACATTCCCCCTCACCAAGACATACCCGCTCATCAATAAAAAACATTTCCTCCCAAGTTTAAAATCAGAATATTAGGAAATTCAGGCAGCGGGGAAAATAAACCCATATTGTTACTCGATGTACGGCGATATTTCTAGCTCGCAGTGACTGCTCATAATGCCCATAATAAGAACAAATAGTAAGATTTGAGGGAAGTAAATTATACACCATGAGGAGATGCTAGCGTAAAGATACACCCACCACAAGTACAAAATGATAAAGAAACAGTTATATTCGGCAAAGAAAATATCTGCACTTTCATACATTCGCGTGCGCTCGCTCCATTAAGAGATATATATGATCCGCTGCAAAACAACCCCCGCCCTCCACTACCTGAGTCAAACAACGCTGCTGCGTTCCTTTAGCCGAATGAAAAGTGGCACGAGAACATGTGCATGTATACGTGCTGCCTCCACTCCAGCAGGTGTCAATAGTATTCACTTTTTATGTATTACGCCAACTAAAAAACAGTTTTATTCCCGAGATGCCAGTCGACCATGTAGATTAATATCCCAATATGAATTCCAACAAAGCATGTTCAGACAGCTCTCATTCACCACCCTTAAACCACGTCGAGACATATAGGAAAAGACTTAACAAGTGCGGAAAAATTAGAGCATATTGCAGCCAATGCAATACGGAGGCCATGGAAGCTCAAGAGCTATGTTAATCCATTTCTAATGTTAAAAACAATAATTATATGTACACGTTTTTGTAAATAAATGATCGCTCCAGTTTTTTTATCATAAAAAGTTTAATCTGAAATTTTTTTATTAATTCGGGTTAAAATAAAATACTTTGTGATGTGAAACCAAGAAATAAGACAAAAATTGTATTATATCCACTTGCTCATACGTCAAGCACACACACACACACAGAACCTGAAATATTCCAATTGCAGACGAGACTGATAGACGCATTAAAAACCTTTAAGAGTAAAGCGTATTCAAAGACGCAAATATGAGTCTATTAGAGAAGTAAACGAGATGCACGTGCAGCCGTAATATGATCTCGCGCACACGTCCAGCCTCGGTGCACCAGGTATGACATTGGACTTTGCCCAAGTACACTGACCGCAGGAGTACTCACGAGTGGCTGGGTAGTCTTTAGGAGGGGAAGGATGCTTGTCGCTCCAGCAGCATGTTTTATTTTTTCACACACGGCAACTTTAATTCATACGATAATATACACATATAATTACTGCACACAAAAGTTAACGCCAGGGAAGACCCATGTTCAGGGAGACCCGGGTTCGTTTCTCGACTCGTTCAGCCAAATTAATTTTCTCAAAGATAATTCCAGGTGAATGCAGCGATTGTTTCTTCGTCGAACCCTTACTCGTTCCCGCTTGCTCTAGCGATTCGCTCCGTCTCAGAAAGGTGTACATTTAATTTTTTTTTATAATTTTAGCTTGCACGCCACCAAAAAAAATTAAATGTCACGACGCTATTTTACGTTAGATAAATAGGCGAACACGAAAGAGAAAGATATATATTCAAGTCTAGAATGGCAGGATGGACCAATCACCACACTAAAATATATAATATATATTTTTTTCATGTAGCAAAGCCGAGAAAAATATTTTAAAATATAATAACAAAGAAAATAAATTTATGGGCCGTTTAAAAAAAAGGCTCTCGTGTTCTTTTTTTCCTTACTTGTGAAGAAAATTCGCATTTTTACAGTACACAACTGAACGAAGAATTATTCTTCTCAGGACCTCGTAAGTAAGAAAGACGCAATCATACGAAAAAAATTAGAAAATGTTGAATGATAATTTAAAATATGGGCACGAGAAACAGCGATTTAACACAGAATGCTTTTACACAGACGGCGGAAAAACACATGTAAAATTCTATCACCATATTTATTTAACATCCATTTCACACAACAAATGACATTAAAAACCTTGCGCGCCACACAACCTAAGAAAACACTTCCGAGTCAGAACATAAGTATTTTTCTAAGCTTCATTGTCAGCTTACGACATTAAGAGGGGTGTGTTTTATTTCTTCACGTATTTATATTAACCCCCTGTCAGGTCTGATTTTAACAAATATGAATTTCCACAAATATGCACATCTCCTGCTAGTAATAAAACAATCGGCGCCTTCTTTATAACATTATATTAAATTGTCATATTCAGCTTAGCGCTAATAATATTTATCGTTTCTGCTATGTGCAATTTCCAACAGATTGCAAGCATGTCCCATCCGTCATGTGCATGTGAGTAAACATCAACAGGAGTGTTCACCGTTAATTTTCTCGACCATAATAATTTATTTAGAGCATCGGTGAGCAATAAACATGATTAGGGAAAATCACACGAAGCCTATCCTACTTCAGCCACACAATTTTTCATGCCTTAATACCCGAATCAGTTTGAAAAATATCAGGTTTCTCTATCCACCAGGTGTGCTTTGACTTCATGAATCATTGCCAGATACATTATTAATAGCACGGAAAAAAGGCTTCAGTGTTTAATTCAGAGAATGGGATGAAAAATTATGTTTCAGCATCTCATAAACTCATTGTCATTACTCATCACTATATTGCCAGCATTGCTTAACGTATAGGATGTCGCCAAAAATGGGCCTGGATACAAAGTCAGCAGAAATCATCAGCCTCATGATAATCCCACAAGAAATAAACTTGTTAAAATAACAACAAATCGGGCGAATGCTTTTCCACGCAGTCCATATTGAGGGGATACGTAGGTAAATAGGTAATTTTTTTCAAATTGAAATGGTTATTTGGTGTTATTGGTTTCTGTGAAATACCGCACATATCCCAGACCCGCAACGTCTTACCAGCTCTTAGCTCTATTCGTGCAATCGAGGAAAGTTTGATAATTTCCAGCATTTCATGTCGCATTTTTCCGTTTACCGGCATAGGTATTCAACGTTACAGAAGCAGAATTTTATAGTTATGTGACCAGGAATGATATCGACATAATTGTTTGCGTGGCGAAATGCATACATATGTACATACGACCCAGCGAAGGTGGGGTGACAATCCTGCTCCTATCAAACATAACGAGTCGCTGCCGTGACAAAACACCCTACGTGCATTCATGAAAACCCAGGTTCTGTTCTTAGTCCAGACATTCTGATTTGAGTTTTTTCCATGGTTTCTCGAAATCACTTGAACGAAACGCTTGGATGGTTCCTTAACGTAGGTGATGTTCGATTCCTTCTTCCGATACTGATGGTTTGTGCTGCCTGGTTCAAAACCAAATTTGAAATCTTTTCAACGATGAATGTTTAAGCATGGTGGGTGCTCGTATTGGTGCTAGACACTTTTATTGCGAAGTGTATGTACCGTTTACCCAGGAAGCAATGAAATATACTTGGCTATATCTAATTTTAAAGCGAGATTATTAAGTAAAATATCTACCTTTCAGGTTTAGAGGTAGGAGTACATAATTTTATTTTAAAATGAGGGGAATTAATTTTAGCTTGCAACCCACACACACCAAAATTAACACCACACGAACCACAATAAGCATCACACATACCACAATCAGCACAACACGCACCACAACCAGTACCTTATGCACCACAATCAGCATCACACACACCAAAATCAGCACAACACGCACCACAATCAGTACCTTATGCACCACACTCAGCAACACACAAACCACAATCAGCACCACACAAACCACAATCAGCACCACACAAACCACAATCAGCACCACACAAACCACAATCAGCACCACACAAACCACAATCAGCACCACACAAACCACAATCAGCACCACACAAACCACAATCAGCACCACACAAACCACAATCAGCACCACACAAACCACAATCAGCACCACACAAACCACAATCAGCACCACACAAACCACAATCAGCACCACACAAACCACAATCAGCACCACACAAACCACAATCAGCACCACACAAACCACAATCAGCACCACACAAACCACAATCAGCACCACAGGCACCACATGCTCCACAATAGCTCCACATTCTCCATTATTGCTCCACAATAGCTCCACATTCTCCATTATTGCTCCACAATTACTCCACTTGCTGCACACGCACCATGTGCTCCACAATCGCTCCACATGATCCACAAGCTACACAATCGCTCCACATGCTCCACAATCGCTCCACATGCTCCAAAATCACTCCACATACTACACAATCGCTCCACATGCTTCATATGATACAGGAAATTGCTCCACAATAGCTCCACATGCTCCACAATAGCTCCACAATCGTTCCACATGCTCCACATGTAGAAATAATGATGGAAATGATGGAAAGAATTATGGAAAGAATGAATAATACTGACTGACTCCTGCAGATTGACTCCTACATACGATTTCTCAGTGCCCGCACGTGATTGGACAGCTGAAATCACGTGGCAACTCGGTGATAGGTTTTTATTTTGCCCCACAATGTCTTATTGGTGTAATATGATTGGTTCATTGTCAGCATGACATCAAAGGGCTGGTATACACGTATATTATAAGCAAAGGGGGGTCAGCTGAGAGGCTTGCTTTGACATCGGTTAATTTGAAAGGTGAATCGTCTCGGCTAGCTTCTACGACAGGTAATCCATGGCCGGTCCTTTCTCGCCATCGATTTCTTCTTCGAGTGAGATGTCTCCTGTTTTACCACTGCCATCAAAATCTTCAGCTGTAATGTCTACATCACCAGCAGCATCTATTTCCACCAGTGCAGTACTATCGTTTCAGACTGTTATGGCGTCATCGACTTTTTCAGCTGTGACGCCTACATCAATACCAGTATCTACTGCCACCAGTACAGCACGATCATCTACAGATGATAAAGTACCATCAACGTCTTCAGCTGTGACACCTACGAAATCTTCAATGGAGCCATCGAACGTTTCGGCTGAGGAACATAGAACACCATTGCCAACGTTACCTGCTTTTAAGCTCCTGCACCTGCATATCCAACGTGTTCATCCCAGTCTTTGCCTGAACCCCTACATCGTCATCTGTGTCGCTTTAGTGATAAGACATTTCTTTAGGCCACAATACACGGTGACATTAACGCTTTAATTGCGCCAAAAAATATATGTTGCTTTCCATTTTTGTTTGCCAGGTATGGTAAGCAGTTTAGCCGAAGAAACAATTTACTTAGATATGCAAAGACCTGTAAAGATGAAGTGCATTTCTCTTCAGTACTTCAGTAGCAGGTTCGCGGCAAGCAGGTCTTTGGTGACTCTCGTACATATCCTCAAAAGTATAGTTACCTACATGACTCACCCTACACAGTGTGTCGGTGTAATAAATGTTACGATATTTTCGCAGAAGAACAACACAAGTGTGAATAGCGAGATGCATAAAAGACTCTAACCTAGAACAATGTTGCATATATTGAGATGCATATATATATATATATATATATATATATATATATAAGAATAAGGAAATTTTTGTTCGAGGACATGAGCGACTGTATTGAATTAATTGATCAAATGTAATAGAAATCAAATAGAAATGTATTTTATTTTATGGTTGCCTTAATTCCAAAATAAAATAAAAATTTTAAAATCACAAATAATATCACATTTATTAAAACCTATTGTATAAAGTAGAATTGTTTTAAATGAAAAAATATATAATTTAATAAAATTCTTCTTAAAATGATCTTCTTAAATTTTTAACCAAAAAAATATATTTATGAAATTATGCAGGTAGTCAAAGTCCCGCCTCATGCATGTAGGTATACTGCTAATTTGAAAAATAATATTTTAAACATAATGAAAATTAGATATTTTCCTATGCCTATGAAATATACAAGTGTCCACAGCTCACCTGGCAGCCGAATCTACAGAGTGTGCTGGTATCGACAGTTTGCCTGGTGGTGGAGGTAGAGAAATTAAACTTACATATGTGTAGAAAATATAATCCAATATGGAGGGTGCCGACAGTACCACCTTAACTTTAAAAACATAAACAAATAAGGCCATCACTTGGTGCTTAATCAGTAAACAATACACTAGCAGCACCTATGCTTTAAAAGTGGAATATATGATGGCGTGCCGAGCATATGCGAAAGAGAACGATAGCTCGCCTGGCGACTAAATCGGGAAATTAGCACTGGCTTGTGTGTAAATTGGTAATTAATACACAAGTGCCACCTAGGTGTTGAAAATGAAAACAAACGACCAACGTTAAAACCAATATGTNCCTACAATTTAATTAGGGAACGTAAATAATTGATCGATTAACTAACAAAAAAAATTTGCGAGGCTTTTGGTGGGGAAACCTCTAGAAAAGCAAGTTTATTAAAATAATTTTTTTATAATAATTTTAATTTTTTTTTATTAATTATTAAAATTTTAATCTAATTTTCGGGACATCTTAGAAATTCTGGTTTTTTAATATTAAATGTCAACGGGTCAAGGTCACCTAATTAAACATGGCCAACAAGATGGCCACCAGCTAACCGGAATGACAGAGCGTGATCAGCTCCGTCGCACAGATAATAATTCTACTTGCATTCGTGGCTATTTGCTACGTGGGAATAAGGTAGTAGCGGTATCTTCCGTAATAACCTTTCAATGATATTCTATTTCTATGTATTCAGGTAAGTAGTTTCTCTTTCGCAGGATTAATAATGGAGAAGCTGCCTCTTACCGACGGCAGAGAACGGGAGCTCGCCGCATTATCACGTTTTGTTTTGAGTGCACACATTAATTTCTTAATTAAGGTTCGAGTCTCACCTCGCTGGAAGATAGCATCGCCTGATCCTTAATTTTATTTATTAAGAAAGGCGGATATTAACTACACTCTCTCCGACAGACTGTGTTCTGATGAAAAAGGATGAACTTTGCTGCGAGAGGAATGAAGCAAAAATTAGCAGACATGCTGCGCCACATACGAATTACGTCTACTAAAAGGCGGCAGAGGAATATTTCTATGCATTACTGCTTCAGGCATTTTTCTCAGAACAAACACAAAATACGTTGTAGAATGTTAGGAAAGTTTTTTTTCAGAGTATCTTGGGATGAAACTGTAGAACGAAGAAAGAAATTAAATTGGTTTTGTGCGAATACGTATTTATGCTTTTGTGTTTATGCAATTAGCTAACCAGGTAATATAAGATTTATTTTCAAATATAACATGAAATCCCCACCTTTCAAACATTATTAATCTCCATTGAGTAATCAATATTTGTAGCAGTGAAAAAACGCGAGAAACTATAAAGCAAGTTAAAATATTTTTACTTTAGAACTTCATATTTAAAGGCTGCAACAGTTTGCACAGTAAGTCCCCGGTGAACATTGGAAGTGTGGTGTTAAGTGGTTGTGTGTCTGTATATAAGTTTTTTTTATGAATTATGTTTTTATATAGCACATAAACATTTTGTCTGAGGAACAATCAATGATTCAATGCTTTAATAATCAATTTGTATAAATGATACCTACAAAGTAATATTTATTATGAAAATGGATTAACAATATTTAGGTCGATTACATATTTTCCACAAGCCCTGAAACAAGCTTAGGGACAAGACTATAATTAATTTTGTGTAATCGTTTATTTGCTTAAATATATAACCNTGTAATCGTTTATTTGCTTAAATATATAACCGGGGGTATTGGATATATGATTTTAAAGTATAATTTAAAAAGTTAAGAGAAATTTTTGAAGTGTGGTAATAAACTGATTCATGAACATTTCTAATTTATGAGTGTCAGTAGTATTTTGTATATTCACAAAAATTTTTCATCTTTTCGAATGGCTAAATTCGAAACATTTAGCTTCGAAAGAAGATAACATTTTAACGGTATAAGAGGCTTTAAATTGTTTGTATTATTATATATATTTTTTAATATAAGCGCTTAATTCAAACAAACTGTGCCTTTTGTCTAACTCGTTTGGCATACATATATATAAGTATTTATCTCCAGAAATATTGCATGCAAAGTGAAGAATTGAATTCAAGGTTTGGGCAGTTTAAATATTAGAATTTCCGCAGGACAGGAAAATGCGAATGGTACGAGAATGCATTTGATACTAGCATCAGTATACAAATAAGGTAAGGTTTTTGGAATTTGTATCTTACACGTTGTTTCATGAATATCGAGGGCAACAAATTCCGCCAAGAGGCGAACGTAACCCTGCAGCTCTCGATGTAATATGTCAATGGGAATGTTTTGTGTGTGATTTTAGCATAGCTTCCGAAGGAAAGGAAGGCTTATGAGATGACTTTCCTTTCTATGTGGATGTGTGTGTACGTATGTGGGTGCCTGTAAGTGTGTCTGAGCGTGCGTGTCGCCCCTTTTCAATTTTTTAACGCATTAAACGAATTACACCAACCTCACTAACCATATAGTAATAAGAAATGACACCTGAATTCCATAGTTTTGGGCCACGTCAAACGCTTACTTCCAAAATGGCGGCCATTTCCCCAATTTATGGCAATACGTCATATACAAAATTTTGTATGTTGACAGTGCAAGGTGTAAATATTGATATCAGAGGAGGATATTGATATTAATCCACAATTTTGGAAAATAACTCCACATGAAAAATACATCTTTTATTTTATATCTCGAAAACTACTTTGTCAATTTACACCAAATTTGGTTTAGTATATAGTACAATTGTAAAGCACATACATTTATGTAATTAGAATTTATGAGACACTTGTTTTCAAAATGATGGCTATACAAATATTTTAAGTTTATATGTTATAACTACCATACAGTTTGACCAATTTCAACCAACTTTTGTCTTTTGTATGTATCTATTACAGGCATCATACGTGCCAAAAAAATAACAACTTTTGTAAGCCATTTTGTACGATAGTTCTACACGAAAAAAATAATAATTTTGGTATATTTCGCGAAACGTTACCAAATTTGGTAAACAAATTGTACTGCTGCGGTTGATGTGTACAAATATGTCTAAAATATATCAGACACTTATTTTCAAAATAATGGCAATCTAGCCATTTTTGCATGGTATGCTATATCTTTGAAATAATGTTATAAATTCCAACTTACCTTTGTATGCTAGGAGTAAAAATTACAAACACGGTAAAAAACGCAGTGCCTCTGTTGTCTTCAATTTTGTAAGATGGCACCACATGACTAAATAAAGTTTTTATGTTATATCTCGGGAAATTAGTTGACAGGTTTCTACCAAATATGGCAATTAAATAGTACTGTGGCAGGTTATGCAAACTTATACGTTTTATGTAGTTCAGACACTTATTTTCAAAATGGCGGTCATAGGAGTATTTTAGTTTTATGTTATATTGTCGAAACAATGTAATGAATTCCAACGCAACTTTGTATGCTGACTGTATATATTACAATCTGATAATGTGTACACAAAAGATTTATGTACCCCCTTTTGTAAAATAGTATAAAATTACACATTAAAATTACGCGATATCTCTGGAAACACAACCTATTAATACGAAATTTGCTAAACGAAAAATAGCTCTATGGCAGGCCATGAAAACTGCAAACTTTGAAACGGTCAGGCAAATATATTTTAAAAATGGAAGTCATATAAATTCTTTGCCTAGTAATTTTTATCTACGAAACAACACAAAAAAAAAAATCTTCAACTTTAATTGTATGCTGTTACATCCATCAAATTTATCTATGCGAAGCCTTTTTTTCCACCATTTTGTACGAGAGCCCCTCATGCAATAATACGGTTTTTATGTCGTGTCACGAGAAACAATCAACCGTATTCTGTCAACTTTGGTGAATAAATTGCACTGTACTACGCCATACTAATTTATAGGTTTTAAATATGAACATCTCTCATTTTCCGATGGCGCATATACAAATATTAATGTTAATGTGCTATAACAACGAACATATGTAGGCCTAATCGATTTAAGCCTTACTTTGTATACTGGCAGTTTACAATTAACGAATGCGGATTACATAAAAAATTTTTTCTTCCTTTATGAAGATTGTCACATGATAAATAGGGAGGTTTTATGCCATATCTCAGGGACCAATCTACTGATTTTCATCAAATTCTGCACACAAATAACCTTATGGTAGGCAATGTAAACTTGTATGTTTTAACTGGCTCAGTCACTTTTCAAAATTATGGTCCTGTAAAAATTTTGGGTTTGTAAATCAGTGTAATTCTAAAAATTATGCTGATTAAATTCGAAGTTGAACCTCGAATCTGACCTTAGTAATCCAGTTGATTTCACTTTAGCTTACGGTTGAGGTTTTCTGGATTCGAGTCTGAGGAAAGGCACGTGTGTATTTGTATTTGTCTCACTACTGTCGCATATTTTTCTGGCTTGATCCCTTATGATATTGCTTTCAACGAAACATGTTTTACCTACCAATTCAGCTTTTAAGAAATTATTTAAAAATGAATTGCACCCATGTTAAGAAAAATAGGCTTATTAGGTATGCCAGTAACTTCTTGTTTGTGTTAGCACATGATCCGGTGTTGTGGAACTGTTTCATCCAAGCAACAATGGTGCCGTGACTAGACGCTGCAGGGAGAAATGGCGCCAAACCATCGTCTGTACTGTATTTGGGAGACTCATATTATAAATAAACATCCACTTCAAATGCATGGTATTTAAGCTACCTTACCGCCATGCTTACATAATGGCATACATCGTCCCTAATCCTCCTAAATGCCATCGCTCACGCATACGCGCACACTACTGCATTACACGCATGCACACTGTCACTTCGTGCCTGTATTTTTTGCAATATCTGCTTTGCAAGGTATTCAAGAAAACATATTTTGTAATGTAAGAAGCATAACTTACTATGTTAACTGATGCTAGTGTTAAATACATTCCACGATCATGTGCGTTTTCCTGCCTTGTTAAATTCCTAACATTTATTCTGCCCAACCGTATATTAATAACGAATAAACCTATTATCTAATATAAAAAATCCAGTAGATCAGTTTTTATGAACTTAGAAGGAATGGTGTACAAATGCAATTATTTCTTTTGTGTATAAACTGACCACTATGAAGTTGTGCCTTTTTGTGTGACACTTTTTTTTTGTTATCGTTTGTTTGCCTCCTTGTTTGGGGACACATATTTAGTTGCTTCATGGCAAAGCTTGCCTTTTCTCGATTCTAATTTAATTAAATTTTAAAGTAAAATAACAACAAGGAATATAATCAAAGATGAAAAATACCAAAGCAAATGTAATTATTTAAAAGTAAATGAAAATAATTATTCGTTTGTTGCCCTGATAGTTATATTGACAGTAATTATGGCAACTTTATGATCTTCTATGTGTACTGTTTTCAATTATCTGTAAAGTTAACATAAGCTTATAAAGATTTTATTTATTAGAACTAATACAGCTTTACGATTTTGAAATTTTTATTTATTGTCTTGCTAACATTTGTGTAAATCTAAGTATCTCAAAAGAAATATTGTGTATCCTGGTCGGTATCGATACTATCGATTCGTCCGACTGCATCGAGAGCTCCATTGCACTCGCGGAAAGAAGGCGTCTTCCTTCTTCTGAAAGGATTATTCATGGCATAGTGTAACTGAATTTCTTCATTTGCTCTCAAATCTAGTTTATATGATGTAAAAATATACTCTTAACTCTCAGGGTAATTGAATTTTGTATTATAAATATTATAGCATATGGAAGCAATAGTATTTGTGTGCTAACTTGTTTAGCGGTTGAACTGTACTGACGGCGTGATTATTGCGATTGAAATTACTGATTTCCAATACCAACGGGAGGGTGGCATTCCTTTGTAGTATCATCAATAAACGCTTCCGGCAGATTGTCAGCTACAAAATTTATTATATTTCTGATTATCTTCTTTACATGATTGGAATGGAGCTCCTACCCAAATTTTTGTGTTGACTGAATGCTACCACATGCAACTAACATTTAAAAAGTAATGAGGACTAAAACCCACTCAAAATTTTGATATAGGAAACATATACAATTAGCGTCCGCTGTTGTTTGGTTTTTGTTCAGGGGAACCGCAAAATACCAAATGACCAGTTTACTTAAACTGGCCGAACACTAATAGTTGCAATTTTGTTTTAAGTCACGTCATGTGGCATTTTAATTTTTTAATTGTGAGTTTCGTTTTGTAACGAAATTGTTTCTGTAATACTAAACTGGTATGACCTATGTCATATAGAGTGTCCTTAAAATATTAAAGTAACCCATCAAGATTTGGAAGGTGGGGAACCGAACAGATTATTTTAAATATTATTTACCTACGCTAAAAATTACGTTTTAAAAACCGAAAGTTCTTAAAACAATGTTTATCCATACATTTGGCTATAGAAGAGAAACCCTTATAATTTATCTAAGTATTACCTTCGTAAAGAAACTGGGAAAGAGGCGTTCCAGCTCGGCCTCGTATTGATGATCATGTATTTCTTGTTGCTTGTGGTAAACTCTTTGCACGCAAACTTTTTCGATTCTTATTGCACCCTGTGTACCATGTAAGTAACCAATAGCAGTCACACATGATGTTATCCTAGTGTGCAGCTAGTTCCTGCGGTTACATGGAGAAAGACTGGTGCAAAGTCACAAGGTATGCTTACAAGTGTGATGTTAATATTTCCAGCATTTTGGCTCCGATATCGGGTCTAAAACAATTCACCTTAAGTTAATACGTCATCACCGAAGTTTTCTAACTTAGCTCTATTTATTTTTACTGATCATTGACGTAGTACAATAAAATACATCTAACTTCCTACTAATATAGCGACTGCGCCCCGTACTTGATATAAATATGAAGAGTGACAAAAATATAAATTTGTTGCTATATATAATTTTGATAAAATTTCTTCTTAGCGTTCAGGTGCATGTAGATAAAGAACTCGCTAGCAGTCACATGTTTGGATTGGAAGTGTTTATAAACTTATATGATCTCCGTGAACAAAATAGTTATGACGGACTGTCCGAGTAAAGTGCTGATACAACAACCGAAAAAATTCCATTACCATGGAATCAATACTCTTTTATAAACTACTTAGTTAATCAAAACTTGTAAAGATTAAGCAATACTGAAAAACTAGTAGAGACGTCGCAATTTATAATTATCTTAAGGGTACTTGCTAACTTATCAGGGAAACGAAAGCTCAGGAGTATTATGTAAACGATAGATAATCTGCATTTCAATCAAACAATTAGCAAGTTTTGCAGTGACGCCTTGTAAAGCAAAGCCAACCAAAAGAGAAAACCCAATGTAAACATCTTGAAATAAACTTATAATGTACAAAACTAATTGTCTTTCTTGTCCCGGTCAGATGCTACCACTCGATTATTATGACAAACTGTCCTCGGTCTAGACTCCCCCCCCCCAAACCCCTCCTTTTTTTCAGGAAAATCTATGTGACATACTCGCAACGTGCGACAGACTTCATGCGTAAGGTGAAGTGAAGAGAGACCTTTCTGCGAAGTATCTTGGTAACACTGACGTTAGAGATATTGTGAGATAGAAGAACTTTGTTGTGCAAGAAGTTACGTCGGCAAGGACTGCTGCAATAACCACTGGACAATCTCCTGCCAGGTAGGCTATTCGCGCAACAAAATTATAGTATGAACATGGCTACGTGTGGTTCTTCCGTAAGTTACCCGATACAATAGGGAATTCGCATGCTTATGGTCATATACAGCATGTGCACAGTTTATAAATAAATTTGTTAAATTTTCTTTAAACAACATCGGATTAGTATTTTTTAATTTTAGCATAAAATAACCTAATACCCAAGCACAGTATTGGCGAGATAAATATTACTGGGCACCATCGCGCAATCTGCATAGAGTACATGGATTACGTGTATCATATCTGCTCCTGTCCTACGCAGTATCATAGTTGTTTCGTCGGAAGTTGCTGAGGTCTCTCGCCCGCCTCCATAACTCACGCAGTTGATAAGCGCGCGTCAGTGGAGTCCTGATTGTGATGCGGGCTTCATATGTGCAGGACACCATTGCTGCATTACTTGCTGTGAGAATACACTCGGCTGCATGCGTAGCGTCAGTGACTGGGAGCCAGTGCGCGAATTTTATGGCCATCACCTTCGTCAACATGACTGGAAGAGCAAACAACCTTCTGGGCCAGATCATCTCAGCTATACAAAATGATCCCGAACTTAAGGTACAAACACTGTGAAATGATTCTTTAGTCAAAATATATAGATAACAGTATACGACTCATGACCTATATTAATTCGTAAGGGCGGTAGTTGTCTTTGAAAATCGATATTTGAAATTGTTTAAATTCAAAGTTACATAACCTCCTTGAGACGAAATAACAGCTTCGTGAATGCTGTTGTCTTAATCGAGATTTAAAATTTGCGAACGGTTGTTATGTAATATTAACCCCATTCATTGAGGAAAAAACTGTGTGCAATGTTATTATCCAACAAATTTNTGACCTATATTAATTCGTAAGGGCGGTAGTTGTCTTTGAAAATCGATATTTGAAATTGTTTAAATTCAAAGTTACACAACCTCCTTGAGACGAAATAACAGCTTCGTGAATGCTGTTGTCTTAATCGAGATTTAAAATTTGCGAACGGTTGTTATGTAATATTAACCCCATTCATTGAGGAAAAAACTGTGTGCAATGTTATTATCCAACAAATTTGCGTAACCTTTCGTTATCCATCGACATAATCATGTGTACATTAAACCCTTAACGTACAAATTAATTTTTTATGTCAAGTGTTGCAAAAATTGAAATTATTCGCGTGAAAAGTACTTACAAATTTCATATTAACAACTGAAACGTTAGAACCTATATAAAGGGTTTTAGAGGATCAATAGCACAAGAAGTAACCAATTATAGAATAGTTGGGTGTGTCGGCAGCAACCAATAGCATTGCCTAAGGGAAGGCGCTGTTCCTATTGGCGCTAGCTTCTGGACTTGCGCAGTACCAATCATGATTTTACCTGTTCTGCAACATTTCAGACGTGAACGAGTGTACTCAGGATAAAATGTTGAAGGGTTAATGTACAAAACAAAGTTGCTTTGGTGTAACTTTCTCAGGCTAACGGTTGTCGATTAAGGGGCAAAGTTTGTAAGGGTGGCTGGCACGCAACCAATTGTACAGAAGTAGTGTAATGTTTTCTATCTCATCTTGCATAGGGAATCACCTCACAGTATTTGTTTCCATAGTAGTGTCGGAAGTCTTGATTGGTCATAAGTGCAGAATGCGTGCGACGGGAGAGAATTAAGGGACGACACGCAACGCTGCAGTAAACATCCAGAGCAGTGTGAAACTATCTGGAGAGCAAATACTGAGACTGACCGACTGGACTGTAAGAAAATGGGTCTTAATTATTGAGCGACCTTTTTTTAGGAGATGTAAAAATTATAGGAATGGACACGTGATCGTATGTTTGTAATAGATAAGTGAGGATATTATGTGATTGTTGTTAGTATAAGAGCAGTAATTGGGACATTAATAATATTTTACATTATAAATGGTGTGCACTGAAATATCTTATGAAAGTAGTAGAGATGTACCGTTGTATTTTGTAAATAAATTATCATGTTTTATACCATTTTACATCATTTGTGAAATTCTAGTTCGTTTTTTGATATTTTTTAATACTTTATCAAGCTCTCAATCCGTAACGAATGTGGATACGCCCTAGATAATTTGTATCAATATATTGTTGCACTTAGATTATGGCCAAGTTAGATATAGTTGAGATAAGATATCTGGAGAGCGCTGAAAAACAAACGTTTTAGCGCCAACCTTTGTCAAGTAAGCTGAAAATTGAGNTGAGATAAGATATCTGGAGAGCGCTGAAAAACAAACGTTTTAGCGCCAACCTTTGTCAAGTAAGCTGAAAATTGAGGAGCAATATATACAAGCGAGGGAGAACGAGAGCACCCCAAGTTAACATGCAAGTAAACTGAAGTTACATTTGGTTTCAAAAAGGAAATATCGGGTTTGACTCTGCCAGGAATCGAACGCATATTGCTTTGAAGTTAGTTTGATGCGCTAGCCGCAGCAATAAATAGCAGATGAACATAAATAACAAAGACAAAATAAATAAGGTATAGGATATTCACGGTTAAGTCAGAAATTTTTTAAGCAATCTCTGAAAATAATGCTAGCCGTAACTGTATGTGTTTAAAAGAAAAAACTGACTGAAAAACTAGTGGAAATGTAGGCAGCGAGTCCAGGGAAGTAGTTTTTCTGTATTAACATCGTATTAACAGTGCGATGTTTACATTTCTTGGACGTGAATTTATTTCTACTGAGTTAATTTTACTCACATAAGAGTAAAAATACCATATTGATAGCATAATTACTCTTCTTATAATTCCACAGATTATCTTCATCGACTAGTATCGACCTAAATATTCATTTTCCACACTACGGAATGGTACGAAATGGTAATATATGTCATTCCAAAAATGCTTTTAAAAAAGCTCAGTAAGTTGCAAATGGCATATGTATATTATTAAGGACATATATTTAGCTTTTCGCGTACACAGTTAACTGGGAAAAATATGTACGTATAATAAGAACATATTTATATATTAAGGCATTTATTTCTGTTGATTCCTCTTCTCAGAAAACTAAAATAATATGACTATAATTTATTTAATTAACTTTACGCTATGTACATAGATATACTTACCAGATATTGAGAGTTATCTATAACCTATTCAAATAAAAGTTAACAGTTTATCATGAATCAACAAATGTAATAAAGACATTAGGTAAATTGTTTTATTGCACTGAAATTTCTTCATTTGCAAAATTATAAAATAATGAAGTTCGTTTTAAAAGGACTAACATGTGTTAAAGACACTTTACTGTATTGCAATGTACAAAGTATACGAAAGGATATTCTGTTTTGTTTTGTACACATTTTCAGGTTGTTTGTTTCATAAAATACCGATTAATATTCTAGTCAAAAATATTAGAAATTTTGTAACGATTATAAGCACAATACATTGCATTTAAAAACATTTTTTGTAATTAATATTTCTCGCTATTCTCTTAAAATATATATATATATANGCACAATACATTGCATTTAAAAACATTTTTTGTAATTAATATTTCTCGCTATTCTCTTAAAATATATATATATATAAAAAATTGTAATTTACGTTATATATATTGTTACCGATTCTGAAACAGAAGCGGGAAAGCCCNCACAATACATTGCATTTAAAAACATTTTTTGTAATTAATATTTCTCGCTATTCTCTTAAAATATATATATATATATAAAAAATTGTAATTTACGTTATATATATTGTTACCGATTCTGAAACAGAAGCGGGAAAGCCCNATATATATATATATAAAAAATTGTAATTTACGTTATATATATTGTTACCGATTCTGAAACAGAAGCGGGAAAGCCCAGCGTAGGATTGGAATGAACTCACTCCACCGTGTAAGGAAATGTTTTCTAGCTCACATGATTGCCAAACTGGACAGTACGTACGTTAGGAAATTATATTATCGGCACTGAAATTCGAATTTATTTTAATAGCATTTGAAAGTTGGACGAGGTAGGCATGGAAACACTTTTCCCTGCTACCTGATTGCATCACAGGTAACAGTATTTTTTTTCTCTCGCTTGTATTAACTGTTTGTTGGCAACTTAGGCGCAGGGTGTTGCGGTCGTCTAATCTGAGGGGGCAGTCGTTTACGTTCCAACTTTCCTCTCTCGGTGCGGTCGTAATGTGTCAAGGTAAAGGGGGTGGGTTTGGAATTAACGCGGTGGAGAAGAAAGTTGCGGGAAAGGTCGACTTGTTGTCGAGTTTCGTAGTGTCCGGCAGGTGTGAAGAGCAGGGTCGAAAACGGAAACCGCATTTGACGGTAACGTATCCTCGGTGTGGCTCCCGAGACCGGTTGACGTACGAGACGGCATTTCTCCCTTTTCTCTCTCTCTCTTTTTTTCCCTACTTTCGTCGTCCTTCCCCCTTCCTTCCCGCGGGAAGATATTTAGAGCCGGGAGCAGGCAGCGGAGACTGATAGCCCGGCTATTTGTTACGGTGGAAACCAAGCACGGAAATCCAGAGCCTGCAATTCACAACAAACCTTGTGATGCATGAACAACCAATGACCCGTGACCATCCCTTTTCCTCATCCCTCGCCTCCCTCCCCCATCGCGCTTGATGCTTCAACGGTTTTTTCCTGGCCCTCGTCGCCACGACGACGCGCATCCCGGGGTTGCAGAAGTGGGGCAACAGGGACCCCGTGTCTTCAACTTCTCCGCACGGCCGAATCAATAACGTAGCTCCGGCGTGGAGGAAAATGCGGACGTGGGTCCCCTCCGAAGCAGTTAATCACCTACCTGCACAACCTTGCCGCATTTACTTCCGAGCGAGAGAAGAGACACGGGCGGCTCTTAACATCGAGATCTTCAGAGCCGATGACGTTTTGAAGCCAGATGAGTACTGAACAGCGCAGGAATGGACGGCCGGGAAAATGGGAGAACCCCGAGAAAATTCGCCTACCAGCGGCATCACCCGGAATTATTCCCATCATGCGAGAATCCATGAGCGACGTCGCCGGGAATCGAACCTGGTTCACCTAGGTGGGAAGAGAGTAGTCTAACCACTTCACAACCGCGGGCTCTCCGGTTTACTTCCGAGAATTACCCCCCCGGCTAAAGAAAGACNAAGAAAGACGGCGTGCCAGATTTGCGGAGTTCGCCACCAGTTTTTTATTCTCTCTCGAGGAACTAAGATATTAATGCCACCATAACACATACCCGAGATAGTATGCGACTTTTGAAGTTATAATATTTATCACCTCTCATTTAAAAGTGTAAAATATTATTAAAAATTTATCTACAACCCTAATTATGACCAACGTACATAATAGCGTTTTGCAGTTGAACAAATAAAATCCGGAAAAGATGAACTCATCATGTTCCATTTAGACGATTAAACTAATATATGAGCAAAACTGACAAGAGTATAAAGTTGACCTTTCAAAAAAGAAAATTCTTAGGATTTTCATTTTAAAACGTAAAAGAGGGCATACTCTACACACCATATAAAATTCGCAGCAAATGAACAAGATTATGTAACACATTTATGACCACTTTAGCCTGATGGAGCATAATATAATTAAGTTCGCTTTAGGGAAATCGAGGTTTTGTGTTGTTGATAATAAATTAATTTTAAAGACGTGATTTTTCAAAATACTTTTAACAAATCATTTAACATTAATTTATTCGGGGTCATTAACGAGAAGATAAATATTCTTAGTTAGACTTAAATTGTAACAAAATATATTTTTTTTTTACGCGGACGTTTTATAATTACGATACATAATCTTTTTTCTATAAAACACAAATATTATATCTAAGATTTATAATTGTTTAAAAACGTCGTGTTTAATTATTGGCAGCGGTGGAGTAGTGGCCAGGGCGCTCGCCTCCCACCACGGCGATCTGGGTTCAATATCTGGCGGGTCCACTTCCGGATTTTCGCGTGTGGGAATCGTGCTGGACGATGCCGCTTGCCAACGGGTATTCTCTGTCTCATTTCTGTCATGCCCAGGGATGACGGTGACCTACGGGGTCCCAGCTGGAAAGACCGTCACTCGGAGGGTGTTGCTTGTCCTGTGTGCACTCCCCACACGCCATTATTATTATTGGCATCATGTTTAGATAGCATCCCAGTGAACAATACAGAATTATCACATAATTTGTATGTCCTGTGCTTGATTTAGGTTGGTGTGATTCTGTGTGCGGAAAAAGTGGGACTTCTAAAATATTTCAAACCACTAAACCAAATTTCATAAAACTAATTTTTTTCACTAAAGGCACATGATTATTCTGTCTTTGCTCCTTCCGAGTGTTTGATTCTAAAATGGTAGTCATTATAGTTTTGGATGCTTGGTCGTACAAGAAACATTTCGTCAGATTCCAAGAAAAACTGGTGTGTTGACAGATCACAATAAACCAAAAGAAATATTCAGCAGCATGTTTTTAATGAGAACTCTTGCAAATACAGTTAATTTGTTAATAATCTAAATGTTAGTTTCGGGATTTATACCCAATTATAATTTACAATTGAAATTGGTTTTATAAAAGGTAACTGGCTAATGCAGGTTTTTCTTTTTCAATTTTAACACGGTGTTAATTGCTATGTGGGTTTTTAATTTAAAGGAGGTCAGAAACTGAGAAATATACTTGAAGCGGACTCTACTTAGAAGTGCAGTCGGTGTAAGGTATGTGAACAAGTTTTCTGTGACCGTTCACGTGCCTCTAACTGTCTAAGTCCCTACATTTTAAAAATTCATGTTATCGGGCTTAAAAATTATGGCCTAATATGTATTAAATTGGTTGCTGCAATTCTTATTCTAAATATAAAATAGTCTCTGTGTAAAATAAACAGGGTTTTATTACTCAGAGGTATAAATGAAATCGTGATATTTTCTCCGTAGTTCAGTTAGCCTGATCGCTGAGCACTGAGAAAAAATATCTGTTTGGAGAAACCAAGTAAATTTACTTGAAAAGAACTTGTTAACAATAAGTATTACTTTGTTCACCCAACTACAGTGCTATTGCTCCAAATATATTCGATCGTTCTTTAGGCAATAACAATTATTTGAAAATAATATTTTTAAAATCAAAATCATATCTTTGTCCCAATATTATTTTTATGTGTTTAGTACTCACAAATACCCTACGAGTACGTTATTTTAATCAGTTTAGTTACTGTTTACATTATAAATATCATGGTATATTAAAATAAATATTTCGTTTGAAGTGAATAAGCATTTGGTGACCTGGTATAAACTTATGTTTATTATTTCAGAAATTTTACCGAAAGAAAGTTACCTTTTTCCGGTACTGGCACTTATTTGGTTCGCTGTAGAGTAATAAGATCAGTTGGTTACCTTCGTTTGCAAATGCAGCTCGAAAATTCGTTCATAATTCTTGTGGCAATTATAATAGTAACAGTGATTGTCACTGGTTTTACAGATGCTTATTAATGGCATAAACTATTGCAATGAAACACATTCAACAGGGAAAAAAGATGTAAAGTCGTATGACATGAAAACATTTAAGTTCGTGTCCTATATAAGCTAGTAATTAATTTTAAAACATTCCTGATAAACAACAAAATGATTGGTTTCAGCATAAAATACAAATACAAGTAATTATTTTGGTTACGCCAAGTAAACTTTGTTTTATTAAGCAAAATGTTTTTCTCAATGCGATAGCAAAACTATTTGCACTGATTGTAAATATTGATTTATAAATGTTGTGTCTCCGCTTTTATTTTTAAAATTTAAAAAATTATAATATTTGCAGTGGCATTTTCAAACATAGAAAAGAGAATTCAGATTTTTTATTTAAAGTGTTACCGCACAGACACGAGAGCCAATTTCATCGCAATATTTGAAATGTGTGTGTGATATTTTCAATTATTTCTTTAAATGATAATCTTGGCGTGTAATTTACTCATTTCAGAGCAAGTCGTTTGGTACGATATTATTAAGATTAAATCTGCCTTGCACTACAAATCTACTGATTTTATTTTAAATTTATTTTCAAATAAAGATTAATGTTGAGATTACAAACATGAAATACCACATGCACATATTTTTTTTTCTGGAATACGCAACTTCACAGCCACAGTAGCCAATCGTATCGCGATATTTGACATGGGTGTTATTTTTACTTCGTTGTTTTACTGAAAATTTTGGCATTATATTGAAGACTTTGTTTACAGGCGCTGTTAACACGGTTGTTAGATTTACGTTGAGTCGTGAGTTAGATTCTCAGTCGTCCCCTGATAAGCCATCAGGCGTAACAGCGGTATAAGTTAATAAGCCCTTTATATCCAATCCAAAATTTACGAAACAATTACAAATACATACCAATCTTATTTATTGTAAAATAACTACAAATAAAATAAATATGACAAATTAATAATTTAAAAAAATAACTCAGAATAATGAAGTAGTTTGAGCTACCCATACATAAACATAAGTTGGGAAATTCTGCGAAAGGTTCGCTACTATCACTGAGCTGTTGCGACGTTATCGTTCTCGTTTTGTGTACTGACTATTATTTTCAAAACTACCTCTTAAGGAGAAAGGAAATGACACAACTCCCTCTCACATTTTCCTCGGGCCAAAGAAAGTGTTATCCGTAAATCTGCATGACCTGTACGCCATCGTGCCATGCAACAATATGCAAAGCAGAAAGCTAACTTTTACGCCTGTTACACCTTGACACTTCTCGACAAACTTACCACTGGATCGGACAGGCGCTGCTGTTGGGCTCGTCACTCAGGTTCGGGAAAGGCGTGAAACTTGACGAAACAGGAAGGGGAAACGCCAATGTTGACGACTAATGTTGCACATCTCAACACAAACACTTATAACTTAATCATTATTTATTTTTCAAAGGAACGCCTTGTGTCTGGGCATCTTACCACGCTAAACCGCTAGGAAATGAACTTATGTCTTCTTAAGCTTGTAATTCCGAAAGACTGCGACTGCTGAAAAATAACGTTTTTAGCCTACATCAGATCTCAGGAAAGACCAAACATAATAAATAAAATTGTTATAAATATGGCTAATACACTCTACCTGGGCTACGGAATTTCAGCTGCCAACGTGTTACATATATTTAAAGGCATAAATTTGTAACCTGCAAATCCACCTGGACACAACTTGATATTCTTGCATTACTTATAATTAGTACTTAGTACAGCAATTAGAATAATTTGTTCTCGTGCGTAACGGAAGTTAGCGTCATCTGAAAATTTTGTATCAGAATGCTAAATCTCCGTAAATTCTCAATCGAGCCCTACCACATTTGGTATTCATTAGTGTTATGGATGTTCAATTAACATTTTCACAGAGCAATAATTTATGTTAAAAATTGGGACTGTATTATTATAGCGTTCTATTTCATATGACGGGTAGCACTAAAATAATTTAAGCAGATTTTGGTATGCAAAATATATTAATTTTGAGCAGTAGATTCATTAGTTTTATTCGCTCGCGATTTTGGAAGGTAGGGCCACAAAAATAGAGGTTTGTACTTCATAAGGTAGAATAAATTTTACGATTACCATCAAGTTTTGAGGCAAATTACTTGCGCTGAGTTCAAAGTATTAAAGGTATAGCTTATCCTTAAAAACCACGTCGAATTCGTGTAAAGGAATAATGAGTAGATGTTTGAGTTAAAAAAAAAACTTGTTTGTCAAAAATAAATTTTATTAAAAAACTTTTATTGCTCTAATTCTTAACATCATAAAGTGGCATAAAAGTACTGTAGTATATTTCACCCACACAAATTCAGAATGAATATATTCCACGCGTCTGTGAACTATATATAATATCGAAATTACTCTTTTAGCAAGCGAATATATAAATAATCGAAAAAGAACGTTGATTGTTGGTCTTAAAGTTGTTCTATTGTTTCTTATTTTACTGGTTACTAATGATCCTTTGTAAAGANAAGAACGTTGATTGTTGGTCTTAAAGTTGTTCTATTGTTTCTTATTTTACTGGTTACTAATGATCCTTTGTAAAGAATCTCAAAAGGAATCAGTTTTTAGAAAATCTGATTAGTTAAAAAAAAAATTTCCAGAGCAGAGCAAAAGGGCTGAGNAAGAACGTTGATTGTAGGTCTTAAAGTTGTTCTATTGTTTCTTATTTTACTGGTTACTAATGATCCTTTGTAAAGTATCTCAAAAGGAATCAGTTTTTAGAAAATCTGATTAGTTAAAAAAAAAATTTCCAGAGCAGAGCAAAAGGGCTGAGNATCTCAAAAGGAATCAGTTTTTAGAAAATCTGATTAGTTAAAAAAAAAATTTCCAGAGCAGAGCAAAAGGGCTGAGTTGAAGGAAGCTTCTCTATGCTTAATGCTTTCTTCAGCTAACTAACGTTGTAAAATTATAAATATTTCCCTATGTCCAAACCCAGTATTATTCAGAAATTATATAGTTTTCCTCTATATTTTTGTAAGTAACTCTAAAATGATACAAAATCTACCCATTTTTATTCAAAACTTTACCTTTTTCCATTTGTTGTCACTGCTTACAATGAAGCATGGGTAGGTTTGCCATACGTGTATTTGTTTACTTGTGCACACTCCCTTCTTTCTTTGATGTTACTGAGAGCTGCCACGGAGTTTAGTTAGTAGTAGTTAAGAGTTGTTCGGGAGCAGTGCGTTTATAAAGACTTGTGAAATTAAATTAGTTTTCACAGCGCCATGAGTCGAGCACTTGTTATAATAAGAGATATGTTTCAAGACCTGTTTTCAGGAATATTGGTTCTTTCGATTGTGATGTTGCCAAAGATGATTCTGGATTCTGTTTTCGTCAAGCAAGTTACGACAGCAGAAGAGAGATTTGTTCTACTCAGCTTCATGTACAGATTTGCTTTGCAGGGAATGACTGCACATAATGGATCTGGTATTCTGGAGGTTTGTNTCTACTCAGCTTCATGTACAGATTTGCTTTGCAGGGAATGACTGCACATAATGGATCTGGTATTCTGGAGGTTTGTTTTTTCAGGCATCCTCACAACCGTACAGCAAACGTCTTCCAACATATAATGTCTCTTGAATCTATTTGACTAAGGTAATTAACGCTAGTCGCTGTACTGTTGTGAGGATGACAATTTGGTTCTTACTACTCCTCCTCCTCCTCCTCCTCCCAATTTATCTTTTTAATGGGCTGACCTTCGAATACTAGTCCATCGTGCCCGTAGTTCNTCTACTCAGCTTCATGTACAGATTTGCTTTGCAGGGAATGACTGCACATAATGGATCTGGTATTCTGGAGGTTTGCTTTTTCAGGCATCCTCACAACCGTACAGCAAACGTCTTCCAACATATAATGTCTCTTGAATCTATTTGACTAAGGTAATTAACACTAGTCGCTGTACTGTTGTGAGGATGACAATTTGGTTCTTACTACTCCTCCTCCTCCTCCTCCCAATTTATCTTTTTAATGGGCTGACCTTCGAATACTAGTCCATCGTGCCCGTAGTTCNCTCCTCCTCCTCCTCCTCCCAATTTATCTTTTTAATGGGCTGACCTTCGAATACTAGTCCATCGTGCCCGTAGTTCTATGATATGCTTACAATTTTCTTTTGTTCGATGTTCCATGTCTTCGACTAGCTTTACCGCTGAGATAACTCCTGTGTACTGACTATGCTTCGCGTCCATGTGACAATCATTCTAAGTGACAGACTTAGAGTACATGGTCGGTTACCAAATTATTTCGGTCAGTATTTGGTTAGACCGCTCTGTAAACTTTCCCTGTTTAAACATAATTACATTAATATGCTGCACACGTAACTCAATGAAATAAATTACAATTATAGTGAAATAATATTTTGTAATAGGTTTTATTTATATTTCTTTGCCATTTAAATTGTCACTTGCTATGCGCAAAGTGACTATAAATTAAGGATTATATCATGAAATCATAGTTATAGTAAAAAATTGACCAAAATCGATATAAATTTATTTTCTTTCAGGTAATAATAATATTGTTACATGCTCGCTGCTTCGCATCTCGCTTGAGCCAGTATAAGTGAAGGTCAGCAGTTATATGATAGCGGCTGCAGCAAGTCAATGGATTGTTTTGAATGAACAAGCGAGCAATAGGCAGCGGTGGCCACGTACCTGTTACAGAAAGCGAGCCGACACGATAATATATATTTTGCTGCGCGCGCTGCTGACCCTGGCTGTATAAACTTCTGCGTATATCTGAGGAGATTTCTAGTTGTTTACTGTCCTACATTCTGTCAGCATGACTCAGGGTGCATCAAACTTTCCAGCTCAAGACCAGCAGAGTATAAATTGTGCGACGTGCCTCCAGTACGGGAGTTTTTTTTTTAATGGATGGGTAGCTGAGTTCCGAGCGATAGAAGAACGAGCGGCGAAAGAAGTGACCAGTGGAAGAGAAGTCTGCGACTGCGAGTATCAAGAAGCGAAGGGTGTGGCTGGCAGGCTGGACTATTGGACTAGATGTGTGAGTGAAATACATTACAAATGATGGTAACAGATAGACTGAACAAGTTTAATGGTGAGTATGAGTGAATTGACTGTAACCAAACAAAGAGAGAGACATTAAGGGCATTAATTAAAGTTGAGATGTACATTAAATATTGTTCTCACTGTTAAATAAAAATAGTAATAGAGGATAAAGATTAATCAATGCTGTAAATGATAGCTGTATAAATAACTTATAATTTAGTCATTTTATTATTATGAAGACCTCCATCCTTCACTAACTCAGATACGCCCTTAGGTATCCCATGCAACAGTATTCAATCTTTATTCAACACTATGACTTGTCTGGGTGCTAGCTTACCGTTGACGTAGTGGGTGTTCCAGGGTTGATGAAGAGGGTTCCATCCTTACCTTGCTTATAATATTAAGGGGGAAAGTGATGAATTTGCCCAGCACCATAACTCAGTAAGCATTAGTTAGTGAGGGTCATGCGGTCGACGGCCCATGGGTCTCTGGAGTCCTCCGTTTTGTCTGCGGTTCTTGTAGATGATGATGGTAATAGTAACTCGTAATACTAAGTGGTTCTCACTATTACGTTGGTGAGGCTGTGAGACACCTCACACTGTCTTACTTACACTTTTGTTTGCGGCAAATNACTCGTAATACTAAGTGGTTCTCACTATTACGTTGGTGAGGCTGTGAGACACCTCACACTGTCTTACTTACACTTTTGTTTGCGGCAAATGGGTGCAGCACCATAAATACACCCGAGTGGTTAAAACAAATACAACACTAGTCTTTGCTCAAGAAGTGTACTTGTTTCATGACGTACTTGTGCTCTTACGCTATCACATACCGAACATATGCGGACCCTGCACTCGGTCTGCCGTTGGCCAATGCAGAACAAAAATGGCCAAAGCCATGTATGGTTTAAGTTGTGAATACACATTACGCGTTAAGTCCAGGTTAAATTGCACGGTGACAGAATGGTCGACTCCACGGCAAGAAAAAAATTTAAAATATTACAGTAAATTACGTTGCTATTGAAAATGAAATGGTTGCAGCAAAAGTTAAAGGGGCCGAAGGGGTCTGCACGGAGCGAAACTCCCATGCTGACGGCTGGCCCGAGTGCTGAAGTCTTAGTGAGCATCATGGCGTCGGCTTCCACTAAAAGTGGCTGAAGCTGGCGCCAAAATTGAGTGAAAAACTACATTGTTCCTCTAACATCTGAACAAAGTAGTACATAATGAAATTACATCCACGAAGACACAATGGTGATTTACTTGTATTTAATTAAGCATTAATTTAGTTTGAGAATGTGACGACAGGGGGAATGTAAACGCTATAAATAAACTTTACAAGAAAACTGAGGCCAAGGTAAGCAGTCTTACACCACTTTCGGTAGGCTTCGCCAATGAGCGATTCCAAGTGTTCCGAACTGGGACGGTTCGACGAGTCCAAAATTGAAAAGTGTGGGTAGCCATGCTCGATTTTTAATTTAATAAAATAATAATACTAAATTGACTGGCTCCTGTGTTTGAACCATTTTTATTATTTTCGGGATTTATTTCCTCAAGGTTTACCTACACTCAGGGTCAAGAAGAACTATTTCCCTGGCCAGTAGGCCAGTTGACGCCATGTCACTGGGGAAGACGTCGGGTGTCGCGACGCAAGCTGCCCCGACGTTATCTCCAATGGATGGTGTGCCTGATGGCTATGGCATTCGGGGGACATGATGTTAAACCACTTTTTAATTGCCATCAAGAGCTACCTCTTCGGTAAATAAAGCAAGACGGCCACTTGAGTAACCTAGCACATTACTATGAGGTGGGTGCGTTCCGCTCTCGCTGGCCCATTCTATCGTGCTCGTGACCGTGTGTTCGCTTCAGCCCAGTGTTGGCTAGATGGTGTTACTGCGGGGGTGCAAATGGTGACGAGAGCATACATGGACGCCTGGTTCACATCACCGTGCTCAAATCTGTAATGAGAGTGTATCAGTTTTTAGGTGTTACTGATACCATATTATGTTGTCTTTAACACTGCTAAAATACACATAAGGCAAGGGTACGAACAACGAATTATTAAAATAAAAGTGGTATTCATTCTTGCACCATGACATTCGTATTATGGTTTCAGTGATATTAATCCAGCAATAATTTGTTCATTTATTTTTACACAATAAAATGTATTATTATGCATTAGCACTTGATTTAAGTAGAATATCACTGATGCTGTATTGTTTGTCACTGTTTAGACTTTATAGAAATTACATATGGAATTTAGCTCATAAACCAAATCGTTATGTTCTATTGTAAGAGAGGACGAGTGGATTTTAGCGTCACCATTCACCTTTCGCTGCAACGAAACGGGTTCGATTTATTGCGGGAGTCACGGCCTGATTTCAGCATTTGTTTCTCGGGGTACTCCCATTTCCCCAACATTCTTATCAACTTCTGCTCCATATGAATACCTTCCCCATCAACGATGAAGACTCCAGCTGCTACTCTCTGATAAATCTGCTTGACCTTCTCCCGCGCGCCAGGCCCGCCCAGAGTAGTTCTGGGCCCCTGAGGAAACGTGAATTTCCACCACCCCTCTCGTTCATCATACGATGCAAGCGTTTACTCCTCGAAAATGTGTGCACATCGAGTTAATATAAATATAAAGTCGAATCACGTTATTATGTCCACCTGCTAAAATCTAAATTAATCACACTTCGCAGCATGGAGGGCATCTAGACGAGCTGGCAGTGACTAAGTCAGGTGCTCCTAGGTCTCCACCGGTATCTGGAAGCCATGGCGTCTGCAGTGCGTCCCACAACTGTTGAAGGGTGTGTGGCAGAGAAGGCAGACGGCGAACACGACGATCGAGGTGGTCCCAGAGCAGTTAAATTGGATTGAGATCGGGGCNGGATGAACTTTGAAGTCGTGATCATGCTCTTACAGCCACGTGCGGACGTTTCTAGCAATGTGGCAAGGCTCATTATCGTGCTGGAAGATTCCATCCTCCCGAGAAAAGACAATCATCATGTATGGGTGGACGTGATCTTTGGGAATAGATTCATAACCAAATCGATCAAGAGTGCCTTCCGCATGGATGATGGGATCTAGAGAATACCATGAGAACATTCACCAGACCATAACACAGCCCCCACCGCACCGCCTTTTGTTCGTCCAACAGTGAATGTAGTGTGTTTGTTCTCCGACGTTTCTCACCAGAAATGCTGACGTGAATCCGTTATATGCAGCTGAAAACGTGACTCGTTGGAGAAGGCTACCCATCACCAATCAGCAGTGGTTTAGTCACCATACTGTCGAGTAAATACCAGTCGTTTCCGTCGATTTACCTGTGTAGCATGGGTGCAGTCACTCTACGTCTACTCCGGAGCCCAATTCACAGAAGTGTTCGCTGAACTGTTGCGGCAGAATCGTTTCTGGATGATGCCTGATTCATTTGGACGGCGAACTGTTCCACTTTAGCCTGTCGGTTGGCCTCCACGCACCGTCGTAATCGACGTTCACCTTGGACATTAATGGCACTTGGAGCTCCACAGTTTCCACGACAATTATTCCGAATGGCACCATTCGTCCACTCACGGTACACTTTTACCACAGAGGCACGTGAACATTTCACAAACGTAGCTGTTTCCGAAATGCTGCCCCCGAAAAGCCGTTGAAAATCCCTTTTTGCAACACTGTTAAATCGCTTCTCTTACCCATGACAGCATGAAGCGCAATGTGTACCGGCAACCCGTCGGTCGCATTATAAACCCGCTTCACCAGCCCACGTCATGGGAGATATATATGGGGCTACGCGATGCAGATATCACTTTTAGCAAGTGGTTATAATAATGTGATTCGACTGTGCATATACATGCATATACAAAATAAACTATGATTCTTCCATTCAGTATCATATATGTGTTTTCAGTATTCATTGAAAAATGTTGTATATTAATGTAAAAATATTTCTCGACATGTTAAATAGTGGAAAAAAATTTAGCTTAATAAAACAAATTTTAAACACTGTTAGTAAAAGCATAAACTTTTTAAATTTCTTATTGGAATAAGTAAAAGTGGCAGAAAGTTAGGATTCAAGTTTATTATAAATAATAGCATGTAAAGTTTCCAATGATGTTGAAAATAAATATAGACTGTAATTACCTTCTTTACAATATTGTGGGCTACAATGTATAGAATAGCAATAATATTGTAAAATAACTCACTCGCACTGAATGTTGTATTTTCCTACAGCTAATATTATTTGTAGTTTTCAATTTCAGGTAAAACCCAACTACTACCAATTTTGGTTCTATTTCTTAAGTCAAAGAAAAAAGTAGAATGTAATGTAATAAGTAAAGTAAAATTATGCACAAAATCTTATTAATACAAACTAAACTTGTAACGTTAGCAAACAGAAAACTATCTGAAATAAAAATATTATTTTTCTTACTTTTATGTTTGCGAAATCTTCAATAACGTCTCGGAAGTCAACACTACATCCACTATCAGCCTCCACGACAAGAGTAGTTAGTCTGCACAGATTTTCTTGCCTCATGGTAAATCGATTGTAGTTTTTTTTTCCAGTGCACTGGGAAAACTCTCAGCTCCCGCTGCTGTCACTGGAAGTGTGCAAAATAAACCAATAGCTATGGACACATTTGGATACACCAACTCCAATTTCAATCCCTTCATCATATTTATCAACTTAAATGCTGACAAAATAGAAGTACGAAAACTCACTGTATGAATAAATTTTAGGTTAGTAAGTTCTTCTACTGAGCTTCTGAGAAGTATTTGGAAAGGTAGAAGATATCTCTTGACTGGAGTTGGCGATTGCAGTCCCGTCTTTATCCAGGTATTGCCACAAACATTTGGAGATTTCCTTTTAGTCTCGGAGCCATCGTTTTGTCGTAATTCTTCATCAGATATTGAGTCATGAAAATTCTTCCTCTTCTTCTTTCTTTTTTCGACCAATTCTCTTTCTGTAGGCATTTGAATAACAATGGCATTTGCTACGAGTTTAGCTTCTTGGATAATAGTTTCAATTTAATATCGTACAATGTTTGCTTCCTTTATACAGCTATCAATGTGAGACACTTCTTCACAGATAGTGGCTTCTCTTGCTTGGAGAACTCTGTTTCGGTGATCGGCTGAAACCAATGTCTTAAGTCAAATTGTTACCCTTAATTTTCATTGACAATATTTTAGATACTTCTCAAATCCCAAAAGTTCAGTTTTGCTTTCAGCCAACATATTAAGTTTTAGGCATTCAGCCACGGCTCTTTTAACAGCAGGATGATGTTAAGCGAAAGGCCTTATGGTATCTACTAGTGCTGACCAGCTTGTTCCCATATTTGTGGAGATTTCGAGAAAAACTTGTATAACTGTTGCAAAACACCAAATAAAACGGAACATCGTTTCGTAGGATTCGGCTGTATTGACACCACATATGTTGTGACTATGTACTGCACAATTAGAAAAAAAGCATAGTGATTGATTTTAGCAATGTTAGTTT
Source organism: Clitarchus hookeri (assembly GCA_002778355.1). NCBI lineage: Eukaryota > Metazoa > Arthropoda > Insecta > Phasmatodea > Phasmatidae > Clitarchus > Clitarchus hookeri. The sequence continues at coordinate 187,327 of NQII01001003.1, forward strand.
TAACGCTTTTGTTCACTGCGACCATGTTCGCTCCATTATCAAACCTCTGCCCCCCACATTAACTCAAAGTAATACAATGCTTAGCCAATTCTTTAATGATTTCATTTGCGATGTCTTCTCCTGTATTCCATTTCTCTTTACAAAGCTTAGGAAATATCTGCTATTTTGTAACCGGATTCTATTTTGATAAATATGTTAAAATAAATGTCAGCTGTTCCACACGTACTTCATATGGTATTGCATCCACTAACATGGCATAGTATTTGGCCTTTTGTCTTTCAATTAAAATTTGTTTATGGAAATTCCCCCGCAAACTTCAATAAATTCGTTTTGATATCTACAGGACAAATTATGAGCTTGAAGACATTTTTCATTTTCTTGGGTTTCTTTAACTTCTGTGACATACTCCCCTTTGCAAAGGTTTATATTTAGATAACAATAACTTTATAATTTCAAAGTAATTTCCATCACGGTGAACACAAATCTTCGAGGATTCACCGCTGAAAGGAAGTGCCCTTTCTGCAAAAAAACATCACTGCTACCAAACGTTGCTGTAATACCTGCCAGTACTTAAATTTTTGTTTTTGTTAATTCGTCATCTAGCCGAGATTTAATGTCAGTACCTGGTTTTTAACGTCTTTCTGGTGCGCTCACATAATAAAGCTGTTTTTGTGATGAAACTGGCGCAGTTTCATGTTTTGGGAGCTTATCGTTGTTTTCGCCATGCCATCTCCTTATTACACACATCTTCACTCATAAGAATGGAACGATTGCTTTCAGTGAGCTCACTGGGAGAGCTTAACAATCTACAAGGAAAACACAAAAGAGACTGATATTCCAAGATAACAAATCTCTTGGACGATGTTTCCATTTTTGGGTTTTGCCTGTAAAACAAACAGAGGAAAAGCTTCTTATATCATTTGGAGTATCTTCAGGAATAATTGTGTTAGGGCAATTTTTTTACCAATTTTTAAATAATATTTGCTTGTAGGGAACCAGATGAATCACGTAAGTCCAAAATTCACACGAGCATTTAATTATTTAATGTGATAGTGAAGGCCTATTTTCTGAGTTAGTGGTTTCCAAACTAGGCCTAATTTGAAAAGAATCAACGTTTATTTCTTCGGCATGTAAATTAATATTACATTAGGTAGATGCAGTAGGCTTAACATCTTCATTAAGCGCTCCGGTTATACCACCAGCGGAGATAATTACAGATATCTTGAGTCCTACATCGAATAATGTCCGTAAGCCTTTATTACCACTTTCAAGATTTAGTAATAATTTTTTTACGTTTCTTGTTACCGTAGTTACGTTTATAACGGTTCATGGTTTCAAACAACACTTAGTTACAACCTTACAATGCACACAAATTATTTATAAAACAATATAATACCAGAAAAGACTTAACCTGAACGAAAACTGCACGCTGAAATGTCTGTAGTGCCAATAATAAGGATTCAGACTGCAGAGTCATCGCAGCTTGCGCAAGCTCGTGTAAACAAATGGCACATCGGCAATTAACTGAGGCGACAAAAATCATGGGATACCTTCTAATATCGTGTCGAACCTCCTTTTGCCCGGCGAAGTGCAGCAACTCGATGTGGCATGGACTCAACAAGTCGTTGGAAGTGCCCGGCAGAAATATTGAGCCATGCTGCCTCTATATACGTCCATAATTGTGAAATTTTGCCAGTGCAGGAGTTTGTGCACGAAATGACTTCTCGAATATGTCCCATAAAAGTTCGATGGAATTGTCCACAATGTTCTTCAAACCAATCGCGAACAGTTGTGGCCTGGTGACATGGCACATTGTCATCCATAAAATTTTCATCGTTGTTTGTGTACATGAAGTCCTTGAATGGCTGCAAGTGGTCTCTAAGTAGCTGAACATAAATCTTTGCAGTCAATGATCGGTTCATTTGGACCAGAGGACTCAGTCCATTCCATGTAAAAACAGCCCACGCCATTGTGGGGCCACCACCAGCTTTCACAGTTCCTTGTTGACAACTTGGGTCCATGGATTCATGGGGTCTGCGCCACGCTTGAACCCTACCATTAGCTCTTACCAACTGAAACTGAAACTCATCTGACCAAGCCACGGTTTTCTAGTCGTTTAGTGTCCAACCGATATGGTGACAAGCCCAGGAGAGGCGCTGCAGGCGATGTCGTGCTGTTAGTAAAGGCACTCGAGTCGGTCTTCTGCTGGCATGGCCCAGTACAGCCAAAGTTCGCCATACTGTCCTAACGGACACGTCCGTCGGACGTCCCACATTGATTCCTGCGGTTATTTCACGCATTGTTGCTTGTCTAGTAACTTTGACCATTATGCGCACATGTAGTTGGTCTCAGTCATTACGTGCAGGCGGTCGGCCACTGCGTTGTCCATGGTGGGATGTTATGCCTGAAATTAGGTATTCTCATCACACTCTTGCCACTATGGATCTCGGAATGTTGAATTCCCTAACCATTTCCGAAATGGAATGTCCCATATGTCTAGCTCCAACTACCATTCCGCGTTCAAAGTCTGTTAATTCCCGTCATGCGGCCATAATCACGTCAAATACCTTTTCACATGAATCACTTGACTACAAATTAAAGCCCAACCAATGCACTGCCCATTTATACATATTGTATGCGATACTACTGCCATCTGTATATTTGCATATTGCTATCCCATGACGGTGGCTTACAGAAATATAACATCATGGTCAGCGCTATGAACATCAAGTACATAGTTCAGAATTTCACAACACATGTAGACATTTCACCGCGCCACCGCGCCAGTCTAGCGCTTCGGTTTGCGGTATTTTTTTCTCAATGCAGTTAGTGATATAATGGAGTAAATATAACAATATATTAAATAAGGGGGTTTGATATTTATTCCTCTTATCTTTATGTGATTATATGTCAAAAGATATATTGTAATTGTCGTTTTAAAAAATTTACAGAAAGTCATTCATAAATAGTTTTAAAAATATGCGAATCCCTCCTCTGGTCCCGGGCCTTTTCAGTGATCGAGCCCCTGGAAAATTGCCACCTCCCCCCTCTCTGGACAGACCAACACCCCTCTCTATTATCGTTTGTGAACTACATATCAATAAAATTCTATTATTTCGCCTTGGTAAATATTTTTCCTAATGTACCTAATATATTCGCAACTGCAGAAATAATAAGTGTTCCATTTAAAGTTGTAGAAACAATTTATCATATAAAAATATAATTACTTTAAGAGAATGTTCTACCCATTTATAGCATAGAAAAACAACACTATTCTCAACTTGTCAGATCGTATTATGGTTGGATAAATGCGATAGTAGATATGGAATAGAATCAAAAATATATTTCTACATATTCTTCAGCGCTATCGATCAGTTATTATTGGCTAAAAATTTTTCGGAAAATTTCTACTTTGAAGAATCTTGGCTGTTAAATATACCTTAATGGTGATAAATACGTGAATAATAACTTTTATTGATTTAATTATATTTATAAGACTAAAACTAAAAAGATAGTGAGTAATGTGACGTACCGTTAATAAAATTATATTAAAATGGGTTTTTATGGCATTATATTCGTTAGTAAAGTAAAAGTATATGAAGTGATTTATACAAACAATACGCATTCAACTATCAATATATATATATATATATATATATATATATATATATTCCTTTAAAAACACAAGAGAAAAGGATGTTATGCGACAACCGTCAAACATTAACAAGCAGGTAAAATTAAATACACCAGCATTAAAAGCAAAATAATATATTTAAGTGTCCACACATACAGAATTCCCAAGTTTCCCTTTGCATTTAAACGAACAGGAAGTAATAACGTGGGTCGATCTTTTAAAATACATAATTCATTCTGAGGTGGAACAGATGTATATCTTACACATGAAGAGTGAGGAGTGAACAAGAGAATGCTAGCATTCCGAAAGGTTCCAAAAATGTTCGAGAGGCGAAAAATCAAGCCACTAGGCAGGCAAAGGACGTGTTGAAAAAGGACGTAATGAAACATTCGCGACGACCCAGATTTGTTTGCGGGTGAGCGTTATCTCGCTGGAAACTGACTCATGGTAATTCGCCAAAATAAGTTAGTTTACGAGATATCATAATTTATTCATCGTAAAGTTTGCATTCAAAGACCCTAATACAACTACCAGTGGCGAATCACGCCAGTAGTAGGGGATGGTAGTGCTGCGAATTGAGGCAGTGATTGTATCACTCAACTGTGGTAGCCAAACCTGACATGGTCCCGAAAATAGCTTGATGCTTTTCTAAAGACAAATAGCCTGTCCCTAGCATTATATGGTGCTCTCTGCTTTTATGACGACGGCCACGATTCCGGGACTTGAAGTGCCGAGCATATATTGGTTTATCAGGTTCGTAGATTTGTCTTTGTTTGGTGCAGGGAAAATAAATTGAGTAGAGATGTTGTGCTGAAGTGAAAATGCCACATGTTGCTGGCTGTTAACTAAAAACACCGATGGTTCTGTTCATGCTTGTATGGCAGACAAACAGTTCTCCCTCTTGTTTGTCTGTCAAGGTCACCCAGGAACCTGTATGCCATGAGTGGTGCCTTCACATTCCCTGAGCTGGCAGCGCAACGTGGCTGTAANCAAGGTCACCCAGGAACCTGTATGCCATGAGTGGTGCCTTCACATTCCCTGAGCTGGCAGCGCAACGTGGCTGTAAATTTTGCTATGGCTGCAACTCTCATGCATTCACATCACATGCTCATTAATGAGAATTTTTTTTACACACTATACAAAAGGCCAGTCAATTCACTCGTATAACTTAAGTGATTGTTTGTTAGTCATCAACAGATATCATTGCCATTAAAACCACTTTTTACAGTTCATAATTTTTTGTCTCGACGTTTTCGGTAAGTACGGCATTATATATCACCTGTCTTTTCCTTTCCTTGTTACAACATCTGTTTTTAGGAAGTTTTTTGGAAGGTTTTGTTTGAGAATTATTATTTTCTTTATTTTTTCTTTAGCATTATTTTGCTGTGGATTGAGGATTAAAGTGCTTTTACATTAAGAGCGCTAAAATGAATACAGATTCAGTTATTTTCATCTTAGCTAATCTACTTATAATTCACCCGCTGGAGCTGCTAAAATGTTTTATGGCTGATTATATTTATCTGTACCCTGCCCGAGAGCATTATGTTTTGCAGTTCGTTTGAAAATTCAGAATATTCTCCTTTTTTACAATTCAGTTAGTTGTCGTGAAGTCATAATATATATCTCACGTTTTGAATAACAACATGCAATATCTAGATAATTCTTTTTTATTGTTGATGGACATAGTTGTATAATGTTTTAAACATGTAATAAAAGATATATATGTAAAAAGTATTGGTAAAAATTTTTTTTATAGAATCACGACATTTCAGTGTTTGAAAGTTATGTACCTCAAATTATATAAATGGCGTGAAAGTAAAAAATGTTTTTTGATACTCCCAATTACTGATTTCACTATTTCAGCTTTAAATACTTGTAAATAATTACAAAGACGCCCATAGTCTCAAACGGTTGGTATACAGTATATTTCCCGGTCACAATTAGGTATATCACCTTACAATCGGTTTTTTTGGAAAAAAAAACGTGATTCCCTTTTTTTATTGTTCTTAAAATCCGATGGTTTATAAGAAACGTATGCACACAAATATATGAAAACTGGGATTAGCATGATATAGCAGTAAACCATTGCGAATACGAGTTGCCACACCTAAAACCAAATAGGTAATATACAACTTCACTTAATCACATGGCTTTGATGAATTAAACTGCGCTTTAATATACGGATCGATAAAAAAATTTTATGAATGTAAAATTATTACATATGTAATTTACAGCATACATGGGACCAATAAACTTTTTTTAAATGTTATTGTTTCAGCTTTGCGGTTGTGATGCTCATCAACGAAGATTTTACGCAGAAACATAGGTCTCAGCTGCCACTGCGACGTTGATCTAGAAATCCTACACAATACAAATGGTCGCAACTGTTTGGAAATAATTATATTAAAGTTTTGATTTTATCCTTGAGTGCAAACTTTTTATATCTCATTCCTGGTTTCAATGTTACATTGTCAACGTTTATGCGTGTTTTACATGCTCGAAGATAGAAAACATTATGTTAGTTTAAGACCATATTATTATTCTTTTCAAATTATAAATTATGACATTTTTTATCTCTAAAGCCCTTTACATTTACTCCTCTCTAATGAAACTCTGCTAGCCCTTATAATTGCAGGTATCACATCGAGATATATTGGACAAAATACGCATCATACACAGGTGACACGATTACTCATACAGCTTGGTAAGTTGTACACCATATGCAGAAATAATTACTGTATGGCACTCCCTCAGGCAGTAATAACCACTGATACACCACGCAAATTTGAGAGGAAGAGACTTTGGATGTTCGTCTGGTGTATCTCTGCCCATGCTTCTTCGATACGTGCCCAAAGTTCATCCACTGTTGCCTCGGGCAACCTGTGGCAGGCCATCCGTCACCCGAGCATGAACCACATGTTTTCGATGGACAATAGATCCGGTGAACGCGCATGCCAAAAATATGTGAGTTAATGTATAGGCTGTTCACAGTAAAGTGTAAACTTTTGAGGCCGTAGTTACTTTCTCTTTCCAGCCATATTTAATCCTTTAACCACCATGTTAAATAAATATTGTGATGTAAGTAATAAGCACAGTGTCTATATTCCACAGCACTCGGAATTTAAAGTTTAAAGCTAAAATAAAATATAATTTTTGAATATTATTCTAAATGAGAGGGCTTTCAAAAGTGCTCACTTTACCGGGAATAGCCTGTAGAAAACCAGAACCATCGGACGATGTGTGTGTGCCACATGCGGTCACGCATTGTCCTGTCGGTACAGGGACCCAGGATGGCCCTGGAGGTAGGGGAAGACAACATGTTCCAACACCTCCACGATGTGATTGTTGTTGCTCAGCTTACTAGAAATACGGACAGGAACGAGTGGAAATGGAATCCAGTGTCATCCCATACCATAACTTCAGATGCTTGTCGGTATAATTGTACATAATAACGGATTCTGCCAGACGTGAGCCACGGTGCCACCAGACATGGATGCAACCATCTTAATACTGCCAGCAGAAGCAGGATTCGTCTGACAGGATTATGGCTTGCTATTCGTGGCTGCAGACCCGATGTTTCATGCACCATTGCAGCCGCGGGTGCCTATGTTGAGCAGAGAGTGGTAGCTGCAGTAGTGGGTGCCAGGAAATGATGCCCTGATGCTGAAGACAGCGACGCACCATGCGTGGGGACACAGATTTAAGTGCTTCACCCCAGAACTCCTGGGAGAGTGTGCTTGATGAGGCTCTACAGTAGGTAATAGCCATTCGCGCCAGATGTCTCTCATCACACTTGTTGGGCTCGTTGGTGCGACAGGGCCGTTGACTATATGCACGATGCTTATCCCATCATTCCTTCACCCACTGATCCATCATACACTTCACTTTTGTTCCATTGCTTCTAATACGAGGACCAATTCCGTGGAATATTAATCCATAGTCCTGTAAGGCCATCATTCTAGTGCATTCAAAAGCAGAACCCTGTTCGTATGGCTGCCATGTTCATCGAAGCGCCAAAAGCACTCCGTCTGTGCACACGAACGACGGGGAAAGATAATGCTACTATCTCTCGGTGGCCCCCGACCTCCACTTGCATGCCCTTTATCAGTGTCGTCATTCGCGTATGTGCTGCAACACTCGACTGAACTACTTATCACCTCATATTCGTACCCTGCTCTACACATTCTTCGAATGTGGGGTGCATCATGTGTGTCCTTTGTGGTTGAAAATCTAATAAACATCAGTTATGCAGCATTGTTATCCTTAATGATAGAAGAAAATATCATAAAATCAAAAACTTCTTGAAATGTCAAGAAATTTAATTTTAATAACATTAATGAATAATAGTTTTAAAAACAAAAAAAATATATAATATTCCATTTAGTAAAATAATAACAGATATGCAGATATATGATGTGTCACTCCAATATCTCCAATGGGTAAATTTACCAAAAAAGATTGATACACAAGAAAAAGCTTGCTGGGCTGCAAAGGAAGCACCTATTTTGAAAATAACTACAAAAATTGTTAAGTGAAACAAAGAGGTAATAATATTAATGGCAATATTCATCATAACATTAGAACGATACGCACATTAATTAAATAATATTGTAATAATTTTTGAAGCAATGAGTTTTTAATTTAATTCTTCAGATGTAAGTATAGAGAACAAAACCTAAATCCAGTGTTTTATATGGACAAAATTTTTAAGGTGCCATACAATCTGATTCCAAACGGTCTAGATTGGCGAAAGGTCTAGGCAAACCTGGCCAAGGAAACAGATGACATCATGAAAGCAGGGCAGAGATAGCCATGCTGTGTGAGGCCGGGCATTATCCTGCTGGAAAATTGTGTTGTCACACTTCACCAGGAAGGGGAACACACATGGTACAGAAAATACAATAAGTATCGCTGCGCCGTCAGTGTTCCTTCAGTCGCCCCCAGTGGAGTACGGGTATCGTAGGAAATGGGATCCTACACCACGAGTCTTCTCGTTGGGGCAGTGTGTCACTCTACAATGAAGCGTGGATTACGCAGCAGGCATGTACGTCTCCAGACTAGAATTCGGCGGTCATAGGTTCACAGACATTAGCGTGATTGGTAGCTGAACATCACTTGTCACCAATCCGCAAGTTGCCATGCTGCCTGTTCCCAGCAGATGGCTATGCGTGCTGGGTGATGCTAAGGTCTTATGGTTAGACGTCGTTAGGGACGCCGCGACGACAGGTCCCACTGTGCTAGCAAACTGGATGTGGTACTGGTAGACACAGGCTTATCCAAAACTGCCGAGACAAATACCAAGATGGTGCGCAACGTCACCGGTGATAATCTTTCAGCCTGTTGTATGATGAAACAATCCTCCCTGCTGGTAGTCCGCCGGGGTCGATTAGAGCTTTCTCGACAGGTGTGTTTGCCCTCCTGTTCAAACTGCGTCCAACACTGACTCACGGTGTAGGCAGAACGGTTTAACTGGCGAGGAATGTGCCAAAACGTCCAACTTTTTTTATCGGAGACCGAAGATGTGGTCTGTTTCGAACACATCCAGCTCGGTAATGTCTATTAAATGCGCTGCTGGGGCATGGTGCCTGTTGACTTAACTTGGCTCTGTGGCGCACATTGCTCACACTACTTCTAACGCAAGCGCAAGAAAACCGAATTAATTGCTCATGGGAACCATGTCCAGCTACGACGATACTGCGTGGCAACCTTCGTTGTACTCGCGCGATTTGTTCATTGTTATAATTTTTTTCCACAAATGAATTTATTTAAATACAAATAAACGGAAACAAATAAAAATGAAAAAATTTTATTTAAAAATGTAAGAAGTAATGTAAATTTTCTAAATAGAATGAAATTTTTGGCAAATGGAGCGTTTCATATATAGCTAAATTTGTAGAAACCTTTTCAATATTTAATAATTTACAATACATCAAGTCATGGTAACATGGTCGGGGATATTTGCCACATAAAATCTCCGTAGCTCAAGTTGTATCATAATGGGAAACTGAAATGTAAATTCATCTAATATATATATTCTTCTTCTCCCCTCTATATGGATACATATTTATTAATAATTATTTTTATTAAATATTTATTTGGAGAAAAAGGAGAATAAATAGGAATGTATGTTAACTTAAGATCACATTTTTTAACTACCCCTGCACTTGAATGTCTGTATGTTGTTCTTCAAAAATATTTCCTTTGTATGAAAGTCAGTATGTGAGAGTGAATGTGTTGATTACTTTAATAAGTAAAAGTGCTGTAAGAAAGAAAGTTGTATATTTCAGTTTCTAGTTAATTTTAAATTTATATTAATATAGCAGAGATTCGTTAAGCGAGGAATCGTTCACACCGAAAAAGAGGTTTTATTAACTAGGGAGATAAGGAAGTATAACAATCTTTTTATAAAGACTGCTGGTTCAGGTAGTATAATGGATTTATTATTTCGATGGTTTAAACGATGATTCTATGGATATTGGTTCCATTCAGCCATGTTTCGTTAAATTCGGTTCAATAAGGCAACTGGCCACATTAGATTGCAGTTGTAAACAGCTAGCAAATTCCATCAGTGGTTTTGTCCGCTTAGGGTGGAGCTAAAATAATGGTAGTTTTTTTCTCATGTCTGTATATATTGGTATTCTTTTGTTCCAATTCATTGCCCCAACGGTTGTACAGATTAAGTCAAAAGTAGTATATTTAAAACTATCTAGACACTGCGGGTGACATAGAATATGTGACATCACGATATGATGGCGGGTGCTGACCACCAATGTCGGAATCAATTTTTTTTTTTAAACCCTAGTAGTAAAGGAATTAATTGAAATATCTTGGCAAAAGGCATTCATGTATATATGTATGCGTAGATACATACATGCTCTTATGTGCAAATAAATTGATTATCCTGAAGCTGCCATCGCAAAACGTGTACGTGGGTACAGGCACGCGACATGGTAGAAGGTATGCAGGAAACATCAAAATATTATACCACATCAAGCATGAATTGCAGGGGACCAACACTTGCAGGAATAACTTGGTATGGTGTTGGACCACCCATAGCACTAATACAGGGGGCAATACGGTATGGCATGGAGATATACAGACTTCCTGACTAATATATTGCAACAGCTGGCTAAATTAACTCTCCAAATCCGCCGTAGTTTCGCTGGCAGAAGTTGCTGTCCAATCTTGTTCCAAACGTTCTCGATGGACGAGAGGTCTCGGGATAATGCTGATCAAGAAAGCGTGTTGACATCACAAAGGCAGGCCAGAGATACTTGTGCTGTGTGAGGCCGGGCATTAATATGTTGAAAAATGGGGTTGTCACGCTGCACGAGGAAGTGAAGTGCACATTGTCGCAGCATTTTCTTGACGTGTTGCCGGCCCATTAGGGTTACTACAATCACCACCAGTAGAGTGCGGGAATCGTAGGAAATGGTACGCAAACCTCTCGTTCGGACGGTGTGCCACTCTACAATGAAGCATGGATCACGGCGCAGGCCAGGACGTCTCCAGACTCGAATTCGGCGGTCGTCTGTATCCAGACATAACCATGTTTTGTCGCTGAGCACCACTCTTCAGCAATCCACAGACTGCCACTCTGCCTGTCCCTGGCAGGTCGTAATGGTAGACGTCGCAAGGAACGTCGCGACGACAGATTCCATTTTGCTAGCCGCCTGGATGTGATACTGGGCACAGTCGTATCCCCTGTTGTCGTGACATGTCCCTGGATGGTGCTCAGCGATGTTCATGGAGTGCTTACTGCCTATTGCGCGATAAAACGATATTGAGAACTCAAATCACAGTTACGACATACAACAAAATTTGTGTAGGCGTATTTAAATAAATGGCGTCTAGCTTTGTAATAAGCGGTATGCCTATAGTAAAAAGCTGCATGTTTGCACGAGAAACAACAGGAATTTTTACAAGAACTGTTGGTTTTCTGTTACAGATTATAACGTTACACTTTCTGTCGCATCAGGCTTCTTGATATTAGTTTACTTAGTAGTAATTTGTCGTTTGTCTTAAACATGAAATAAATAGTTTGCCTGATATATCTGGGCTAGAAAAAAATATATTTGTTTCACATAAATATTCCGGGAAAAAGGGAGTGAAGTAAATTTAATTTACTAAAAGCATAAAATACAACATAGTTTAAAAAAAAAACTGGAGTCTAGAAGAGACAAACTTACATAGATTGGGCAATTTTAGAATGCGCTTAAGAATCCGAGGTTGAACATCCGTTTTCTACCAGGGTCACTCATCTTAAAAATCGGTATATGTAATACCACCGGTTTTTCTTGAAATTGCTGTGTCTTAGGGCCAGGAGATTTGAATATGAGAGGACATCAGCATGGACTCAGTAGGTTGGAAACCATCTGGACAGAAAGCTTTATAGTCTATGGAGGTTGAAGTTACTTGTTTGTGGAACCGCGATCGTTGCATTTCCTGGTGTCTTAATTTGTCTTTGGCAATACTATAAGGTACGACGGCTGGTGGACTACAATGCTGGGCATGGAAATCGCTACACCCACAAGGCTTCATTTGTTTGCAATAAATATAAGACCTTACAATGTACCAATTGCGCAATGCAAATTGTCAACAAAGTGGCGTCGCAGAAACGTCACTGCAACACGTCATGTAACTGGTTAACCCAGTGAGTAAAAGGATCATACAATGGTTTGGAAAAGCAGAAGTTCTTCTTTTTAAGAGGAATAACAGTATGCCACAGCATTGTACTCGCCCTGCCACAAGCACTACAAATAGAGAAGATCGTCGTACCCACCGACTTCCATTCGCAGAACGTAGTGCCGTATCGAGCAAGATCCTGCAGTCTATTGCCCATGTATTGCATTCGTCGATTTTAAAAAGAACCATCTTTCTCCGTTTGAGGCTGGCCTACAGGTATGGTGCCCATTGCGCCGTTTGCCTTTGTGTCCCCTCAGCATCGTTTCGCACGCCGCGAATAGCGCCAGGAATGCCACTATGGGCGCTCTGTACTCTATGAGACTCACTTCAATCTTAATGCAGATAATAGTTACACCAAGGTTTGGCAGTCACGTCACGGAGACAACACAGCGATATGTCAATGAGGTCATGCAGTTCCATTTTCTGCAATTTTATGCACTATACCCTACACAATCAAAGAATAAGTGTATTCATACAGCTCGCAACACCCACCAGGCTCTAAAATATGTGGACACCATTCCTTGGCCTGCCAGGTCTCCATGTTTTTGCCTTATTGATAACGTATGGGATATGTTAAGGCAGCATTTGCTTCAGAGTTGAATGTTGCTGATATATGTGTGCAGTTGCAAGAAGAATTGTGGCATGGGCTTTGGGTCACTACCTGCCTCCTATATGATGGGGTGCATCTTCACGTCCCACGAGAGGAGGCTGTACCCCATTTTGAATGCGTGCTTTGCGGATGCTAAATAACGCACCCTCTATGCATGAAATACTACATTTGTACTATCAACAATCAGCCTGCTGGTTTAGTAACGTTCCATGTAAAGAAATAGCTAGTTGGGATTTCCATGTACAAAAGTGTCTTTTTGGGGTTTCTGAGCAATGCTGGTGACCGCTCCACGAAAAATGACTGGCGTTCGACGACGTCAGCAATCATAGCGAAAGGAACCCGAGTGGCTCTGATAACGCAATAAGGTTTTAACACATTCAGACTCAGCATATACGATTATGCACATTAAGCACAGGATTGTTATTTTTGGATGGTACTTTATATTACGAGGCTTAGCCCCTTCAAGGCAGTTATTCGTAAACGGTCCATCCTCTTCTAGGATATGAGTAGTTATTTCCCACTGTAGCGTAACACGAATAATAACGTGAAAATAAGTGCTCGGTTGGCTAAAGTGCAGTACAGATAAAAACATGTCTTCTTTGCAACACAGGGAACCAAAAATTTAAATGGGTCCAAAATTTTCAGGGTGCTGCCGATGGGTGGTCGAGGCTAACCAGCGAAAGACGTGGGGGTGAGAATATGATTATCCTTTTATAAGGCGGAGTGACCTGTGGAGGCGTAGGGATGTATGACTTCATCGGCGTTGGTCAATCATTGGAATGTTTTCTATAATTTTTTTATCAATGTCATTGGCTAGAGGTAATTCAAGGGTGGAAGTCGAATGGATATTTGGATAAAAGGAGAATATCTCTAAGAGACGAACCATATCCGTAATTAGAAACATAATTTATATCAGCTAAATGTAAGATAAACATTTGAAACCGGTTCCAAAGTGGTGGCAAGTTTTATACTGCAATAGGACAACACATTGGTAAGTCTCCATGTGAGCACCCTTGGTAGCACATAGCACATCTAGTCGATATTTAATTTATCTCCATACATTAGCCACCATCACAACAAGGATCGATGCAATGAATGTCGATATCCGTTGTTGCAGAGTTGCATGATCTGGTACAGGAGTTCTGTAGACATTGCCCTTGACGCAACTTCACAGAAAAAAAATTCTAATAGGGTTATGTCAAAAGAGAATGGGAGCCAAGTTGTCGGCCCATCTCGACCGATCCATCGTCTAGGAAAGTTCATATAAAGATAGGCACATACGTGTAAACCCCAAAGAGGTGCACCATCTTGTTGTAAAATGGACACCTGGGTGATATTCAAACAACTGAGGAACAGCGAACAATTGCAACATGTCCAGATACACTGGAGGTGTGATAGTGCCTTCAGCGATAAAGAATGGTCCATTAATTTTGTCACGCAAAAGCGCTCACCAAACATTCACCTTTCCGCCACCTCTGATAACACTGACACTTCACCAGGGGACTCTTAACCCCAAATACGGATGTTACACCACTGACAAAAAAAGTTGCCTCGTCAGAAAAGGCAACATATTTGAGATAGCTATTATCATCCTCTATACGTGATAACATTTTCACTGCAAATTAATACCGACGCGTGGCATCATTGGACAACAAAGACTGAATAATTTACACTTTGTATGCATGAAGCAATAAACGTTTGGAAGATATAATGAACATAACTTTTTGGAATTTGTAATTCAGGTGAGGCCCTACGAACTGATTTCTTGGGACATCGCACAAAATACTGCCTCACTTCTTCCACACTTTTAGCTGAGGTTGATAGTCGGCCAGTTTCCGGTAAGTCAGCAACAGATCCTGTGTTCTTGAACTTGTCATCTCATGACTTAAAGCTCTTGACATCAGGCGGCACCTTTCCATACGTTGTCTGAAAGTTCCTCTGCATTGTTATTAGTGACCCGGTCTCGTAGTACCAGAAGACACACTGAGCTTTTTCTTGATTGGTTAATAAGCCCGGTTTCCTGTACACTCTAACTGCTACATTACAGCCACGATAATGAAAACCGCAACACAAAACTTGGTTAGTTTTCCAACATTTACGCACCAGTTTCACATCTTTATCTCACATATAGCAAATATAAATAAAAATTGTAATCAGGGAAAGACTGCATGGAGAACCTGTATGATTGTTTAAAGGAATTTTGCGTACCTATTTTCTGTGCAATCCTGGAGTTTATTTTAACAAATTATCAAATGGTATGTATGTGTTTAGCATGAGAATTTAAATAACAACTAAATGTATTTGCCGTGAAAACGCATATCACATTGAATTACAAAATAAATAATTCCGCATCACATTTAAACCATTACGTGAGAAGGCAGATACCGTTGGGTTAAGCTACAATAAATATAGTCCATTCGTGGATACTTCCACAGTTTTTAGCCCTGCTTAAGTCCTGCTTTCAGGATATTCCTCCGCCTTACACAGAAAAAGCTTAACTACGTCTAGAAAATTACACTAAAGAAACAACACATCACAGGCATGCACATTAAGTGCAATAATAATTTCCATATTAACTATTTCTTGTTATGAAATAATAAAGTACCAATTTTCACCCTTTTTCTATTCACATTAACTTTAAAAGAAATATTATAATTCATAGGGAGAAAATAAGTAATAGTTCTTTTTAACCAAAAATAAGGTAGTTTTATGTTAACACAATTATAAAACGCAGCTGTAACGTGATATATTTAAGAACTAACCAAACACGTCATACATGGTGTGATTTTCCAAAGGTTTCTTTAAAAAAGTGTGAAGAAAACGCAAATGAAATATAAGTACGTAGTTTGCTGGCCCCAAATCTAAGTAGACTAGTTCTAATTTTCTTAACACACACGAGCACAGTTAATTGATTAAAATGATCTTCAGTCTTCGACACGATAAAAACAAGCCGCCGGTTTGAAGAGCGCTTGCCCCTCGCCGTAAGTGAAGTGTATGCCAATACTAATGAACAACCTGAATACTACGATGACTGGTCACCACTAACGAGAAATGACCACTTCAGCCAGGCTGGCTTTCAAATTGGTTGAAAGTCTTACACGGATGTGAGGGCAGATTTTCTATGCAGAGTTGGGTGCAGATTGAACTGCATTATCCACTCAATTTTCTTACCAACTAAAAAAATTATATGTAGTTTAGTACTCTTTTGAAGACGCAAGTTCAGTGAAATACACGAAGGAGCAGTAAATTATTTTGCTTTTTATTTCAATTCATGATTTATTGGAGAAGTAGTTCTCCTGAATCTCAAAGGTGCATTAACCGATTATTGAGAGTTAGAAATTCACGTTATCGTTACTGATTTCGAAGTCTTTCCAAAACATTAAATATACTTAGAGTACGAAANTGAGAGTTAGAAATTCACGTTATCGTTACTGATTTCGAAGTCTTTCCAAAACATTAAATATACTTAGAGTACGAAAGATATTTTATAAAATGATTTATTCACTTTCAATTTGAAGGTATGCTGTGTCATCTCCGTGCTTTCAACAACTACGGGACGTGACCGGGAGTCATTACTGATCCAACCCTTACCACGACTTCGTGTATCTGGGACGTATGGTGTTAACGAATCAGCGCAGTATCNGAGTCATTACTGATCCAACCCTTACCACGACTTCGTGTATCTGGGACGTATGGTGTTAACGAATCAGCGCAGTATCGTTGCGTTGCCGACTGCGGCACTGAACCCTTCTGTGGCCATCAAATGCATGAGATTGAAGCGCGGCTCGACGGAGAACACAATTCGTCACCATTCCTCTGTCAAATGTTGGTTGACGTTCCTGGCACTATTGCCGGCGTGTTACATGGTGCCGAGGTGTCAAGGGCAAACCACTGTTGTTGAAACGGGCAGATACGGTCTTACGTAAAGTAAGACCTGTAGCCATCCACGTCTGTACTCATTGTGTCACGTTGATAACTGCAAGATTAAGATGAATTGCTATACGATCTAAGGATCCGGCTTCGTGCACTCCAACCATATGTCCTCGTTTAATATAGATCTGGGAAATTATATTATTTGTGAGCGCGACGCCGTGCCATACAGAACTGCCTCTTCATACGCAGAATTCTGCATTTCAGCTTGATGTGTGGCACTTTTAAGCACTGGGCACTGGCCACAAACTTCTGTTATATCACGTGTTTCAGTAACGTTTCTGCGACGTCACTTTATCCATTTGCATTTAGCAATGGGTACAGCACGTGGGCTTGATTTTATTGCAAATGTTTTACTTTTTACTATGTCGAGATTTCTATGTTTAATAGTGTACTATAGGCAACAAAAAGTATAAGAGATAGAAGTTGATTAACCCATTTGTTCCGGAATATAGTCAGATATAGGTGATGCATGTGTCATTTCTGGTATGTTGGAATTACATATTTAGATATTATATCCTTGATTTTTGTTTAGTGATACGTTATTTAAAAAATTTTCTAATTTAAATAATTAATTACACTTTTATTATTGCACATAGTTAAATGTCAAATATTTGAAACCAATTATAACATTCCAATTTTGGTTTTATTTATATTTTTCCAATAACATTCACGTGTGCTCTTCAAATTTTTATGAATAATATATTATACATTCTGTATTTTATATGTGATGATCACTATGGAAATATAAACATTATTTCAGGAACTCTGTAACTGCGAGAAGGAAAGGCAGAAACTCCTAGCAGAAAGACTGAAACAGGAAAATTTAAAAGCAAATGTAAACGCCCCAGCTCCATTCAGTAGTTTTCACATTGACAACTGACTTAAGCTCATACATATGGCTGACACTATTCTGATGTTCTAGCAATTTTTCTGACGTGTCGTCAAGACGCGTTAGAAATTAAGAATAAACCTCGTATATTCCAACATCTGAAATAGCATTATATTTTGTCGTCACACATTCCCAGTGTCTACACGAATGTTATATTGCTCTACTGAAGTATGTGTGTTCTAATAGAGCTATTTCTAATAATTTTGAAAATATTTCAACCATTACGATATAATTTAAGTGTAGGTAAAATATATCTATAATTTTTGTCAATAAACCTTTTGTAATGAAATTAAACATAAGATACATTTTGAAGCAAAAGAAACTCGCTCACGGTCGATCATTATTATTTTTTGATTTTAATGCTTTTTTCGTTTCACTTAATAATATGAACCCTAATATATTTTTATTTGTTTTAAATCATTTTTTGAAATTTTTTGTCAGATATTTTGATTGTCAATCAAATTAGTAATAAACATGTACCTGCACATTGACATACGGGATGGAGGGATTACAGTGTGCAACGAATCGTTTTGTTTGTCCATCGGATATTTACAGACATTAACATCATGAAACTAAGTTTAAATAATATACATGATACATGTTCATTTCATTATAAAATCAAAAGTAAGTTTATAACAATGTCAATAGGAATAATTTATTTACTAAAATCAGTCTAATTAGTGTAGTGTTAAAGTTATAATTGCCATTCAAAGAAAGAGTTTGTATTTTCTAAATAGTTTGATTTAACGTAAGTTAAATAAAAGAAAATGATTTAAAACGTTTTATTTTAAAAAATATGTACCTAATTTCAGCAGTTTTCATGTTTAAAAATGGCTGCTTTTAAAAGCACTGTCTGCCCAGGTGCTCAAGCAGTAGAAATAGTTTAACTTGTACAGTGATCATCACCAAACTTTTCAATAAATTTTAGCGGTGTTTTCTTTATAATAAAATTTAAGCAAATTTTTACGTCTGAAAGGTAGTTTCCGTTTGTTTGCTCTCCATTTCTAATGTGTACTCTTTTAATGCGCAAAAGGCCTGGAACACCTATTTTACAACAACAGTTTGCTATAGTTTACTCGCGGTTTCGTCACACTTTTTTACTCGAACCTTTTAAATATCACACTATTTATGACGGGTTTGGTTATTTCTTAAATACGTCACGCAAGTCATAAGCGTTTTACACTTAAGTTACGTTAAAGTAACTTATTGTTTGTTAAATTGTATTTTAACGTATATTTTATTGATAAATTATAATATTTCATTTATAATAAAAATGAATAAAAAGAGGGAGAAAATCGGTGTGTTGGTAATGTCTAGTAAGAAATAGATCTTAAACAAAATATTTTAACACACTGTGCGCACGAATGCGGTGCTTTGTTGCTTTTGTTTAATATACTAGACTCGTATAAAATTGGTTTGTATGTATGAGGCGGAGGATTATCCTGGAAGTAGAACTTTAGCAGGGCTTCAAAAAAATAGGAAGTAACATTTAATGGACTAAATTAAATTTCCGTTGGAGACAACTTTATATACCTTAGGGACATGCATCACACGGTTGTTTTTATTTTCACACGAGAAAATTATACGGTCAGCTCTGAGAAAATCAAGTGGCGCGTCGACAAGACAACGACCGCATGCTATTTCATTGTTATGCGCATAGGGACCATAAGACATATTACGTTCGTTCCTAGGTCGCCCCTAGCGCTCCCTTGCTTCTAGGCCCTAGAAACGCAAAATATCTCCAGACAGACGACGCCCGTAAATAATTGAAAGATTTTTAAAATAACAATGAAACACCAAAATTAATGGAATATATTTTTTAAAAATTATTGTGTAATTATTATTTTGTTCTTTATATGCATATATGGCATGTGGTACATACCAACACAACAACTTATATCTTTGGAGATATACAGTCACAAAAGCAATATATTAAAATAAATAAATTTATGTCATTAGTGTAAATATGTCAAGTGATATCACAACAACCGGTCTATCTATGTGATCAAAACATGTTTGGTTTGTTGTAACCACTATGTTGTTATCATAAATAGTTTAGAATATATCAGATACGATCTCCTCAAATTTTCCACAACATTCGTATGAAATACGGTTTTGTGAATTTAATTGTTGCTAAATTCTTTAATCAGACTCGCGAAATTAGTTTTCAATTCTGTTGCTGGTAATTCTTAGAATCAAAATGTTTCCTTTAAAATAATATATCCTAACAATCAAAATTAAAGGTATTACAGTTTTAACACTAATGTTTTTGTTAAATCTGGTTCTTGTTATCTTCTGTATTCCTCCATATCTGAATGTGGAAACTGTCCTGAACGACGCTCTTCAGTTTCTTAAAAAATTTACTGCTTTTGGTTTTGTAGTCATTTGTTTTAAGTTCCTTGGAAGTCTCAGTTTTCATAAATCTGATACTCTGATCCTGCCAGGGCATCGCATCGTACATCTTCTTTTTACTTGTAACATTCTTGTGCTTATCATTCTCAAACCAAACTTCTGATAACGGAGGTATCAAAAGAATTCACCGCTGATTTTCTGATCGTAAGGGGAATGGTTGCCATTTTGAGCTTGATCTGTGCGCAATCTTTTTATGTTTAAACTGCATAACCAACTGCCGTAACTCTTAGTCAGGCACACAGCTTTATTACAGTACCATCCACTGCGTACTTCCGACGCAAATGCTTCAGAATCATTAGAAAGTATTTATTTTACAGTTTGTCTCTCTTCCCAATACTCATGTCGAATTTTGTTCTTTATTTTAGAGTTGCCCGAAGATAATAGCGGCCTTTATGTCTACAAAACATGGTGTATTTGTAGGCAAGTATAAAACAGTCACGATTTTTCTACTTCCGAATTCGCGTGAACATCAATGTTTAGATTACGAAAAATGGTTGATTTTAGACCAATCACGAAATTGGCGTAAATAATGGAAATTATACGTCAAAAGTTACATTATGTGACGTCAAATTGTTTTTGAAGTTCTCTTACATCGAAGACCCACAGGTCTTTCTTTGGCCAAAATAGAACATACGTATCCAGACCGATTAACTGCAAAGAGAGGTAACAGGAAACCTTGTATTCAATCACATTAAATTTAAAAAAAATCAAGTATTTCGACTATCTATGTTATCTTGACTGTTTTTCGAACACACATTTCTTAAATCACGATTTTATATGAGAAGTGTTTGCTCTTATTAAATACTCTGTAGGATAGTGCGTTGAAAGACATTGAAACCGTTTATTTTATTAAATATAAGTTTTTTAATTTACATTGGATTTATTCATTCTTTATTCCCAAAAATAATTATTTTGTCACTTACAACGATACAGTTAGAACATTTCCGTGTAATACAGCTATTTTCTTCGAACATGGACTGTGAAAAGAGTCACAAAACACTTTAGGCAGTTTTCAATATTCTATAATGTAATATCGATAACTTATGCACTCGTAAAAGAAAAAAAAGTTAAAAATTATTTTATATACATGGTCTTATAACATACACTGACACTGTTTTATTAATTTTTTTACCTTACTTTCCGAAGGAAAGAAGCTTATGTAATCACCCGAATGTCTGTCTGGATTGTATGTCATTACTTTTGAACCCAACAACCAAATTTCACCATACTAGCTAGTCGTTTAGTATTTAGAGAGGTCACTGAATTCTAATAATTTTGTATCACGGCTAGTACTTATTTTAAAAATAGTGGCAATTATATATTCAGGACACTATTATATTACTCAAAAAACCAATTAACCGATTTTATCCAAATTTGGTTCACTAAAAATGCATGGTATAAGAATTGGATTAAGATAACTATAACGAAGCATGTCCACCATTTTGTAACATAGACTTTGCCGTTATAGACTTTTTCGTTATATCTCGGGAACTATTTAACCGATATTAACCATATTTGGTACGTTGACACTTCACGATGTAAGAATTGAATTAAGAAATCGATAATATATTTAATACGCCATTTTTAAAGAGAGTGCATATTACATATAAAGCTTATATGTTATATCTCGTGGACAAATTAATCAATTTCAACTAAATTGGTACGTTGGCATTAAATTAAAATATAATTAATTTTAGAAAGCAATAATTTTATAATTTTCAAAGCTAGCGTTATACGAAAAATAAGGCCTTGACATTATATCTTTATAATTATATAGCCGATTTCTGCCAAATTTGGCGTATAAGTAATACTGTTGTAAGCCATCTTAATAAATTTTTTTTTATGAATAAAGGACATGCTTTTAAAATGGCGGCAATAAAAATATTTTTGGTCCATCTGCAATATCTCTCATACCCTACAGTTTGACCAATTTTGACCAAACTTGATATGCTAAAAGTATATTTTTCATGTATCAAATGTGTCAATACATGACGTCTTTAACCCGAACTTTTGTAAGTTATCACCAAATGAAAAATAGTGTTTTTTAATATCAAAACTTGGGAAACAATGTAACGATTTCTAACAAATTTGACACTTAAGTAACTCTACGGTACCTACCAAGTAACCTTTTAAGAACTTCATCAAGATGATTTGCATCAATGTAGACAAAAGTAGGCTTATAAGATATATTGATAACTTCTTGTTTATATTTGTCGATATCATTCCACTGTATTGAATTTTAAAGTTTATTTCTAATTACCAAATTCTTGGTAATAATAAACAATTTTAAAATGTTAAATTTTTTAAATAAAGCAAAAATTATTTCATACTTTAATTATATTTAATTTATGGCACTTACAATTTTTCCGTAATTTATTTACTTAATTTTTTTTAACGAATATGTAATAAATATTTTAAATTGTGATAATATGTTCTTTGGCTATATTTATCAATGCCTTACTCATATTGTAATAAACTTGCTATATAATTACAACCATGTCTCCATTATTGCACTTTTTTGGGCATGCAAACCGAATTTATTTTTTAAAATAACCCGTTATGTTCACTGTGACATTATGATGTACATATATACAAGAATAAATGGTAAGAAACTCAACGTTATATTCCAAACTACTGCATGTGAATTCAGTTGTCAAAGCATAATAATTAAGCCTGTACATTAAGGACACGCCATTATTTTGAATAGAGCATTAAATATTTAATTGGAAAATTCTGTCTACAGAAAGTGTGTGCAATTAGTTAAACAATGAATATTTTAAAAGTTCACGACATTTTTTTTTTAAAAGGAAATGTGTTAGGTTTCTCCTCGCCACCTCAGAAGAGTGGGTGGTTAAGTGCTGTTCTGTAGGTGTTATACATACGCAGTAGCCGCGTGCAGCAATATTTCAGCGCTAAAATACGGGCTTCACCCGAGGACAAGACAGAGGAGTAAATGGAAACTAACGTTATGGCGCCGTTCTTGCTCTCCAAATGACCCGACCTTTAAATAACCTACGATGCCTCATTTATTCCCCGCCAAACTTTCTGCATACATAAGAAGATGAAAAGAGAGGCGCTTGGAGAAGAGATGGGAAGATATGCAGAATGAACATTCAAGCATTTGTGGTAAAATAAGAAAAAAAGAAAGCAGGATTTTTTTTCGAACAAATGAAGAAAGTCATTCATCTGACCGGGATGGGGGAGGAAAGTTATTACACCTCACGGGATTAAAGAAAATGAAAGGAAAACTCTTTGAGATGAGAACAAAAACTTGTTCGGGCAGGCTTGAAGTACTCTCTGTATAAAACAGGGATATCCTCTTTTTATGCTAAACGTAGGAACAACTCATTAATCACAAGCAGAGTTATTTGTACCGCCTTCAAATCAAATCATAAATATTATTTACTTGTTTCCGGTATTGCCGAATGAAGTTGTAATATTTGTTCAAAATTTGTTGCACTTATTTTATTAAGAAACTACAAGCCACGCAGTTAATTTGTTTTTTATAAAATTCACCGTGNCCGAATGAAGTTGTAATATTTGTTCAAAATTTGTTGCACTTATTTTATTAAGAAACTACAAGCCACGCAGTTAATTGGTTTTTTTATAAAAATTCTCCGCGCTCTTAATTCAAATAGGTAGGCAAAATAATAAAACATTAATAACAAATCAATGCAATAAGAATTTCATAATTTTCTTTTCTAATAACGGGAAATAAAATTAAGTTGTTCTTGTTGAATTAGGATTAGCTATTAAGTTAAATTAAAATATTTTAAAATTTCGATATATCTTTGTCCAATATTCCTGTCGACAGAGGGTAGGAAGGGTTTACAAATATTATATATTAAATATTTCTGAACGCTTATAAAATAAAACATTACCAACAATTTTTTTTTATATTTAGAAAGTTTTCATGGCCTTTTTAATAATACGCTGTTTACTTCGAGAAAATATCAAACATTTTAAAATAATTAAAAGTGTATTTTTTTATCTGTTTCCCTGCTGTAAATTGACATTTGTCTTTTTGGTATTATTGAATTCATATTTTACTACCGCACAGTTTATTATTTTTAAGAGAGCTGTAATGACAAGGGTAAATTTTATATCTTACTAATGTCTATAAACAAAAAATGTATTTAAAAATAATTTGTATTTTATGAGAGTACAAAGCAAGCAATACTTGCAGTGAAATGAAAATAGTTTACAAAGCATTACTCATTTCACCCACTAAGATGTTTCAGCAACTGCTTACTAAAATAATGGTCTGCTGTACTTGCTAGCAAGATTAAATTAGTTTGCAAAAATATAACGATACAATAGGGCGACGTAGAGCTCATAAAGTATACGTAATTGCCATAAAATAGAGAAACCGAAAGTGTTTTTATAGGAATACTTTCGTCATATTTATAGATTATGTTTCATATGTAAGTATTCTGAGATGAACGAACTTAAATATTTCAGGAAGGTATTCAACATAATTCGAAAGCAAGAATTATAATCGATCGTATGTTATATTTAAGAAATTGTGATCCTCCATAATATTCTTGTAAACAAAGCACAACTTAAACATTTACTTCTTTTTTATACAAAATTATAAATAAAATACATAATTATTTCTTGCTCTACTTCCACGTACTATCATAAAGCAATGCTAGATACTACATATATTATTTGAAATTTAAGAACGCGAGTATGATTTTCACGAGAAACGTATTTCTTACTAGTTACTAAAAATATTGTTTGCAAAAATAGTGTAATATTTCACGTAAAAACACACTGCGTATTGGGGCTGAAAGAAATATATTTCTTGTATGTTAAAACGAGATCAGAAACTGGCAAACTTGTATTTGGTTCTCTTTGCAGAGATATAAAACAAACAAAGGCATGTGTTGGAAGGATCGCACCTTCACATTGAAATTAAATACAATCATCTTGGTTTCCCGTAGTTAAATAGAGGTTCAAAAACGTTTACTTAAAAGTAAAATATTAATTAGTTTTGTTAACAAGGAATAAAGTTTTCATTTCATCTAAATAATTTCTTTATGCCTTATTTTTGATCTAATACTGTGTAATACACATTGTTATAAGATAAAAAATTTCGAGTGTTGAACAAATATGATTTTTTGTACACTATAATCTCAAACTACACTAATTAAAAAAAAATTGATTACGCTGAAGGTGCTGTCGCAGGGGCATTTAAGTGGGCACAGGCACAGAGCATGGCAGTATGTACACATAAAACATTAAAATATTGAATCGAGCCAAGTATGTATTGGAGGGGACCAACACTTGCAGGACGCACATAGTATAGTGTTTGACCACCCATAGCACAGGTATAGGTGACGATACGGGAGGACATGGAGGCATACAGACGTCGGATATTCTCCCGGGAAAGATCCCGCCGCAACTGGCGCAAATAACCCTCCAAATACTTCGTAGTGGACACTGGCTGAATTTGCAGTCCAATCATGTCCCAAACGTTATAGATGTGCGTGAGGTCTGGAGAACTAGCTGGTGAAGGAAACATGTTAACATCACGAAGGAAGGCCAGTATTCCGACTTCGTCTTTGTTAATACCATCGCCGACTCCAGCTGGATTGTCAACGATGACAATTGTAAATCATCGGGGAGGGGGAAGGGCCAATTGGGGTAATTAATCAAACTTGAAATCTACAAGGCCAACTCGGGTGACGGACAGCATTGTCTTCCGTGCTATTTTTGGCAATCAATATACCATACCATCAATATTTCAATCAATCCTTTATTATTTCGATCATTATTTAAATCTTTTGAACAATCTTCCAAACAGTCTTTTAATCTATCACCAATCCACAGTCAATCTGTCGGTGTGATGACTGTCCCCCATTCCTACATATAAAGATTTCATGCATTAACAACGGCCTCCAAATTTGTAGTCGGTGACTGAATTAATGTTTTGTGTACAGTTCATCTGTGCCTTTGTACTGAAAGTCTTAATTAATATTTTGTATACAAGATACTGAACAATTAACAAGACCATCCAGACCAACTAAACACCAAAAGCACTTAGTCAAGCCAAACCAACAACCACAAACAGATGACAAAAGTGCTTCAAAACATGCCTAAATCACACCTAAAAAATGTACAAAATCATGCCTCAAAAACTTAACATGTTAAATAATATTCTTCAAAAGTCAACCTAAAAAATCATAACTAAAAAAACACAAAAACCATACCACAAAACGTACATCAAAACACACAGGAAACACATACATAAATGACACCTCCAGTGGAATACTAACAAAACCTAATCCTGCAATGGCTGGGAACGTGACCGAGATATTTTTTTCCTCTGGTGTCAGAATTTATCAGGCCGCCCAAGGACATCTGAAATGGCTTAACGACTGCTATAAATCGATAACAACTGGGAGCGAATATTTAACGTGCCCTCCGAAGCTCGGAAGCGCTCAGATGTTATGTCACTTAACGGTCACCCATCCAAATGTGTGCCGCTGGGAACGTTACTTAACTTTAGTGATCGATTAAGATCCCTCAGCCAAGCGCAAAAAGAAGTTCCTCGGTACACCTATTTATAAGGCTACAACTTTATGAAACTCACTATTTGATTTTCATACATCGACGCTGGAAAGCGTAAATGTGGTAACTACGCGATAGTTGCACAGATACACTCCCAAAACAATACCCTACTTCTTTGCTATCGGGTAAAATATATTTCCTTCCTTTTGGGTTTCCGTAATCAGTTAAAAACCTTGGCCAACATTGTGTAATTTTATAGTTCTTTTTTTCACATAAATGAATTGTCTTTTCCCAATTTATTTATTAGTGTATCACTGTAAAACTCAATTGTACCCGTGTGAAGCCGGGCCGGTTTGCTAGTAAGAACTATTTTATACTCCATTGTTAAATACGCTATTAGAAATTAGAGTGTTAGGAACAAATTAACAGAAGATAAAAAATTTATCTCGACTCATTACCTTTATTGGAGGAAGAAAGAATAAATGTACTGGAGGTATTCAATGGAGACAATTATTTTAACCGTTAATAGGCAATAAGTTATCACGAGACAGGGAGGATATGTTTTAATAGCTGATGTCTTTAGCACCGAGTAGTCTCTACCCTACACTACCGCGGTCCCTACAGAATACACAAACCTGCCCTTATATATATTACNAATACACATTGTTATAAGATAAAAAATTTCGAGTGTTGAACAAATATGATTTTTTGTACACTATAATCTCAAACTTCACTAATTAAAAAAAATTGATTACGCTGAAGGTGCTGTCGTAGGGGCATTTAAGTGGGCACAGGCACAGAGCATGGCAGTATGTACACATAAAACATTAAAATATTGAATCGAGCCAAGTATGTATTGGAGGGGACCAACATTTGCAGGACGCACATAGTATAGTGTTTGACCACCCATAGCACAGGTATAGGTGACGATACGGGAGGACATGGAGGCATACAGACGTCGGATATTCTCCCGGGAAAGATCCCGCCGCAACTGGCGCAAATAACCCTCCAAATACTTCGTAGTGGACACTGGCTGAATTTGCAGTCCAATCATGTCCCAAACGTTATAGATGTGCGTGAGGTCTGGAGAACTAGCTGGTGAAGGAAACATGTTAACATCACGAAGGAAGGCCAGTATTCCGACTTCGTCTTTGTTAATACCATCGCCGACTCCAGCTGGATTGTCAACGATGACAATTGTAAATCATCGGGGAGGGGGAAGGGCCAATTGGGGTAATTAATCAAACTTGAAATCTACAAGGCCAACTCGGGTGACGGACAGCATTGTCTTCCGTGCTATTTTTGGCAATCAATATACCATACCATCAATATTTCAATCAATCCTTTATTATTTCGATCATTATTTAAATCTTTTGAACAATCTTCCAAACAGTCTTTTAATCTATCACCAATCCACAGTCAATCTGTCGGTGTGATGACTGTCNATCTTTTGAACAATCTTCCAAACAGTCTTTTAATCTATCACCAATCCACAGTCAATCTGTCGGTGTGATGACTGTCTCCCATTCCTTCATATAAAAATTTAATGCATTAACAACGGTCTCCAAATTTGTAGTCGGTGACTGAATTAATGTTTTGTGTACAGTTCATCTGTGCCTTTGTACTGAAAGTCTTAATTAATATTTTGTATACAGGATACTGAACAATTAACAAGACCATCCAGACCAACTAAACACCAAAAGCACTTAGTCAAGCCAAACCAACAACCACAAACAGATGACAAAAGTGCTTCAAAACATGCCTAAATCACACCTAAAAAATGTACAAAATCATGCCTCAAAAACTTAACATGTTAAATAATATTCTTCAAAAGTCAACCTAAAAAATCATAACTAAAAAAACACAAAAACCATACCACAAAACGTACATCAAAACACACAGGAAACACATACATAAATGACACCTCCAGTGGAATACTAACAAAACCTAATCCTGCAATGGCTGGGAACGTGACCGAGATATTTTTTTCCTCTGGTGTCAGAATTTATCAGGCCGCCCAAGGACATCTGAAATGGCTTAACGACTGCTATAAATCGATAACAACTGGGAGCGAATATTTAACGTGCCCTCCGAAGCTCGGAAGCGCTCAGATGTTATGTCACTTAACGGTCACCCATCCAAATGTGTGCCGCTGGGAACGTTACTTAACTTTAGTGATCGATTAAGATCCCTCAGCCAAGCGCAAAAAGAAGTTCCTCGATACACTTATTTATAAGGCTACAACTTTATGAAACTCACTTTTTGATTTTCATACATCGACGCTGGAAAGCGTAAATGTGGTAACTACGCGATAGTTGCACAGATACACTCCAAAAACAATACCCTACTTCTTTGCTATCGGGTAAAAAATATTTCCTTCCTTTTGGGTTTCCGTAATCAGTTAAAAACCTTGGCCAACATTGTTTAATTTTATAGTTCTTTTTTTCACATAAATGAATTGTCTTTTCCCAATTTATTTATTAGTGTATCACTGTAAAACTCAATTGTACCCGTGTGAAGCCGGGCCGGTTTGCTAGTAAGAACTATTTTATACTCCATTGTTAAATACGCTATTAGAAATTAGAGTGTTAGGAACAAATTAACAGAAGATAAAAAATTTCTCTCGACTCATTGACTTTATTGGAGGAAGAAAGAATAAATGTACTGGAGGTATTCAATGGAGACAATTATTTTAACCGTTAATAGGCAATAAGTTATCACGAGACAGGGAGGATATGTTTTAATAGCTGATGTTTTTAGCACCGAGTAGTCTCTACCCTACACTACCGCGGTCCCTACAGAATACACAAACCTGCCCTTATATATGTTACNTTTAGCACCGAGTAGTCTCTACCCTACACTACCGCGGTCCCTACAGAATACACAAACCTGCCCTTATATATGTTACTTACAAACGTTTTAAAAAATGTATTGTAAGTCATGATATCTGAGATAGACGACCTGCCTTCGTTACAAACAACTAAAAGTTACTACATCGTAAACTCCCGGTATAACTGTTGAACATTTTCAGTGAATGCAAATAATTATTTTTCGTTGCTGGAGCAAGAAAAATATAACTGAGCTCATACTTAACTGTTAAACTTATGCCGAAATTAGCAATTATCGAAAAGTAGCTTTACATAAAACTTAAGTTCATACTGTATGTTTGGTGTCAAATTTTGTCAATGTTTAAACATTTTGAAAAATTGTCTTAGTTTCTTATTTGCAATTCTAAGGTGTTATATTCGCAATTGATGTAAATTTATAAATTTAATTCTGTTCTGTTAAAAGATTTGAACGAGTTAACTATACATATTGCATTTCCTTATCACTTGACATGCGTAGGGCGTGCAGTGGCATAGTGGTTAGGGCACTCGCCTCCCACCAAAGCGATTTGGTTTCGATTTCCAGCGGGGTCGCTTCCGGAATCTCGCAAGTGGTAATTGTACCAGACTATGTCCCTGGTCGGTGGGTTTTCTCGGGGATCTCCCGTTCCCCCACCCTTGCATTCCGGCGCTGTTCCATGTTCACCTCGTCTCTCCAGCATTGAATTGGTTCTCAAGACCTCACTGTAAAGAGCTTCCCAAATTTCTCCACTTTCACACATAACCACAATTCCAACGTTTAATGTAATTTAATTTGCTAAGATTGAGGCGATATTAATGAAATAATTATATTAAGCATAATTTTAAACGTTACTTGCTTAACTACCACATAAAATTTTATTTACAATATCACTCTCATACTTAGTAAGACAATGTTTATTACGGTATGTATACAATAAAATAATGTGATGGGGAAGATTCATTACGCCACAGATATTTTGTAGGATTTAAATAAATCTGAGAATTAAAGAAAAACTTTCCACTGTAAAAATTTTGGCATTCATTTGCCACTGTATAACATTACGTAATTTTAAATTTTTCTTCCAACATATAAATAGNCTGTAAAAATTTTGGCATTCATTTGCCACTGTATAACATTACGTAATTTTAAATTTTTCTTCCAACATATAAATAGTCTTCCCCGACCAAACAGACAAATAACTACAGCGTGTTCTCATGTTCTGAACTACAGTGACGGATTTTCAATGAATACAAATTTCCAAGAACGGCTTTTAGTGAATTAGTGGTGCGCATTACGAAGTAATAATCTCACTGTACCACATTTCATACAGGACAGTCTAAATGCTCATTACTACCGGCAATATCATGTAACCGACTTACGCCTTTTATTGGAAGATGTGCTGTTAGCAGTACGATGCGATATATGGTTGCCGCAGGATAAAGCACCTCCATACTTCAGCACGGCAGTGACTGAATTCTTGAATGCAGAGTATCCGCTCAGGTGGATAGGAAGAGGTGGCCCAGTTCCACGGCCACCACGGTCTCCTGACCTCTCCTTGTTCGACTTTTTCTTCTGGACTGCCTGAAGAATAAGTAGTACAGCGGACAGAAACCAGACTCACGGGACCAATTGATACGGATGATCACTGATGCCACCACTCTACTCTGGAATGAGCTAGCAGACATGCAGTGACATAACGCCATGGTGCAACGTGTAGCAGCCTGCTAACTGTCAGTAGGGTCAATTTTGAACAGCTTGTGTGTAACCTCCAAAATCTAGTCAGTGTTAATCAATATATATTTTGTAGTTGCACATGTTGTGCTTATTGCATTCCTGTCACTGTAACTCTGAAACGGTACTTCATAAGCAGCATGTGTATAATAACGTTTTTTGTTGCTGATTACCTATAGAATACTCTAGCCAAGTTTGTCGGTTTCGTCGCCGAACATCCTGTTTACATTCTCACAGTATTAAAATTCTCTCGAGACAAGTCACGTCTTCACTATTAACGATGCCCTGACAGTTTTTTATCTTTCAAAATCAATTAAATGCCACCTCATTAGAGGTTTCTGTTTGTTTACCTACAGAAAATTTGTGGCGAAGATTTCAACGAAGACGGAATAGAATGTTTTGAGAAATGGGCTGGAATACAAAGAAATTTACTTAATTTTTGGAGTGTGTCTTTTGACAAGCAGTTTGTTGTCAACGGTAATTATTAACCAAAATATTAATAACAAACTGTTTGATTGCATTCCACGATTGCTATAATTATAACATAAGTTGTTCGATGGAGTATATAAATGCAGTCA
Source organism: Clitarchus hookeri (assembly GCA_002778355.1). Classification (NCBI taxonomy): domain Eukaryota; kingdom Metazoa; phylum Arthropoda; class Insecta; order Phasmatodea; family Phasmatidae; genus Clitarchus; species Clitarchus hookeri. Next base: position 219,162 of record NQII01001003.1, read on the forward strand.
AATTATTTTTAAAAAATGTTTTTTTATTAACTATTTATAAGGAAATCTAGAACAATATTTTTTGTTGAGGGATGGAATTGAGATTGAAGTACACTGCTTCACTTTCTGCTTATGAGAATTTATTTTGGTAATTTTAAATATTTCAGGAAAAAGAGAAACTATTTCAACAAAATTGCTACTTGACTCTATTGGTACGTATATTAAATATTTGATTTCATAACTGAAGTACCTACATCTAACAAATTGGTGATATACATTTGACCGTCATTTGAAAATTAAACTCGCTATGAATTTATTTTCTCTTCATTATTAACAACAGCAGGAGGACAGTGCCAGTTGCGTACAAAAATGTAAAGCATAGAACTCATTTCACAATAAATAGCTTTAGTTTTGGTGAAACATTACGAAATATGCCCATTATGTCCAAATGTTAAACAAATCTCATAATGTGCTGAATTTTTATAGGAATTCATATCACATGAACAAATTAAGAAAATAAGAATGGTAAATAACTATCATAGCAATGACTATTCCAATTAAAGTTCAGACTAAGAAAATAAACGCTTTTCTACTTTTTTTTTTTAGATTAATGTTAATATCCGTCTTTAGATCGTGAATTCCATTCTAAAGGAAATACAAATGAAGGAGACGAAAGTATAAGCTTAAAAAAAATTCAAAGTTCAAAGTGATGTTAAACATTTTTGCACACTCTAAGTATCATTGAGTAATCGTTAAGGTTGGTAAGTGACCACAAAAATGTGTTACATGCAGACTATTGAAATTTTGTATAATGACGTGGGCTTGTACGTGTAACGATGGCACTGACATCGCTGTTTTTGTTTTTGTATAAACATTTTTCACAATAGCGTATGTAGCACGACACGCATGGTACTTTTAAGGCGTGATTAATGAGCAGTACACGTGCTGCAAAGAGTCATGAGGTTGCCGTATGGATAATCAACCGCTTTTTAGAGAGGCCCTATTGTAGAGCTGCGGCAAGCAGATTGGATACCACGACCATTTGGCCGTCATTTGGATCATACGGCCATCACAGTCAGATAGTGCCGGGAGCATAAGACACGTGAAGGTACCCTTACATGGTAAACCGGTACTGGAATATCTCGAAAAACCGCCAGGAACGATGACCATTTGGTTACCATACAGGCAGAATTAGAGTAAGCGTTTCCTTGTCTTCCAAACAGCCAAAGGTCCAATATTTCCTAAAGCGGTTACCAGACGCATGAGAAAGACTTATAAGCGATCAAAACTGCTTTTAATATTACTCCATTAATACCTGAAGACTATCGCCTTGATCTGCAGTAAAGTCTGCTGAGAGAAACGTGGAATATAGGAACGTGATTGCGTATTATCATATGCAAAGAGTAAAAATTTCATTTATAAAATGTACTACCAAGTCAGACTTATAAGGACGGCATTTGAACAACTTCATGTTATTCTCAATTCATAGCAACACTTATACCTCACTAGTGACATGATGGTCTGAGGAGTAATCTCCTATGATCGTCGTCCATTACATCCGTCATTGAATCCATAGCAGTGGGTTTAATGTATCNTGTAAAAATTTTGGCATTTATTTGCCACTGTATAACATTACGTAATTTTAAATTTTTCTTCCAACATATAAATAGGCTTCCCCGACCAAGCAGACAAATAACTACAGCGGGTTCTCGTGTTCTGAACTACAGTGACGGATTTTCAATGAATACATATTTCCAAGAACGGCTTTTAGTGAATTAGTGGTGCGCATTACGAAGTAATAATCTCACTGTACCACATTTCATACATGACAGTCTAAATGCTCATTACTACCGGCAATATCATGTAACCGACTTACGCCTTTTATTGGAAGATGTGCTGTTAGCAGTACGATGCGATATATGGTTGCCGCAGGATAAAGCACCTCCATACTTCAGCACGGCTGTGACTGAATTCTTGAATGCAGAGTATCCGCTCAGGTGGATAGGAAGAGGTGGCCCAGTTCCACGGCCACCACGGTCTCCTGACCTCTCCTTGTTCGACTTTTTCTTCTGGACTACCTGAAGAATAAGTAGTACAGCGGACTGAAACCAGAGGCACGGGACCAATTGATACGGATGATCACTGATGCCACCACTCTACTCTGGAATGAGCTAGCAGACATGCAGTGACATAACGCCATGGTGCAACGTGTAGCAGCCTGCTAACGGTCAGTAGGGTCAATTTTGAACAGCTTGTGTGTAACCTCTAAAATCTAGTCAGTGTTAATCAATATATTCAGTAGTTGCACATGTTGTGCTTATTGCATTCCTGTCACTGTAACTCTGAAACGGTGCTTCATAGGCAGCATTTGTATAATAAAGTTTTTTGTTGCTGATTACCTATAGAATACTCTGGCCAAGTTTGTCGGTTTCGTCGCCGAACATCCTGTTTAAATTCTCACAGTATTAAAATTATCTCGAGACAAGTCACGTCTTCACTATTAACGATGCCCCAACAATGTTTTATCTTTCAAAATCCATTTAATGCCACCTCATTAGAGATTTATGTTTGTTTACCTACAGAAAATTTGTGGCGTAGATTTCAACGAAGACGGAATAGAATGTTTTGAGAAATGGGCTGGAATACAAAGTAATTTACTTAATTTTTGGAGGGTGTCTTTTGACAAGCAGTTTGTTGTCAACGGTAATTATTAACCAAAATATTAATAAGAAACTATTAGATTGCATTCCACGATTGCTATAATTATAAGATAAGTTGTTCGATGGAGTATATAAATGCAGTCAAATTATTTAAAAAAAATGTTTTTCTATTAACTATTTATAAGGAAATCTAGAACAATATTTTTTGTTGAGGGATGGAATTGAGATTGAAGTACACTGCTTTACTTTCTGCTTATGAGAATTTACTTTGGTAATTTTAAATATTTCAGGAAAAAGGGAAACAATTTCAACAAAATTGCTACTTGACTCTATTGGTACATATATTAAATATTTGACGTCATAACTGAAGTACCTACATCTAACAAATTGTTGATATACATTTGACCGTCATTTGAAAATTAAACTCGCTATGAATTTATTTTCTCTTCATTATTATCAACAGCAGGAGGACAGTGCCAGTTGCGTACAAAAATGTAAAGCATAGAACTCATTTCACAATAAATAGCTTTAGTTTTGGTGAAACATTACGAAATATGCCCATGTTTATTTATGCCCAAATGTTAAACAAATCTCATAATGTGCTGAATTTTTATAGGAATTCATATCACATGAACAAATTAAGAAAATAAGAATGGTAAATAACTATCATAGCAATGAGTATTCCAATTAAAGTTCAGACTAAAAAAATAAACGCTTTTGTACTTTTTTTTTTTAGAATAATGTTAATATCCGTCATTAGATCGTGAATTCCATTCTAAAGGAAATACAAATGAAGGAGACGAAAGTATAAGCTTTAAAAAAATTCAAAGTTCAAAGTGATGTAAACATTTTTGCACACTCTAAGTATAATTGAGTAATCGTTAAGGTTGGTAAGTGACCACAAAAATGTGTTACATGCAGACTATTGCAACTTTGTATAATGGCGTGGGCTTGTACGTGTAACGATGGTACTGACATCGCTGTTTTTGTTTTTGTATAAACATTTTTCACAATAGCGTATGTAGCACGACACGCATGGTACTTTCAAGGCGTGATTAATGAGCAGTACACGTGCTGCAAAGAGTCATGAGGTTGCCGTATGGATAATCAACCGCTTTATAGAGAGGTCCTATTGTAGAGCTGCGGCAAGCAGATTGGATACCACGACCATTTGGCCGTCATTTGGATCATACGGCCATCACAGTCAGATAGTGCCGGGAGCATAAGACACGTGAAGGTACCCTTACATGGCCAACTGGTACTGGACGATCTCGAAAAACGGCCAGGAACGATGACCATTTGGTTACCACACAGGCAGAGTTAGAGTAAGCGTTTCCTTGTCTTCCAAACAGCCAAAGGTCCAATATTTCCTAAAGCGGATACCAGACGCATGATAAAGACCTATAAACGATCAAGACTGCTTTTAATATTACTCCATTAATACCTCAAGACTATCGCCTTGATCTGTAGTAAAGTCTGCTGAGAGAAAAGTGGAATATAGGAACGTGATTGCGTATTATCATATGCAAAGAGTAAACATTTCATTTATAAAATGTACTACCAAGTCAGACTTATAAGGACGGCATTTTAACAACTTCATGTTATTCTCAATTCATAGCAACACATACCTCACTAGTGACATGACGGTCTGAGGAGTAATCTCCTATGATCGTCGTCCATTACATCCGTCATTGAATCCATAGCAGTGGGTTTAATGTATCCATCAACACAATGTGATACGATTATGGTCTGACTGTGCAGGAACTAATTTCTTTAAGGCCTTGTTCACCTGCATCCAGGAGTACCTACATTATCTGCCAACATTTTTGGTGTCGTAATAGTCACCTGATTTACTTACCCTTCCAAAATTTTTGCCACTAGATGAATTAACAATTTCCACTAAATCAAATTTTTTGTGAAATGGCGACACATTTAATAACTGTTTACTACTCCCTCGCAGTATAAAGTGCATCGTTTTTTTGTTACGCGGGTCTGCAGTGATGTAGTGGTTAGAATACTCGCCTCCCACATAGACTAATCGGGTTTGATCCCTGGCGGGGTCGCTCCCGGATCTTCGCATGTGAGAATAGTGCCGGACGATGCCGCTGGTTGACGGGTTTTCACGGGGATGTCTCATTCCCCCCTTGCATTCCGACGCTGTTCCTTACTCACCTCACTTGACCCTCATCAGCTCTCAAGACTTCACTGTTAAGAACTGGGCAAATATTTCCACTCCATTTAATTCCTTCCCTGNTTGACCCTCATCAGCTCTCAAGACTTCACTGTTAAGAACTGGGCAAATATTTCCACTCCATTTAATTCCTTCCCTGACCATATCGACGCATGTGATGCAGTAGAGTTGCCCGGCTTTCGTAACGTCGTCCCCGTGCACAGCTTGGTGGGTGCGTGGATATGACGCTGGATCCTGCAAGACTGGGCGATCGACAGCCCCCCTCCACTACTTCACCCGTGGAGCTACCACGTAACCTGGGCGTCACGTTGCCGACCTCACCTGGCTCGTCATCAGCGACGTTTCAAATTGACTGGAAGACATCGCCTTTCGGCTTCTAGGAGGTTCCTCCACGTCTGAGGCGAGAGTGTCTGTTGCAGAACGACTTTTTAACCCTCGCCAATGATGTCGGCGGACACTCACAAGAGGTCTGACGGTAGGGTCTCTCTGCTAGCCATTTTATGGACAGGCTAGGAGATAAGTTGGAGGGAAAATAATACTGTAATATTCATGGTAGGCTTTTCAGCATATCCATATTCAGTGATATGAATTATTAAAAGTACCCTTTTTATGTGCCCTTGGTTAGCGAAGAATTGATCCACTGCAGTGATATTTATTTTACGGGTTTATTATTTCTGTACACCAAAACAATATATTTTCATTTGAATCGACAGTTTCTTATTAGTGCGCAAATTTTCTTCTCGATGGGCGTGATTCATGCAGTTTTCAAATTAAGATTTTACTGATGTAGGAAATGTGGTGGAAAATGCATTACTAATTTTTTCTTTCACCTGTTTGATTACTGCTGAAAAATATTTCCGTAAGTGTTAATGACGAATTAGAACCGGAAAGTGATTCGTATTTTGAGTTCACACTTCCCAAGTGGCCTAGTTTACACAGTTGGTTTACTGAATGCACTGGCTTCTTTGTGTCAAGCAGTTTCTAGCAAAACGATGCTCGTACGCAGTACTGATTTTCTGCAGGAACATGCATGAGAAAACTGTTTCGTTAAGCTTGTCAAATAAACAGATAATTAGTTTTTCTAATTATATTAATGTTAATTTTGGAATAAGTCTAGCTGCAGTTCTGTCCTGTGAAGGGTATTATTTGCGTATATTAACATTCTTAGCCACGAACTTATTATTTAATTTCTAATAAATTCTGTATATCTTAATGTCTCATAATATAAATATAAAAAAATTTCTTCTTTTGCTTTTCCGTTTAACTTATAGATATTTTACATAACCTCACCTGCAGGCAATTCTAACTTTGTGTTTAAAAGAAAAACTGGTTTTTATAAAACTTATTACGTATCTCTTTTATCTAATATTTCTCCAAATTCGCCTTAGTCTATATTTATCACCACATTTCAACAAGTGTTTGAGGCCGAAAATTAAAAATTGTGAAAATCAAAATTATAATTAAACGTTAGTAATATTTTACATTATATTTGTTTACTTTAATTAGTACTGCGACATGTAAGGTGAAATTGCCGCCCTTGACCCTGAAACCAGGCAAGATGGTAACGTAATGAACTTGAATTCTGGAGGATCCGTTTTATTTGCTGGTCCTGAAATTCTGATTTGTGTTTAGCAAGGTTTTCCAATGCCAATAAAACGAATGCGGGATGGCTTCTAATGGCAGCCATGGCCAGTTTCTTCCTCCAGCCTTGTTTCCCTGGACACTGGTTACGTTTCTAATTATTAAGCTAACGCATACGTATCGCAAAGCACGTGAACACTGAAACTTCAATACAATTGCAAGAGCATAAATATAGTAATCTGATTTCAACGCTAGTTTCTGAATTACTTTAACAAATTGTTAGTTGGTCCTCATATAGTCCATTCAAGGCTACTTCCACATTTTCTGAATCCCTGCTAAAATTCTGTTTNAAATTGTTAGTTGGTCCTCATATAGTCCATTCAAGGCTACTTCCACATTTTCTGAATCCCTGCTAAAATTCTGTTGTCAGGATTTTCCTGTCTAGAAAATACACTAGAGGGACAACGCACCGTATTTGGGCGCAGAAGATTTACTATTATTGTGCATGAGAACTATTTCTTACGAAGGACTACCAACAAACCTATTTTCTCTGTGTTTTTTTCATAGTAAATATAAATTTAGTTTANAACTATTTCTTACGAAGGACTACCAACAAACCTATTTTCTCTGTGTTTTTTTCATAGTAAATATAAATTTAGTTTACTTTATAGACCAAATTTAAAATAATTATTAATTTCAAATAAAAATAATATACGTTTATGGTAACAGAAATATTAAAGGCTTGTGATACTCGACACATCCAGAAAACACGTCATACACGGCGTGATTTTATCAAAGATTTTATTAAAAAAATTAATGAAGGTATATTTACTTAACAGTACTTTCGGTATACCAGGTTAATGACCAAATAGGTTTTGTCACATTGTGACTGATATGCAAATTTCAATTATATCTGGAACTCGCTCCCACGTAGAAGACGCTGTACAAAACGAAGGATGAAAGGAAAATACGAAGATGATATCCCAGGAACTGTTAGTTGCATAAATAAAGACCCTAAGTGCCCTTACATGATAAATACCGAATCAAGGGATTTTATAGAAGAACATTGGGAAACGAACATATAAAATGAATTCTCGAATATCTATTGCATGAAGATGGATTATAATATTTACAAAATAAGTAAACGTTTAAACTCTTAGATAATGTACACAAGAATTACTAATAGGTTCTGACGAAATATTTTCTACTTTTTGAGAGATTATAGAAGATAACAAAACTCTCCGGTGATACAATTTTTTTGTTGAAGTCATTATATTGNTTCTACTTTTTGAGAGATTATAGAAGATAACAAAACTCTCCGGTGATACAATTTTTTTGTTGAAGTCATTATATTTTAAAGATATAATTTTCGCTTTATATTGGACTCCCAAAACATGTCTTAATAAAGTTAACTTTCACGACATTTTCNTTTTAAAGATATAATTTTCGCTTTATATTGGACTCCCAAAACATGTCTTAATAAAGTTAACTTTCACGACATTTTCATTTCTGCGATAATTTTAATTTATTTTACTGAGCGGAGAGAGTTAAAAATATATAATGTGCACGGAATTGAGTTTCTGGATTAGGTTCACTATTTACGGTGAAGTTTAGAGTATCACCGTTAGTTTTAGCAGCAGCTGTTTTGGCCATTGTGAGTGAAGTCATCTTCAAGCGACGTGGTTATGAACGAAAATACCAAAAGTGACACATGATGATTTGGCTGGTGATATTACAGCCTTAAAGCTAAACTGTACCTACCGAAAAGCTTGGGGAAAACAAAATTTATTTAAATTTCCTTCTTAAATTATTTTTCCTCCTACCGATGCTTGGACTTATGTAAACATTTGGAAAGGAGGATAAGGTTCCTCGTGGGAGCTTAAAAATTTACGTGTTCTGTGTGCCCGCGCTAAAATGATTAGTAATGTGTTATCTTGGCTTGGAAAATTTTGTTATACACTTATTACATAAAGCTACATGTTTTATTTCGGTAGAACTTGTAAAATCCACAGTTTCCAAATTTTTCTTTTTATTCCTTTAACTCAGAAATAAATATTTTATACTAACTGTGAAATGTGACGTAATATAATGAGCAATGTTACAAATATAGCAAGTACAAATACCTTTCTCGTTCAAACCGAACTGTGCCATTACTTAAAGTTTTACTGTATCGTATGCAAAGTATTCGATGCTACGATATCTTGACATGGCGACAAAACAGCATAATTGTAATTAATACGTACCAAAGCATAGACTACAGGTCTAACTCAGTAGCTATAACTAGCTGGTTCCAAAACACGTGGCGATAGCCCTGGGAATCGGGAGCCGCAGGCGTCGAGCGGGGGTCACAAGAGGCGTCGTCCGGGGACACCGATTACGTCATTATGGGTTTTTCCTGCTCTTGCATTCCACTAGGTACGCAAGGCTCTCAATATATTATGTTTGGAAAATTTTCGAAAATGTTAAAAATATTGTTTAAAATTTTTATTTTAAACTTTTATTAAAATTTTTTTTTAAATTCTAATTTAAATTTTTTTTTCAAATATTTTTTTTATGTTTTCTTAAAATTTATTGTTTTTGAAATATGTTTTTTGTAAATAATTTTTAATCACTTCCCTACATCATGCTCTTGCATTCCATGCTAGGGTGTTTTCGCAGAGTCTTCCCAAATTCGATTATCACTTAATTCCTTCCTACAAGATCGTATACTTCATTTTCTTACATTTCAAGCTAAGATATTTACTCCGAGTCTTCCCAAATCCCTGCCACGACATCCCGACTGCTCCCTGAATCATGCTCTTGTGTTCCTTCTTAGGGCGTTTTCTCATAGTCTTTTCAAGTTTAATTATAATTTAATTCCTGCATACTTGATCGTATACTTCATGCTCTGGCATTCCAAGCTAGGAAGTTTTCTCTGAGGCTTCCCAAATCCCTGTACGACACCCCGACTGGTCCCTACTTCATGCTCTTGCATTCCAAGCTAGGAGGTTTTCTATTCTTCTCAAATCCCTGCCACGACGCAAACTCGCTACTCGTGGGGCGTCGTCCAGGGGAGCAGGTGGCCATATTGAATTATAATCGGGGGTTTTCTTGGAGTCTTCCCAAATCCCTCCCACATCACCCCAACTGGTCCCTACATCATGCTCTTGCATTCCAATCAAGGAGGTTTTCTCCGAGTCTCCCCAAACCCCTGGCACGGTGTCTCGTCTGGGCTCTACATCACGCTCCTGCATTCCATTCTAGGGAGTTTTCTCAGAGTTTTCCCAAATTAGATTATCATTTATTTCCTTCCTACTATATCGTTTAATTCATGCTCTTGCATTCCAAGCGAGGGGTTGTCTCAGACTCTTCCCAAATTAGACCATCATTTAATCCTTTAATACTTGGATGACCCGCATTTAAGGGATGGTACTCGTCGTCATGTGTAACCTCCATCAGGATGGATGACGGGGCGATGCTTGGAGTCGTGTATGATCTCCGGCTGGACCTGCGTTGACGGGGGCGGTACGCGGCGCTGTTTTTTAACTTCTAGCAGGATGGTTGGCCTGCGTCGTGGGCCTCCTCTAACGCCTGTGACAAGGCGGCGCTTCGCGCTGTTCTGAAAAAAAAAATATATATCAGTAACTCTGAACCTACCCAAATAATTTAATAATTTTTTTATTATTTCAACGTATACTTCACGCTCATTCATTCCAGCTCGTCCCCGCGACGAATCCCCGACTGTCGCCACATGGGGCCGCGGTGATGTGGTGGGTAGACGATTCGCTTCCTGGGGATCGCGGTGGTTTGGCGGATAGACACATCCCTGGTCCCTGCTTCACGCTCATGCATTCCAAGTGTCCTCGTGACGAATCCCCGCCAGTCGCTGCTTGGGGGCTGCGGTGGCGTGGTGGATATACGACTCGCTTCCTGGGATCCCGGTGGTTCTGTGGATAGTCTACTCGCTTCTTTTATACAGGTAAATATACAAATAAACGAAATTCTGCTTTTTTTTCTGGCCAACATTTTAAAATTGCACTATGCTTTGCTCAAAGCCTGCAAAAACAAATAACAAAATAATAATCTCGCTTGGTAAAATTACGATTTGGTTCGAATGTCTGCCAACAGAAACATACGTACGAGCGCACGTACGTTCAAAAAATGCGCCTTTATTATCCTCTTGCTTAGAACGAATATACGTTATCTAAATTTGAGAAACAGGCGATATTTGACTGTACGCAGCAAAGATAAATCATTGCCAAGGAATTTTTACCGCTATCCGAAGTTATGAATGAAATTAAATGCAAGTGTGGACTCAAAAATTGTCATTTTGTTTCAGTGAGAACTACGGATAGCATTTAAAACTGCAATGTGATGACTACACCTTTGCTGAGTTCAGCTTAATGTATAGACCTAGCAACAGTAGATTGGTATGCTTGGATATTTCTAAGTGTATATCTTTGTCATTGAACTTCAGTTATTTGTACAGTTAGGATGAAGCAACTCATTTGAGGAAGGACCTAATTTCCTGCCTGTCGTTATATTCTTAAAAACTGATAAGTATAGCAAAAAACAATATGATTAAATGCTCTGAAATTAACAATACCCATCTTCCTAAAGATTGATACCAAACTAGGTTATACTCAATTAATATGTATATAATGCAACACACATGGCAGTGAGTGCATGTTTTATTATAAAACACAGCTAAAAATGGTTAAAATAACCATATTATGACCCCAGTGTTTTGTATCATTTGAGTGACCTCACAGGTATCGAAGGAGATTACAAGCAAACATCCATCGAATGAATTAAATTGTTCCGTATATGCTTTGCATATCACTCCTGTAAATTTTCATGGAATGAATATTATGGATGTACCTATTGTATTTTGGTATTTGTGTACACAAAAAGTTAAAACAAAAATTTAATTTATTTTTACGATAGACAAGAAAAGGTCATTTTTTAAAATTTTAAGTATTCCAGTAAATGTTTTAGAATAAATTAGGTATAAAAGTATTGGAGATACTTTATTATCGCTTATAGTGGTATTGTAAGTAGAAGTGAAAATTGGTCCTTGTGTCGGGGAAATTGGAAAATATTGGAAAATTCTCTTAATAGCTTTTGGGTTAAATAATTATTTGGGTAATCACATACGAGTTCAATGTGAATTTTTTACCTTTATAAAATATAAGGCATTTGGCGAATGATAACATGCACACTTTTCAACTCGTATTAAGTAAAATGCATTAATTAATTATTATATTACAGAAGTGTTACTTGTCAATTAGGTTTACACGTTCGTTAACACGTGTTTCAAGCTGTGATGGCAATTATTAAATGTAAATGTTCTGTTATGTTTTGTCAGTGATATATTTATTCAAAATACCGGTGAAGACAAAACGAATGCTAGTAAATGTCACAAGCATTTATGTCAACACAACAAAAATGTCCGACAAGGTTATATCTTTTGGCACTTATGATATAAACATATTTTCTTAAAGAACAAAATCAACCACGTAATGACCTTATATTTTACACAAAAATGTATTTCAGTTTGTTGATCATGTAGGGCAATAATATAGACAAATAAAATAATATATACTGATTGCAAAAATATTATATAAAAAGAGTGATATTTACTTGCAACATATAATTTTCTTAGTCTTCAATTCTGATAAAAATTAAATATTTTTCCTTGTTAAATTTTTGTGGGTACTAGGCCTAATACATAACACACAAGCTGGTATTTGAATAATTTGTAACTAATATTTTTTATTTTACTCGCACGGAACTCTATATATATCTGTCATGTTTTACTGGTTTCATAGGTGCGGAATGACGTAATGGGCAGAACGGGACGCATTCGAGCCACAGATCAAGAAAAATTTTACCCGATGAGGCAATGGGCTATATTGAAACTAAAGCCCTCCCATGTTTTCGAGAGACAATGAAACTATTTAAAAAATAATAGCTTTTTCTACGATGTATGGTGACAACACGAAACTGAGTTATTATTTCGGCATCTTCGGAGAGAAAACGATAATTTTATTATAAATAAATATTTGCATTCGGGTTTTTGCAAATATTAATTTCTGCTCCTCTATAAACAACTTCTAATAATGTGATGACACACATAAAATCGTGAAGTACATAATTCCCAACAAAAACGACAGTGATAACTAGAAGCAAGCGAGATTTTCACGGACGGCATCACCTTGTTCTTCGAATGAATAGTGCAATGGGTGTGAATGACTATATGGAGACTTTTGGACATTCGCCTCTGATAGAATTCTGTCGTTACCGGCAACATTTTGATTATGGATGGTGAAAAAGCTAACATTATCAATGGCGTAAATGTTAAGTGCTCTGCAATGGTATAGATAGTTTTTGGATTAATTTATTCTCATGACATTAAATTATAATTTTTTGTATTTTTATTCGCTCTTGTAACATGGATATATCGTTGTTAAATTAAACTAGACTTACTTCGTAAACTGATGTTTTCGTATAAAAATAAACATGCCTTGACGTTTCTAGTGGCATAAGGCATTAAAGATGTATTCTTGTAACCACAGTGAGTGAGGAGTTCACAACTAAAAAAAAACAGTTGTAATAAAACCACTACATGAGTTGATGTGATTTGCATGAGTAATAGAAACGAAAATTGTTTTTTATCGGATTTACAAAATTTTGTATTTAAGAATCTTCGTAGTAAAAATACACGTGCCGAAATATACAACATTTCTAATTATAATGGACTGCGTTTGACTTGTAAGTTTCTTGGTGTATTAGGGAACATAATTTGTTGCCATGATTTTTCTATCAAGTGTTTTCTCCGTGAATGAAATGTCTCCCGCAAAACGACAGACCGCTCCCTTTCCCCTTCCAATATATTAAATTGGCTAATGCCCAACCCCCTGATTCTCACCTTTTAACTGAAAATATATAAGAAAACATTAAATGATAATTTAAAAAATAGCTCAATGGCGTTGCCCAGGAAGGCGGACTTCCCTAGCTCCACGTCATGACAATTTCATTTTGTGTGAACAAGATTAAGTGAATTAAAACGGTCTTTGAAATATTATTTTTTGGTTTCGTTATTTAATATTATTTATATTAAATTTTTGTGTATTTCAATTTTATTTCTATATCACACTACGATCATTGACAAAGGTGTTTTTATTGCTGCTACAGTAAACAGATATTTTGGAGTGCCGATGTTGATTTTACCGAACTGGATACCATCGGGCCCATGCTAGGGTAATAGTCGCTAATATACGAAGATGTTCTGTCTCGGGATTCAGTGGTTCAGGGTGACGTCGGGCTTTCCTCGCCCGTCCTTTCAGATTTCACCAGAAAATAATTTCAGGGACATTATCTTTAATTCCGACACAGTTGAGGTCTTGGGTAGTGCCCTGAGAAAGGGTAGAATAATTGCAAAGAACTGAAAATGTACTGACACACATGGAGGTCGAATAGAGTCAGTGAAACTAGATGTAGGCGGATAATTCAATATGATATATTGATACTTACAAATATTTAAACGACGGTAAATCCAAGTAAGAAATATATTTTTCTTAACTTCCGCGAGAAAGCAATACAATATTTTACATTTAATTTTAAATTGATTTGTTACTAAATATTTTCTCTTGAACTCTTTCAGGGAGTATTTTTTATATAAACGTTGAATCAAAATTTAAGCACTAAATACACACTTGATTCGGTTTTTTATTTCAATGGGTTTCAGACATTTCTAAGCCTTTTGGAAACTGTCGACCCAGTGACTAGGGTAAACAATAATTGATTAATGAAATTTTTTTTTTCCTTTCTGCTGATGAAGCCTGAGTGATTATAACGGTGGCCAGCAGTAACGGACGCCTGTGAATGAAGGTGACCATAGAGATTACCCCACATCTGCGGAGACGTACAAGACATGCAGTCATGTCAAGAGCGCACACAAACTTGAAAGATAAGACAACACGGCACGCCAATCGTTCTTCCGCATTCCCCTACTCGAGGCTGCGCGCCGCGAAATGACATTAAGGCTCGGCTTCACCCCTTTTGCAGAAATTCTCAGTTTTCGCGTCATAATTTCGGATTCATAATTATTACTGATAATGTAAGATTATACAAAATTTACATTTTACAAGTTGTTTAATATTCTTGTTGGTAATTTGAAATTTTGTGTTATGTGCTTGTTGTAACAAGTCAAGAACTTATTAATAAAAATAGTATGTTCTCGACTTTTTTGAACAATCAGGTAACGCACAATTAAGATTTCGTACTAACCTTCCTCGTGGAATTTCGGAATTTCAAAAATACTTCATCTGGTTTTGAAGGCGCGAAAGTGTAAACGCTAGGGCGCTCGCCTCCCACCAAGGGGAACAGTGGTCGATTCACGGCGGGTTCGCTCCCGGATTTTCACAAGTGGGAATCCTGCCGGACGAATCCGCTGGTCGACAGTTTTTCTCGGGGATCTCCCGTTTGCCTGTCCCTTGAATTCCTGCGCTGCTCCGGTCTCACCTCGTTTCAACATTATCGACTCTCATGACCTCGTCAAAATCCACCCAAATCTCACTAAACTACCTCGCGTTTGTTTTAAGAGATAAGGTTTTTTCAACACGGATTTTTTTTTAAACAATAACGTTGTGACTAAGGTCGCATTATTAGGACTCTGCCTGAAATCTGTGACCACGCCATAATTAAATCTCTCTAAAAATGCCTTTAGTTAAAAATTTGAAGTGGCTCCGTCGTTTTGTTATTGTGGTGTTCAAAATGTTTAGTTTGTTTGTTCGATAGCGCTCTCATAAAAAGTGAATGAGATATAGCATTTTAACATTGCGTTGAATTATCCTACCACCATTTAGATATGAAGGAAATAGTCTGTGCCTGTAACTGCAATTTCCAGTCGTTCAGTAGCGTTATACAGACACAAAGTTTTGAATTACCAAACAAAACATTATTTCTAAATACCTGGCACTCGCCAAAGATAACTCCGTTGTCATAAGGTATCTTAGTTTAAAAACTAAACGTCATATTGTACTGCATGTATGAGTCCAGATTGACACAAGCACTTCCCTTGCGAATTGCGAAATACTTGCGTAAAATATACTGCTAGAAATATAACGTATCTACGGAACGTTACTTCGAATTGTTTAGCTTCAAAGTTCTCTCCGTTTTATTGAATAACTACACTACTTAACACATCCGGATACTTTTCACGATAATCAAGGTAGTAACTAAAGTTTGCAAAAAAATGCAACACCAAAGAGGATACAGGTGATTGAAATGAACTTGATACCACAGATTAGGTACATGGCAGTACACAATTGATTAGGATTACAGAACTGTACATAATTTCTGTCCTTGAGAATTCTGTCTAGTGTGAAACTCCTACTTGCTGCAATAAGGTCCTCTAAACGTCGTGGCATGGAATCAAAGAGGACCTGGATATGTTACTGGGGAATCTCCCTCCACGCGGTTTGTATGCGAATCCACAAAGCATCAACAGTGAATGTTGAAGGACCGTGACAAACATGCCGCCGACCAACCATATCCCAGACATGTTCGATGGGCGTCATGTCAGGAGAACGTGCAGGGCAGCGAAGCAGTGGCACGCGTCGTTCATTGAAGAAAGCTTGTATATTCCTCGCCACATGTGGTTGGGCATTGTGCTGCTGAAATATGGCATGTGGAGTTGCCTGAAGGAGGGGCAGTACCTCGGGCTCTAAATCTTTCTTGGTGTAGCGGTTGATGTTCAGATTGCCCTCTATACGTAGGAGCCGAGATCGCATGTTGTATCTAATGGAGCCCCAAACTAACACACTTGGCATTTGTTCGCTATGCGGTTCCACAAGGAAGGCTGCCAGATTGCGGTCACCACGGTAGCATGTAACACTTATGTGGCCATCACTGCACGACAGGTTGAAGCGGCACTCGTCCGAAAACACTGCACGTTGCCACGCAGCACGCCAGCGATGGCGTTCGCGTGCCCATTGCAAATTGAGGCATTTGTGGTTTCTGGACAATGGAAGCCGACGCAATGGTACGCGTGCCGGTACATCTCATAGCAGACGGCGTCGAAACGCCAACAATGACAGTGCTCAAGTGTCGGGCCAACCTTGTGGATGAGGCTGTACGAACCGCCATGGCATTGTGGACAAGATAGCGGTCATTCGTGCTGTGATCACATTGTGTGGTCCAGTACCCGCTCGTAGCTGCGTACGACGCTCTGGTGTCCACTTGTTTGACATATGCATCACTGCCGTAGCAGTATGCCCTGTACGAGCCGAAATGTCACGGTAAGACAGACCCGTTTCCCGCAGAACGATCATTCTGCCCGGTTCGAACTCACTCACATGCTGATATGGCGCCCTTTGACATCGACGAGGCATACTGGCACTTGCTTTCTCTTCGTTTGACTGCTCCTAACTGAGTGAAATTGGCGTAGCACGTACCTTTCCGGTCACACAAGACAGGGTGCTGCTGAGCATACGTGTACGCCATCTCTCTGCAATCGTAATCCCTTGTTTCTGATACACTGTTCTACACATCCTCCGAGTTTTGATTCATTTATGCCATTATTTCTGCTTGTTGCAATTTTCATGAACGGTGGTGTAAATTGGCTCGTGGACTTCCATCACTATCAGTGTGAAATTTTAATGAACATATATTGAAAATTACAATTGAAGTAAGAGTATAAAAGTATTAAGAATCTAAATTTAAAGGAATTTACGAAATTTTACTTTTAGTTAAATTCATTTGATTATAGTCGTAAAATATAAATTCCGTAAAACCAATTCTTAGTTATATATAATATGTACATACGAATAACATTCTTTGTTTTGGTCAGGCAATCTAATACAGAAATTGTGCTCTAATACCTTTATTAATGTCAGATCACGTAGCTGTAATTAAAGCCATTCGTATACTAAAAAAAAGGAACCATGGAAGAATACTTTATTCACGATTTCGGTGAAGATTTCTTCTATGCAAAACCATTCGATCGAAGGATTTTCCACCGTTACAACTATTAATGAAAACCAAATTTTCTTAAATAAAATTAACAGCCAGGTAAGGTAAGTTTACTATAACTACGTGAAAATTTTGATGAAAATAATATTTTTTAACAGGTTTTGTACGTCAATTTTGACTTTATTTGAAATACTTAATTTATTCTCCTCATACAAATGAACGTGTTACACGACACTTAAATCTGTCCTCGATTTTAATTCTATTTCCTTTAGTTGTAAATGGAAGTCTCATCCAACAAAATTATTCGCAATGTATATAAAACATTAATTTATCATACTTTGTAAATAAAATTTTCAAAATTTCGGTTCTAAGCAACTGAACTTTAAACATTATTTGCTGTACTTCAGTTGAAACTGATAAACTGAAACTGAATCACTAATAGTTGCCGGTACCGAAAGCCTGGATAGAACAGGTGCTAAATTTCGAGAGTTGAGAAGTATCACGTATCGTGGAGCACCATGAATATGCAGTTTCAGATCCTGCAGTGTTTGTGAAACTGTCCCCAAAGTTCATGTCGGAGAAAAAAATTACTGTTGATGCGCTGATAAGCTGAGAAGCATGGGAAGGGTTAATGACTATGAGTTATGCAGCGATTCGCACCGATGATGTGCATAATTTCCTTCCTCGTGACGTTAATCGGTGTTACATCGTTCAACGCGTTATCACAACCACATAATGTCCAATTTATGCTTGCAAGACTAACATTAAATTTAGAGGTTATCCTGAAATATGCATGTCGAAAAACATAATTAAATTTTAAAATTTCAGTTGTTCAAGCATTAATGTTTTTAAAGAGATATGCCATTTATGTTCTAGCTTCTTTGAACTGATTCATCTTGGAGGATAAAATAATTATTCTGTTGAATTTTTGACTTTTTTTTACTTATTGTAGAATTTTTATTGTTATATGTGATGGTATTTTAGAAATAATAGCTGAGTGAGAAAAGCGACTACACCCAGGAGTAATTCCAAGACATGTGAAATTTTTTAAAAATGTCACAGTAATAGTAAGAAACTAAATAAAAGAGTCCTCATCATTCTAAACTTTGCTTCAGCTGCCATCTTATAAAATGGCCACATATGTGTGGTTTTATAAATGTATAGCTGAATTTATGCATTAAAAAAAATTAGGTTTAAATAAAAGCTGTAGATAAAGAATTATTCTGCAGTTTATGTATGGCTCAAACACCTGCATCCATAAAAATATGAAACATATAACCTAAGCAATCAGTAGACTTTAAATACTAATATTGAACCTTTCTTTGTAATGTCTTACCTTTGGTAACAATAAATTTATTTTTGGTCTTATTTCAGGCATTTACATCACTGATGATATTTAAAGACTGAGAACAATTTCCTTCAAAATATTCTTTCATCAGATAATGTTTAGCGTTCTACCAGATCGTTTTATCCATGCTGAACACAGTGTGTATTTGTTTCATGTGTGGCTTTGAAGAGGGAAATCTTATTTAATTAAGACAATATAATGCTTGTTCTGAGGAGAAATCCTTGAGATAGGATAAACAGTCAACGTTAAGATAGGCGTGCCAGCAAATTTTGATGCCACTCTATGAAGAGGACACAAAAACACGTACAGATTCTGGAAACCAATTCGGTTTATGTTCACATACAATGCTAAATAAACTTTACTAGAGTTTCTAGTATTGAAGCGGCTAGTAAGGCCGGTGAATCTCCTACACATCCTACAAATACACGTCATCTAAGATATGAAAAAGAAGTATTTGATTTCTGCAGTCGCTGTTTGTTCTGCGCCGAACAGGCTAAACATCCAGATGTTATGCCCTCAGTGCACCGTATTTGTATTGTCTACAACATGGATTATGTGCGTACTGCAAAAAAAAATGTGACCTCATACAAGAAAAGGGGTTACGGATTAACAAAACTGTTGATGTACACATTAATCATTTAGTGGATTTGTTTGCTGCTGAATGCTGACATCATCGTGACTGCTATAATAGATTTCAGTAACTTCCAACAAGAAGATTTTGTGGATGATCAGAGGATCCTGATTTACAATCTGCATTCTACAAGCTGTGCAATATCTCGATGAATATGACGAATGTAAGAATACTGGGTAACAGTTATAATAAACTATGACTGAAATTTCCTGAGCAAATGATTCTCGTTATACTAAGAAATTGTTGGAAACATGTCCAAATACAAACTACAGAAACATAATAACGATCACTGAGCAATCTGGCAACATGAGTCTTATTAGTCTCCGTGAAGCAACACAGAACTTTCTTACCAATAACTCGTATTCAGGGAAAAATGATGACATGGGTACTGAAAAGCTTAGAATTGTATAAACGACAGCAGCCGTCATTCGTGATGATTTAACTATATATTTCTATGATTGCAGTATCTATGTCAGCATATATAATGTTACAAGAGGTGGGATAAATCTTGAATCTAACAGTCTTCGAATATCCTACGGAACTGCGATGAAAAATAAAAATAAAACGTCACATGAAGTAGAATGTAAGCGACAGGCAGTATTTCCTGCTTGAAGACCACGGACTCTTGTATCTCCCATACACATAGGAATAGCAGTATAACTCCACTGTCAAGTTTTATCATGACATCTGATAGACCAACTTTATTCTGTTGGAACATATTTGATTTAAAATTTATCTTCCGTGTATAAAAAAAAGTGCATCAACATCGATTTGGCCCGCAGTAGCTGACACCGCATTTAAACCGTTTTTTTCTGATACTGCAGATGTCAATATGCGCACCTTATATGGGTTAGGCACATTTCATGCACTTGGTGGGATAACGTGCATAATTGAAACTACATTAAATAGACTGTACCTAATCATAAGCCGATATTCCTCAAATATTGGAAATGAAGATACCGCATGTAGCATACTGGCATACACAAAACACCCAAAGTTGGGCTTCGCAAAATTCTAATAAAAGACACGAAACACGGGAAATGAGAAGCAGCTGTCAAAGTACATCATTTGGATATAAATTGTTTATGTGGACTGAATGTGTGTGCTAATGCTATACCGAACTAGAGTTGATACATGCAAACTACTATCTGGGCAATTTGAAGTTAACCACGTTATTTATATTCCACTCATCAATCTAAATCAAGGTAATTTAACAACGTTTTATATTGCACTATCCTTTTGGAGCATATCAGAGCTGTTTCATTACAATAAAATTCAAAATTTCTATTACCAACATAACGAAAAAGAGCGGGCTAGAATAATTGTGGAAAACATTTTATGAGGAAGGATATATCTCTCACGTGCTTACAGGACATGCATAATCACGAGTGTTTCGAACAAGTCTTCTTTCATTTTCAGCACATGCAGATAAAATAATAATACTATCCCTTGACCTCCATTCTAGTTCCTTAACCGAAATTGTTGTATTTGCTTGAAGGCTATTCACCAACTGCACTACAACTGAGGAAACGTACAATGTTCAAGTGTAACAGAGACTCATGGGCGTCTTTGAACCAGCAAAGATACAGATAGCTAGTACGAGTAGGACAATGTTCAAGTGTAACAGAGACTCATGGGCGTCTTTGAACCAGCAAAGATACAGATAGCTAGTACGAGTAGGACAATGTTCAAGTGTAACAGAGACTCATGGGCGTCTTTGAACCAGCAAAGATACAGATAGCTAGTACGAGTAGGACAATGTTCAAGTGTAACAGAGACTCATGGGACATCCAGAACATTAAATGCAACTCATAGAGCAGACACCTTAAGGTAGAAGTGAAATGGATCTACTTATAGTGATGCAACCAGCAACACAGCAAATGTACAACTTTTTAAAAAAGTGCGGCAGAGACTTCCAAAATCGCAAGGAAATTATGGCTTGTGTCTCATAAATGTGTAAAAATGTTTAAATTTTATTCAGTGTAAAATATGTCACCTAATGGGCTTATTTCATCTCTGGATAAGTAACAAAATTAATTTTATTAAAAAATATCACGCCTCATTAGGTTAACAGTTTTTTTCTATGCTTTGGCAAGAGAAAATATTCGCATAACATTCTATAGGTGTAAGAAAAATTACAAGTTACAATGCATATTACACCTGTTGACTGGATTATTTATTTTGAAAATAAAAAATAATATCAAATACGGCATTTTTTTTGCACAAATACAAAGATATCAATGTATAAATTCATATAAATCAATCGCAGTAAAGATAACATGTAAAATAACTGTACAATCTTGGAAATACATAAGAATTCTATAATATATCTATGAAGCTGCTGCCTTTGTAGCACAGTGGTAGAAAGTGGAACTACGTGAAGATGTCGAAAAATAAATGGACAGGGAAGACGAGGTGGTGATGTGCACGATAACCGACNGAAGCTGCTGCCTTTGTAGCACAGTGGTAGAAAGTGGAACTACGTGAAGATGTCGAAAAATAAATGGACAGGGAAGGCGAGGTGGTGATGTGCACGATAACCGGCCTGGTAATGGGTTGTGAACAGTTGGAAGAGGACTGAGCACCTGCCTACCAGCAGAGGCGGAGGGGACACGTGTCTGCCTGGGTGTCTGGCTATCGATACGAGCATTTGCTGCTGCCTATAAAAATTACAGTGATGCAAGTAATGCGATCATGAGCAGCCGACCATTGCAAGTCTATGTTATTATGCCTGTTGTCATGCACCAAGAAATATAATTTTATTATGTAGATCGCACACATTTCACTCATTTCAATTTGAAACAGAAATTTCAAACTGTAATTACCGGGAACTTGCAATTACGGAGGTTGTCATGCATAAAACACAATAAAATGTAGGTACAGCACACAACATAAATTTTATTGTATGTACTTCTCTATACAATGGCATTTGAAAGGAGTGGTTATGTATAAAATCGATGAAAATATGATTGGAAAGAAATAATATCTGTGAACTATTAATAAAATTATCATCTTGTCGTTTACGCAATTTATGGAGAAAAAAATGTTCTGTATAAATTCCTGAAACTCACTTTTTGATAGAGCTGCAACTAACTGCAATACAGATGCATAGCTTACCAAACTATACTAGAGCAGCAGTCATAATTTAAAAGAAAATAAGTTGTATTTCTTTTATTTATTGTATTATATGTGACAGATTAATGTACGTATTTTATTAAAGACAAAGCATTATTGCCTGATAGTATGGTAACGTATTATATATCTGATTTGACAAATATTTTTGTGAAATTTTGAATTTTTATTTGTAAGATGCCATAATTAAAAATAACTTCAAGTATGCTTTTTTCATGTAAGAATATAGACGTTACTATTTATTTCTAAAGAAAATGTTTTGGAGTATATAAAATGACCAAATATGTACATACTCTGTTCAAAGAGAAACTAAATACGCGTTATTTTCAATTCGAGCTGCAATATTTTCTCCACTGGAAGAAAATACGTCGAGTAGTCCACATGAACAGCCTGACTGTACGGAAAATGCCAGACAAACATTTGAAGTTAGGAAGGGACTGGATTGGGTTACGCACACAGATTAATCTGGCCAGCACATGTCTCGCTACTCGTTCTGCAGGGTTCAGGTGCATGGCTGCCAGGTGTGTTGCGATCAAGTGCTTGCAGGCTCTACAGTGGTTGTGTGAGCGAAGTAAAAGAATGTGGGTACACCAGAAGTGTCCAGTCGAAAAAGGCACGAGGTTTCCCTTCAGGAAAAAAGGAAAATGAAGTGGCTTACACCTTAATATCCTAAAGAAACACCAGTAAGGTAAAACATAATACTTGTTAATATACACAATTATTAAAAACAATTGTGTGTTTGTGTGAGCGCGCGTGTGTACGAGAGAGAGGGAGAAAACACACACAGAAGAGTTGAAGCCTTATTGCTGGTGATGAACCTTATATATATTTCTAACACCGATTGTTATGTAGTTTATCCGTGCAATATCGCAGTAGCACAACAGGATCATCCATAAGACGGCCAACAAATCTACCAACTTCGTGAGTTAGGACCGGGCAAGGCATGCGCACATGAAGTTATAACTAGTGAGTTACAGAGTAAAACAAAAACCTTCGTAATGCAGATATATCTGGAAAGTAATTTCACTAATGCTGTTAGTTTGAAATTTTTTTATGATTAAGAGATAGTGTTAATGGTAAAGTAATCACTTTTGGAGGAAAAAAAATCTCTGTTCTTAACTGCACTGTATTTACGAAGACACACTGTTTCTGGTATTGTCTCTGTAGAGTTGAGAATGAGTTAAGATTAATAGTTCCATATTTTAATTTCGAATCACAGGTGTAACATTTGTATCAACGGAAAGTGATTTTTAATTGGCTTTATGCACGTAAGAATACAAGTAAACACGTTAGCGACATATATACATACAAACCCTTTTCCCAGCTTAACTTGACTAATACATGAATAAAGTGATAAGGTCCATGGCAATGACGATTTTACATATGTACATAAAAATAGATCCTAAGTAGATATTTAAAAAAATCAACATGGTACGTGTATTCCGCCAATATTGTTAAACGTGGGCAGAAAAAGAACAAAGTGCTGATTAAAATATGCTGTCGCCATACATTATCACAGTCAGACAAAAGTTCCGGATATCAGTAAATATAAAGAGAGAAAGGAAGTAGACAGAAATACACTGTTACTCTCTTTAAATATAGGTTCAGCACTCAATAATACGAGAGTCAACCTACCTCACATACAGGTTTTCCATTAAATTAAGAAAATGTTGCATAATGTTTTGCTTCCAACAGCCCTTCCATTGTGATTTCAGGGATACCCACACACGTGAAACACTTGTTATCATTGATCCGTTTTAAATACATCCGACTCTTTTCAATTAATCTCCTACAATAAATAGTTTATTTTAGGCGATTTAATATCACCCGTAATGAGCATAAAAAAATAAATGTCAAACCATCGGGAAAAATTACACCCAACAACAAATTTTGCAGCAAGTCAAGGGATATCCAGACGCCATACATGAAGCCGTGCTCACAGTTGACCAAGGTAGTTATGTGGATGCCTTCACATTCCCTATAATACGGAAGAAAATCGCTGTGGGTTGCCGCCGTTAATTTCCCGACAGCAATTTATAAACGAAACGACACAATGCCGTCCACCGTGTGGTGTACCTAGGTTATTGGGATGTCCCAATGTGTTCACTTTTCACCGCTTGTCGGACAAAAATGGACTCAAGTCAGCACGCTAGAAATATCAATTGAAATATGTGTGGCCTGTTCTTCCTGTTTCAAAATAAGTTTCGATTTCATGACACTGGAGTTTTAGAGAAAACTGCAATGTTATTGTTATCCGTAGTATACAGTTTTATTTGTTTTTTTATTACATGCTGTAAGTTGTCGTTAACATCAGTAACGTTCTTCAAAATTGGATAAAAATTTAACTCCTGAACAGTTGTAGCTTTGCAGGCACCGCACCGTGGATGCTGACAGATACAAATAGTTTCGTCTTAAAATGGCCAGACACATATTTTTACACATACCAGCCAGATGTTTGCGTCCGAAGGAAGTATAGCACTTGATGCATGTACAGTTATTTACGTCTACATGTGTGAGTGCACACATATACTGCATATGTAAATGAATTACTGTAGATATGAGTGCACTATACCCGCAAATCGTGTTACTGCATAGCGAGATGAATGTTTTGTGTAATTTTTGTAACTAATTTCACAATTATGAGAGTGTAATGAACGAATACGTGTTGAAAACAAAACTTCTCAATCTTGTTCCATGCATCAAGATGAAACGTACAGTAAAATTACTAACAATGTCGTAGATAATACTCACCGCCCATACACGTTTTCCATCGTGAACCTGAGTAAATGTTTGTTTACAAATCCTCTCTCTGTCAGAATGGCGTCTGGATTCGTGAACCTCGGTGCCGACAAGTGACGTATGCAAGGCTTTACGTGTACGAGTACATAGGGAGCTGCCGTGAAGGCAAGGCTAAGGGCTGGTTTATAAAAATAGCAATAACGCAACACTGGCAAAATCGCAACGTCACAAAACATCAAACTCTGAAATTTTTAGATAGGTGCCTTTTATAAAAGTCGCAAGAGACGTTTATAAACTTGTGCCTAAAGTTTTCAGAGTTCACTTTCTTGCGTCGCTGCAATTTTGCCAATGTTGTGTTATTGCGTTTATTTTATAAACCAGGCCTAAGGAATGTCTTTCCCCTCCTGTGTGTATGCATAGAATATATATAGTACTAGTACAGAGTGGACACTCAATGTTATCCAATGGGCAGGTTTTTTTGTCACAATCGATATGAAAAAATGCAAATTAGACAAACACAAAAGTGAATTCGCTACTCCTTAAAAAAATCTATTTACGCACAGCTCAACTCACTGGCGATACTTATAACTATTTAACGCACTGCAGCTCGGACTGGCAGCGAGCTCCCGTTATGCGCGGTCTGGGCTGACACATCTCGTCACGCCCTGGACAGACCAGACTGACGTGCTCCATGGCTCGTCTCCCCCCACCACCTCTTTCCAAAATTTTACATGTGTAGCCAATAGAATTATTGTCAGCGTCGAGACCTGGGTGGCGTCATAGCCCTTCCTCCTTCCCCTGCTGGAGGAGCCGACAAATATAGAGAAGGCGCAAGAATATTCTGGGAATTAGGATCCTCGGCGAAACGTGAGACTTAGCGAAATTTCAGGATGACGGACTACGGCCCAATAAACACCAGCCACCGCAGGACTGTGGAGAGTCTGAATAGAANTAGCGAAATTTCAGGATGACGGACTACGGCCCAATAAACACCAGCCACCGCAGGACTGTGGAGAGTCTGAATAGAAACCTTTAGACTGAGGGCGGCACGAAGTCAAGTGCGACACGACGGTGGATAAGGTGTTTGTGGTGTGAATGGACGAGAGGACGTGAAACCCGGCGAGTGAAGTCTACTGTGCGTGAGGGCGCTCGGAGAACTCTAGAATATCGCAGACTGGTAAGACATGGACATGTAATAAGGATTTTATTGTAAATAGCGGAACTGCCAAATATGGACACAATATTTATAATGGAATAGGTTTTGATACACAGTATATTAGGACTGATTTCTAATTATTAAATTACGTTAATTCCTTTTAAGGTAGTTGTAAATTAGATTGATAGAAGTCATTTATGGTAAACAGCAAGTTATATGAATTTATTGTAAGAAGTTGATTCCAAAAAAATTTAGAAAAAAATTATATAAAAAAATATTAATTGCAATTTTGCTGTGCTGCACCAAATGTTTTTAAATTTATATAATTAAGTAAATCCATTTCCAAAGTGTTATCATTACCAAAATAATAGCGGAGAATTAAAGGAACATAGTTGGTCTGTACCCTACAAATTGCAAAATTGTTATTACTTATTGCCATACGGTTTATAGGAATTTCTACATTTTGTAATTTACAGTTTATTCTATTTCACGTACGAGTGCAACTTTCTGACAGCCAGTGTCTAGTGATGTATTATAAATGATATGAACAACATTCCACCCGGAACAACTAAAATTTCCCCGATGCCCATCACCTAACCTTCATTAAATATAGCTCCTTGAAACATTTTACATACTAAAAATGGTAACATACACTACCTCTACATGCATGTCACCACTATAAACGGCCTCCTTCAAACTCCTAACCTAATGTTCAACAATTTGCTGCCAACGTGACGTCATCGCATAAAGAACTCGTGCTCCTGGCCTCGTTGCANCTCTACATGCATGTCACCACTATAAACGGACTCCTTCAAATTCCTAACCTAATGTTCAACAATTTGCTGCCAACGTTACGTCATCTCATAAAGAACTCGTGCTCCTGGCCTCGTTGCAGTCAGCGTAGAAGATTGACTGGAAGTAGAATGACGCAGGCTCCACACAGATGCAACATCTTGTAGGGGTAGGAACTTCTTGTTTGCTCATACTGCACATTGAAGAGGTATATAATGTGGCCAGTTGTTGAGTATGCATGTTGCGGACCATAGCCATGGGCGCCATTCCTGCTGTGGTACCTTAACAGTCTCCATGTGTGAAGGTTAGCTGAAGGAAATAGGCGAATTGCTGTATTATACCAAGAAAACCAAAATATTTCGTATGAAAATAATGACAACAATCATAAATTTTGTTTCATTATGTATTACATGTTTTGTAATATCTTTTAATGGTTACAATACCGAACTAATGATCAGACCATTTTCTTTTAATTGTTAGTGCCTTACGGAAGCTTTACGAAGTATCTTGCAAGCGTACGCATTTTATTTTCAGCATTACATGTAGGACTACTGTTTTTTTAATTTTGAGACAGTTTTTACTGTTTTCAACAAACACACCCTCTGCTTTTATTGTACGGTACTCGCCTACAAAGTTACTAGAGAAGGATAAAATATTTTGTCATGTGCAGTCGTAAAGGTTCATTCACTTATTAAGTTGTATTTTTATTAAACCACAAAATAAGTAATATATTCTTTTATTTCTCATTAAAATACTTTTGAACCAGGCGGCTGCCATTTTTCAATTAGCGAGAAAAATTACAACTCCAGATCATTTTGGGTTGTTTACTTCGTGTTTACAAACAAAAGATTTTTCGTGCGTACAAAATTCAAGACATGTTTTAAATGCTTCGATATAACGATTTTAAAAATGTCTTCAAGCTTATTTAAAAACTTCGAAGACTGAAAATGTTACATCTGATTCAGAACCTTATTTGGTGTTGTCAGATGGCTATGTCGGAAATGTTGTTTGTTGGAAACATACATGCATACATGGTACACGTACATATAGATGGAAATATACGTCCATGAAGTTAAATACTTGTATCGCGCACACCTGACACACACAACAGTACACATAAGGATACATATATCACATAAGACTAACTCTTCAAGAAGAGTAAATTATGCGAGGAAAATTAACATGCTATAAAAATACTGCTTCTTCCCGCGCGTCACATAACTGATGATCAGCGTTCTCGAGCACGAATTACTTACCAAAGGCTTTCACAAAGTCTTTCCAAATTCCAATTAAAACTTTTGAAAAATGTGGAAACAAGAAAAAAATTGCAATTTTCGCTAGGCAGTGGAAACGTAATTTAGTTGATTTTAAAGAGTCACCTGATTTAAGAAAATTTTTAAATTTTCTGTCTACAACAGTTTTGTAAGGCTATTTGTTCTTTAAACCGTTTACGTAAATAACTGTCTGCTTCCTTACATACCGTAAAAGTAACTTACTGATCAAATATGTTAGCTACTTGTTACTTGTTTCTTCTTAATAAAAATTTTATTTTAAAGTCCGACGTATTTTTTGAGGTATAACAGCTCCATTTTCACTTCACCAAATATGTACATTGTAGATAATAAACAATTACATTAGTTACTCGTTACTAAGCCCGGGTCAAAGAAATTAATTTTTTTTTAAATTAAAGGTACACAAAAATTACGAGGAAAACTATTTATTTATGAGTCTTTTGTTTGGAGGCGAAGTTGAAGCAGAAGCCTTGTCTTACTTAAACACTTTTAAACTGCAATATAAACTTTCGAATTATAGCGCACAAAGAAAAACAAAGTGATACGTACACTTAATGCAATACAAAAAGCTCCAAAAGTTTGTTGTGATAAATTTTTCAGAACCTCATTATAATGCTATTTTAATTTTACATTAACAGATATAAAATATGGCAGTTTATATTCCACGTTTAAGCTAGAACAAGTAACATAGGTACCTCGTTAAATATCCCTAGAAATTTAAAGTGTAGCACTTGCAGGTTTCATTAATGAACATTTTTTTTGTGCAACATTTTGCCCAGTAGGGCGCTATCGTTACTTATACAGTTCATCAAATAAAATCGTTCGTTGCTACAAAATACTTTGCGGAAATTTTTGTGTAACATGCATATCAAAATATTACCAAATTATGTATTAACACAACGTTAAAAGCACTACTGTGTCAGCAAATAATTGGATGAAAAAACCCGGCCGATGTTTTTTAAAAATATTTACACTACAGTTCTAAATACAAGAAATTTTTTCCTAACATTATATCATTACGAAACAAGATATTTGGTGCAAATATTATGCACTTACAACGTGAAAAATAACAGAATTATATTTCAATTTCCCGGAAATAAACACAGCCAATATAAGTTTCATTATCAATAATACTGCCATAATTTTATATATAAGTAAAAAAATAGAATTTTAAATGATACCAACGTATGTATTCAATAGTGAAAGGTTTACAAAAATGTATTATTGGCTTTTCCAGTATGCCTATTTTCCATACCGGCATGTGTGTTGTCATACACATGGGCGGAGTATTGCTACCCCCAAGACCACGAGAGAACAAGATTGGGCTTTCTCGCCTGTTTCGAATAACGGTACTTTGGCGTGTGGCAAGTGATGTCACTGCGACGCAACGCTCCCTGAGTCTTGGATCCCCCCGTGTGTCATTTATTGCTAGTTTCGGATCGCGGTTTAACTCAACCTGGGGCCCAATTATTGAAACTATCGGAATTATTCCTCTGTAGGAAAGACGTCATTCCCCTACCGGAATGCCTAGAGCCAATTTTTGAACAATCGTTAGCGGAATTGTGTACCGGAATCGGTCAATGAAGTGTCTAAATGAATCCGACAGCTAGGTAGATGCCGGAATCGCGATTCCTCTACAGATTTGTCTATAATCCTTTGTATAATGTAGGAAACTGGAAAATATACTCNAGATGCCGGAATCGCGATTCCTCTACAGATTTGTCTATAATCCTTTGTATAATGTAGGAAACTGGAAAATATACTCGCGCGTAGTTTAATATAAATGTAATTAACAAAGGAAATTAAAATGGTTACAAAAAATAAAATTATCACGGCGTTGACATATCTATGAAAAAATCGTGTAAACAAAATTAAGTTTTTAGGTGGAAACTGAAAGAATTGCTAATAATATCAGTTTAAATATGAAACGAAACTGCTGAAACATAAAATACATAACGAAATCAATTTTGCAAGAAAAGCTGTAGTTGTGAAACTTAATTACTACTGTGAATCAAAACGTAATAAATTTGTGTTAGACATGGAAACATTAATGAAAAAAAATTTATAGTTTACATTCATAGCCAGAATGTTAGCAAAAATTTTGTAATGGTATATTTAACCCCGAAAAATGTAAATTGCTATAGTGCTGCTTTTTAATTTGCATTTTATGATTTGTTACAGAATGGTANTATTTAACCCCGAAAAATGTAAATTGCTATAGTGCTGCTTTTTAATTTGCATTTTATGATTTGTTACAGAATGGTAAAGCGTTTTACTGTTCTTTCGTGAATAAAGTTATGATAAAGTTATTAAATATAAAAGTTTCTTAAATACATTCTTAATAAATACTAAACCTCTATCTAGCGGCAATATGAGATAACTCTTTAACGTCAAGAAAGTACACGATTCAATAAAATAACCGTTTATAATCTCAAGTTACATCAATACAAGTTCTTTTAAGAAAAAGCAAATCTGCATGAAAAATAAGTGTTCCTGTGGATTACCAAAGTCTGACTTCATTAATAATAACATATCAGTTAAAAGTTTCGTCGTCACTTTAGAAAGTTTATTTTTTTAAGGGAGTTGAAATTACTTATCCCGGATTACCTACAAATAAATAAAATATGTATTAATGTATTTTAAATAAAATTTTCCTACTACAACAGATTTAACGTGATTGGTTCAGCTTCGGTCACGACACACGAAATGCAACGATGCCAAGTTGTAAAATAGATTCTTCAAAAATTCTATACATTTTATTTCGACAATTCCTGTCGTCTCAAAAATTCCTATTTTGGCATCGCAACACTCGTTACCGGAATGGAAGTATATGAACAATCCGCTGGAGAATTTATTCTGATAGTTAAAAAAATTAGACCAACTTTTAATTTTAGTATATTTGTTTTATTAGGACTGACTAATATTTATTATTTATCCTCAGCTAATTCTTTGCGCATATTCTGCGGAATGATTCCATGCGCATGAAACGCGATGATCATATAACTTTTTTTTTGCATAAGCTAATGAAGACTTCATTTTTATGTAAATCTCTTTCGTGATTGTAATACAAATATATCAAAGAAAAGAATATGTCTATGTCTATTGTAAAACAGTAGCTGTACCAACGTGCAAACGTAGCTAGCAGTCTTTCTGGTAGCCCTCAAACAGATTGTTGTTATCGCAGAGAGTAATCTGCTAGAGGCGAAGGGTCATTAGAGAGGCGGGCGACTGACCTGGCATTCTCACTGACACTCCGTGGTTCTGAGAATGGATTACAAGCTGTCCGAGAAGGAAGCTATATATGGGCGGAGGGGGATCTGACTGTTGTGCCATCTAACGGATGGTTTGGAAGTATTTACAAATCAGTTTGCAGTGCGCTCTGGGCGACAGAGAATCACACTATTTCCCACCTGACCTTTACCTTAATAAGGAATATAATCACCCCGGATGTCTACGCAAGCAGGAACTCTGGCAATTAACCTGTAGTACAATTGCTGAATCTCTCTCCGGGGTATGGTAACCACGCTCGCTTTACTTCTTGGCATAACTGGGTCATGGTCGTTGCCAGGGCTGTGTCAGATGTCAGGCGCCATACTATCATATCCACACATGCTCAATAGGGTTGAGGTCTGGATATCTATTGGGCCCGGGTAGCATGCATACACATAACAAGCTGTGTTGCTGAAACGACATTGCACACGCGTTATCTTGCTGGTAAAATGGATCAAGTAGTGTGTTGAGATATGTAGAGGATAATTATCACAACGTCAGTAACGTCACGGTTGTATGACACACTCTTCATGTTCCCCTGAATCATTACCACAGATGACCAGGATGAGTAGCTTATGGTCCCCCATACCATAATGCCAGTTGGGGATCAAGTATAACAAGTGCGAATACAATATGCATTGTTATGCCCACCTAAACATCTGCAAACGCGAACACGGCCATAACTCTGTCCAAAGAAAAAAAAATACACTTATCGCTTAACATCACTGCTTTTTATTCGCCTGTCCAACACACTTACTCCCGATATCACCGGAGACGTTCACGTCGATAAACGGGCGTCATCAGGGATATGTGTGCCAAAGGAACACGATCGTTTATTGTTCGTGCGTGCCACTGGGGGGCTACAGAGACTCTGAATGCACATGCGGTTGCTGTGTATCTTACATAACGAGCTATTTAACTCAGATGTAATTTAACTTGGGTACNACTCTGAATGCACATGCGGTTGCTGTGTATCTTACATAACGAGCTATTTAACTCAGATGTAATTTAACTTGGGTACCCTACAGGAAGAAAAATGCAGAGCCACCCAAGCAAAAGAAGCCAAGTATTCAATGCACTTAATGACACACAAATATACCTTCTATCTCCTTTCGGCCATTAACAAAGGCATGTATTCTCGCATGCAGACGATCGTGCGTGTGATGAATATCGTCCTGAGATATAGTTTTCTAAGCATCTTGCCCGTGTGGTCGGAATTGTGCGAGGTTTGTAGCTGGCTGTTCAGACTGTGTCAAATGTCGTCCCATCATACAGCTAACATGGTCTATCATAAGCAAATCATTGATCCAAATAATTTAAAGTTATTTTGTGTACCTTCGAATGATGTGTTATTAATAGAATTTTCTGATAGGAATCAAACATTTTTAAGCTTTCGTTGACAGTAAAAAAAAAAAATACATCTGTGTATCTATTCTCCAAATTATTTTAACGTCTAACATTAAGAAAGACAAATCTGGATAAAAAAAATTTTTTCTCAAGTGTTAAAACAATGTTTTGAAAATATATTCAGCAACGTTAGTAACCAATGCTTTCATTTTTGTTCTTCCCAAACTAATTTTCTGGGTGATTATGTTATCCTAAATATCTGCTGATCAAGTTATATGTTACATTCAGATGACAAGTAACTGTGATGATGGCACAAGTCATGATGTGCTTTAAACAACTTTGATGTAGTTAAACAATCGAATTTTTTGAATACTTTTTCGCTAATAATTTTGAGAGCATACTTGAGCTAGCGATTTCGCCGTTATGTTCTATAGATATATTTATATTGCATATTATGCAAATTGTTTTGATATTGCTATCGGGATGTATACATATCTCTTAAACACATCATGTTTCTAAATACAGTCGTTTAAATTAATGAATGATGATATTTTCCTTTCCTTGGAGGAGTATTACTATCATGATCACTGTTTGTTGCCATATTTGCACAAATTCACAAATCGAAATATTTANTTTCCTTGGAGGAGTATTACTATCATGATCACTGTTTGTTGCCATATTTGCACAAATTCACAAATCGAAATATTTGACAGAATGTGGAACAGTTGTCAGCGTGAGTAAGAGTGTTGCTGGATGTCAAATGAACAAGCAGCTGAAATACGTAAAAAAAAATCTCCCAAGTTCACGTCGCCTTGGATTGCTGTTTCTAGGTGAGGGTCGTGGACATGGCTTACCTTTGGTGTGATGGGCCCCACTCAACCAACCATCTAGCTGCTGTTGCCTGCATTTGTGCTGGATAGAAAATGGCCCATGCCACTAGTGTGCTGCTTCGATGCTTCGCCTGCTGTCCCTTTCCGCCCCTGTGTAACACCATGACAATGTAACGCCGGCCAGCCATGACGTCACCGGTGGGCGTTTCCGCTCTGTGAACGTCGCAAATTGTTACAGAAGACGACGACAAATATGCATAAAAGGCTTGGGTTCTCCCCTGTTCGAGGAGATAGACCAGGGACTATATTAGGGAAGGAACTGCTGTTCCTCTGTTTTAAATGGGAGGGGGTTGCTAGGCATTACTATTTAAATAAATGTATTTTTCCATTTTTAATTATTTTTTATAAAAAAGAAAGAATTATTATATCTTTATGGGAAATTTAAAGTCATGGGATTTAAGTAAAGATTTTTAATCGATTTTGTTATACCATATTGGGAATGGATATTTTGTATTTCAAGAAAGAGGAAAATATATCAGAATTTTGTAACTACTATTTTTTCTTTTGTGTGCAAGCTCAAAGTAAGCTTTATGATACCCTTTGATGACACACAAACGGCGGGTCTGTATTCCTTGAAAACCGAACATCTTCCTGAGGAAACAGAGACGGAGCCCTATTTGCATGTGTCGAACGAAACCGTCACATAAAGTCAGAAACACTGTGTCACTCTCTTTGTCAGTGCGGTCAGTTGAAAGGGGTAACCAACTAAGTAACTTTGAATTAATTGAAAATGGTTTGGGGGTGCTACAGTGATAAAGATAGTGAATCTAGTTTTGGTGCATCAAAGTAATTCGCAAAATTATTTTCAAAAACCAGGGGAAAATAGTAACTTGTTACCGATGTCCTGGTCGCCTTCAATTCAAATGTCCGTTGCGAGAAAAACCTGCGGGATTAGGTTCAGTTTCAAACACCAATTTGTTTAACAGGAATGTCTTGCTGTATGTTCCATTACTAATTGGGAATTTAACAGTGTAAGCATTAGTAGATTCGGGTGCTTCTGCGTTTCTCATAAAAAATTAAACTTGTATTATAATTATGCGTGAAGCGCCAGTTGGTAAAGTACAAATAAAAAGGGAATAATCTGTCGTATTTTCCGTAGCAGACGGAGGATTGATTAAATCGAATGTTGTAGCAGTGATAAAAATAAAAATTTAACAATTTTAATGGAAAATGCCTTTTCGTGTGTTTAAAAATTTATCACATGACGTGGTATTGGGTATTTATTTTTTGGGCATCATCCACGCATGTATTGACGTAGCAGGAAAAGTGTTGAAATTTAGTTTTCCTCATGAAACCGTTATTGCTTTGCAAATTAAGCCTGCCCGTAGTCGATAGATTCAGTGGTTGCAACATGCTGGTTGTTAAAATCACAAAATCCAGCCGGTAGATTAGCACGGTGGTTAGCGTACCTCACTCACTTTAAATTGATCATGCAGCATATACCTAAATGGGATCAATAATTCTGTAGCGAATGCGTTGTCACGCATGTATTGCGAAAACGCGTTTGAGGCAGTGGAAAATGGGGNAACAAGCAGCTGAAATACGTAAAAAAAAATCTCCCAAGTTCACGTCGCCTTGGATTGCTGTTTCTAGGTGAGGGTCGTGGACATGGCTTACCTTTGGTGTGATGGGCCCCACTCAACCAACCATCTAGNACATGGCTTACCTTTGGTGTGATGGGCCCCACTCAACCAACCATCTAGCTGCTGTTGCCTGCATTTGTGCTGGATAGAAAATGGCCCATGCCACTAGTGTGCTGCTTCGATGCTTCGCCTGCTGTCCCTTTCCGCCCCTGTGTAACNTTGTGCTGGATAGAAAATGGCCCATGCCACTAGTGTGCTGCTTCGATGCTTCGCCTGCCGTCCCTTTCCGCCCCTGTGTGTCACCATGACAATGTAACGCCGGCCAGCCATGACGTCACCGGTGGGCGTTTCCGCTCTGTGAACGTCGCAAATTGTTACAGAAGACGACGACAAATATGCATAAAAGGCTTGGGTTCTCCCCTGTTCGAGGAGATAGACCAGGGACTATATTAGGGAAGGAACTGCTGTTCCTCTGTTTTAAATGGGAGGGGGTTGCTAGGCATTACTATTTAAATAAATGTATTTTTCCATTTTTAATTATTTTTTATAAAAAAGAAAGAATTATTATATCTTTATGGGAAATTTAAAGTCATGGGATTTAAGTAAAGATTTTTAATCGATTTTGTTATACCATATTGGGAATGGATATTTTGTATTTCAAGAAAGAGGAAAATATATCAGAATTTTGTAACTACTATTTTTTCTTTTGTGTGCAAGCTCAAAGTAAGCTTTATGATACCCTTTGATGACACACAAACGGCGGGTCTGTATTCCTTGAAAACCGAACATCTTCCTGAGGAAACCGAAACGGAGACCTATTTGCATTTGTCGAACGAAACCGTCACATAAAGTAAGAAAAACTGTGTCACTCTCTTTGTTAGTGCGGTCAGTTGAAAGGGGTAACCAACTAAGTAACTTTGAATTAATTGAAAATGGTTTGGGGGTGCTACAGTGATAAAGATAGTGAATCTAGTTTTGGTGCATCAAAGTAATTCGCAAAATTATTTTCAAAAACCAGAGGAAAATAGTAACTTGTTACCGATGTCCTGGTCGCCTTCAATTCAAATGTCCGTTGCGAGAAAAACCTGCGGGATTAGGTTCAGTTTCAAACACCAATTTGTTTAACAGGAATGTCTTGCTGTATGTTCCATTACTAATTGGGAATTTAACAGTGTAAGCATTAGTAGATTCGGGTGCTTCTGCGTTTCTCATAAAAAATTAAACTTGTATTATAATTATGCGTGAAGCGCCAGTTGGTAAAGTACAAATAAAAAGGGAATAATCTGTCGTATTTTCCGTAGCAGACGGAGGATTGATTAAATCGAATGTTGTAGCAGTGATAAAAATAAAAATTTAACAATTTTAATGGAAAATGCCTTTTCGTGTGTTTAAAAATTTATCACATGACGTGGTATTGGGTATTTATTTTTTGGGCATCATCCACGCATGTATTGACGTAGCAGGAAAAGTGTTGAAATTTAGTTTTCCCCATGAAACCGTTATTGCTTTGCAAATTAAGCCTGCCCGTAGTCGATAGATTCAGTGGTTGCAACATGCTGGTTGTTAAAATCACAAAATCCAGCCGGTATATTAGCACGGTGGTTAGCGTACCTCACTCACTTTAAATTGATCATGCAGCATATACCTAAAGGGGATCAATAATTCTGTAGCGAATGCGTTGTCACGCATGTATTGCGAAAACGCGTTTGAGGCAGTGGAAAATGGGGNGGGATCAATAATTCTGTAGCGAATGCGTTGTCACGCATGTATTGCGAAAACGCGTTTGAGGCAGTGGAAAATGGGGCTGCTGTGGATAGTCCATTGCACGATTCAGTTTCTGCTGGTGTAAATGTTTTGGAATTAAACACGTTGCAAAAGTTTTCCAGTTCTTTAATTGAAATGAAAGATCATATTTCTTATACGGAATGTAAAAAGATACTGTCTGAATTTAAAGATGGGAATTCTTATTCCGTAGTTTATAAAGGATTTGCAGGAGAATAGACAAAAAGAGGCAAATTCCGAGTTTTTGTAAAAACTTAGGGCAATTGTTTTTAAATATCATGAATCCTTTTATGGGGGACATGTAGGACGGGATAAAACAGTAACCTGTGTGTTAGAACTTTTTACGTGGCCAGGAGTGCGGAACGATTTAGAACATTGGGTAAAATGTTGCGATGCGTGCCGGCATACAAAGCCGAAAAATCAAAAACCCGAAGGGCAAAATTCCGGTACGGTGGCACTGTATCCTTGGGAGTGCATTTATTTCGACGTGATGGGCCCGTTGCCCTGGAGTACCTCTGGAAAAGTATATGTCCTTGTAGTTGTAGATAGTTTCAGTAAATTGGGTTTATTTTTCCCGTTACGTATCATGAAGGCAGGAAAAATTTGTGGGCAGTTATGCAGAGATTATAAAGTGTTTTTTGATCGCCCGTGTTTGTGATAACTGATAATGATACGCATTTCCCTTCTAAAGAGCTCAGCTATTTAAATTTTATATGGGCGGTAAAGATGGTGGAATCTGCTCCGTATTACCCTCAGGCAAATTTAGTAGAAAGGGTGAATCGAAAAATTAAAACTGCCTTATGTAGTTTTCAATCTGATACGGAATGTCACTAGGATAAGGTGTTATATTTGCTTTTTCTGTGTTTTAATAATATAGTACATAGTTCTCATAAATATGCTCCATCCAACATATTTTTGTGAAGAAGTTTGATGCAGCCGCTAATAAATGTGTGGTCACTACAAAGCATTTTTTGGAGAATGTGAGCAATAAATTATTGGAAGAAATATGGGCCGATATGAAATGTAACTTAATCACGTATCACCATTAAATGGAACAGAAGAGTAACATTTCATATAAAGACTTAAATTTTAACAAGGGCTTTAATTTTATTTGGAGATTATCACCTCAGTACACAACTTGATTGTTTTTTAGTTCTAAGTTAGCTGTGAAATGGCGCGGCCCGTACCAAATAGTTAGGTTCCTCTTGCCCGTGACAGTATTGATTATCGAGCCACATTCTTCTGGCAAATATGAAAACGTTCATATTTCACAGTGTAAAAAATATTGTGTACCAACCAATGCAGTGTAAAGTGCCTACCCATTACCATAAAAATACCGTTAGCTGTCTTGATATTTTGAATTTAAGAATTGTATCACCCAAAATATATTTAGAAATATAATGTTTTAAACGAACTGGTGTATTCCCAGTATTTGGCCAGCAGACGCTTCGAGATTATCTGGACGGACGAGCAACACCGACGTGGTCGAGTTCAGGTGAGGAGGGATGTGACGGCCATCAAATTTTCGCCTAAGATCATCTCGCCTTGGGTTGCTGTTTCTACATGAGCGTTGTGGACATGGCTTACTTCTGGTGCCATTGTACCCGCTCAACTCACCATCTCGCTGCTGTTGCCTGCATGAGTACTGGATTGCAAATGGCGCGTGGCGCGCTATTGTGTTGCTTCGAAGCTTCACCTGCTGCCCCTTCCCGCCCATGCGTGACACCATTGCAACGTGACGCCAGACAGCCATGACGTCACCAGGGGGCTTTTCCGCTCTGTGAACGTCGTAAATGGTTCCATACGATGACGACAAATTTGTATAAAAGGCTTGGGTTCTCCCCTGTTCAAGGAGAGAGGCCAGGGACTTTATTAGGGAAGGACCTGCTGTTCCACTGTTTTAAAAGAGGGAGGGGGGTTTCTCTTTATAACTGTTAAAATATATGTATTCTCCATTTTTAATTTTTTTTTATGAAAAGCAATGTATTTATAAATAATTATATCTTTGTGGGGGATTTAAAGTCATGGGATTTTAGTAAATATTTTAAATCGTTTTTGTAATACCATATTGGGAATTTATATTTTTATATTTCAAAAAAGGGGAAAATATATCACAATTTTGTAACTATAATTTTTTGACTGTGCAAGCCCAAAGTAAGCTTTATGATTCCCCTTGAGAACACAAACGAACATCCTTGAAAATCGAACATCTTCTTGAGGAAACAGAGATTGAGTCCTATTTGCATGTGTCAGCAGAAACCGTCACAACAGCAGAGCACCATTCCCTTCTCCAGTCGATCTTTCACGACACCACAGTATACTTGCAAGATGGTGTTGTAGTGTGAGAGGAAGCCCGACCAAAAGTACACCTGGGCATATTCCTGCTGTAAATAGATGGTTCACAATGACATATGCGAACACCCGTGGTGTCAAATTAGTTCGTATCTCTGCTGTGAATGCGGTGAGGTCTGCCAGTGCTGCCCGTTGACGTGTACCTTGACTACGCGGCCGTCCAAAATTTTGTATACGAGTTTACAGCTGTAAATCTGACTACCGTTCATAACGTCGCCACACTACAGATGCTTCATGACCAACATGTGCAGCAATCTGTTGATATTTCCATCTCGCCTCGGGGAGACCCACATACCTCTCAAACAGCTTTTAGTGCACATCAGGGGCATGTTGCCATATTCGATGCATTGCGATAACTTGACTGCTACACACATACTCAACATTCAACTTCCCAGGCGCACACGATACTGTCTGGTGCTTTGCTGAACACGGCGCAACCAAGTGCATATTACATGGCCATCTGATGGCCGATGTACTTGAAACATTCACCAATTTAACTACACTTCTCTAGCACGCAACTACTTTACTCACTTTCAGTTGGGCAGCACTCTTTAGGTCGTTGTAAATAATTTTTCTGTGTGGCTATTTTTATATTTATTTTCGATATTCCCGTGATTATCGCAGTTTCATGGCTTTATGTAACATTATAAATTATGATAAACATAAATCATACTGCACAATCATGCGTGTGTTCTTTAAATGAAATGTAGCGTTAGCCAATAACGGAAATGAGCAATGCCACTTAACAAACAATATGATTTGGTCATCCCATGCTGCAAAAGTACGCAAATTGAATATTCGGCCATCGTCATTCAAACACAAAGATAACCCTCTCTTCAAACTAAACACACAGTCTTTTAGTACCTGGTAGCATGGCCATTCTGTTTAATAACTTCTCGCAGGCTTTGTGGCACATTAGCAATTATTTCCCTGTTACATTCGGAGCTAATTTTATTCCATTCTTTCTTGAACCTTTTCTCAAATTCTTTTGTCGACCTCATTTTTGTAGTACGCAGTCTTATTTTGAGTTCATACTACATATTTTCTATGGGATTCAGGTCGGGTGATTGAGGAGTTGTGTTAAGGACTTTGGGACAGTCATACAAAAGCCAGCTTTGGACAATGTACGACCCTTGTTTCTGGGTCATTATCTTGGTAGAAANACTTTGGGACAGTCATACAAAAGCCAGCTTTGGACAATGTACGACCCTTGTTTCTGGGTCATTATCTTGGTAGAACTTAAACATGTTCCTACTGCCCAGATTATCAGCACTCTTGTGTAGGTTTGCTTTCAGGATGTTGAGATAGTATTCCTTTTTTCATTGTTCCATTGACACGTACAGCCTCCCCAACACCTGCTGAAGATATACAGCCCCGGGTCATAATACTACCTCCACTGTGTTTCACAGTATGTTGAATGTTCCCAGGTTTTAGCTCCCCATTTGCTTTGCGACATACTGTTACCCTGCCATCTGAACCAAGCACATTCAATTTCGTCTCATCAGCAAAAATAACATCATTTCACAAGCTTTCATCTTTGTCAGCGTAGTTTTTTGAGAACTTAAGTCGTTTATTCTATTCATCTCATCAATAAAAGGCTTCTTTCTAGGCACCCTGCCGTTATATCCTACTCTTCTGATAACTGGTCGTATGGTTTCTGGATGTAAGTTCTTTCCACATTCATTGAGTACCTTCGTAGAAAGTTTGTAGGCACAAATTTTCGGATATTGCTTTATTTTCCTGATTACTTGACGTTCTTCTTTCTCGCTTAGTTTCTTTGGCTGTCCTTTCTGAGGTACCGAATATATTCTGTCTTCCTTCTCAAACTTTCTTATGATGTCTCCGACAGTGGACCTCAGCAGATTCAAGTGCTCCGCAATTTCTCGTTGAGATTTCTTCTTTGCATAATGAAAAATTACCAGCTACCGCTGTTCAAACGTGGTATTCTTGCCCTTACGTCCCATTTGCCTCACTGACGCAGCCAACAAAGCTACCTAATACAACCTCTCAGCGCAGAGAGCGTGCACGGAATGACACGGAATGACACGAGGTACGAACGCAATGTGCAGCGTGTCGGTGCCACGCGTCCACCACAAAGTGACGACTTATGCAGC
This sequence comes from Clitarchus hookeri, assembly GCA_002778355.1. NCBI lineage: Eukaryota > Metazoa > Arthropoda > Insecta > Phasmatodea > Phasmatidae > Clitarchus > Clitarchus hookeri. The sequence goes on from NQII01001003.1 coordinate 260,957, forward strand.
ACGCGAGGACAAAATATTGTGTTTCATTAACTTACACTGCTCGTTTAGTATATTGTAATGTCTTGCATTTCATTTAAAGCACACAAGAATAACTGTGCAATATGTTCTATGTGGCCGAATATTAATGTGAGCCGCTGTAATTAGATGAAAAAATTACAGCTGATCTTCTTATGTATTATCCTGAGTTAGCTCCTTGAGGATAGTTAATAGTTTGTGACTATAGCTATACGTTAAAGTCGCAACACAGTTCATGTCCAAACGACGAACACCATATATAATCATTAAATATTTATCACAATTATTTCCAAAACAACTTCTGCCCCGTTTTACACAGCCTTTTTTAACTTTAAATTTTGAGTTAAACTGCTTATATAAACAACTAAAAATATTTCTGAGCCATGCGACTACTCTGTATTGTGGCTTTGTTTGGCTGAATACTCTTTTTCTACGAAGTTCAGTTACTAATTTGCATAAGATATTTGCTTTGTTTGACAAAGTATTATTATGACAGTTGACTCTTTTTAAATACTTGAAGTGTGTAATGTTTTGTTTTATAAACCGGTAAATAATTAAATACTTCAAGAAATTACAAAAATAATTGCATCACCAAGCATTAGGAAGTAAAGCGGCTCTTTTAATTTTACTAATTTTTTTTTTTTACCACTTACATAATGACAAAAGCTAAAGCATCTATCTCTGAACAAAGTATTGCGAAAATTTAAATGTGTGGGCTTAGAGAATACAAACGTGAAAATAAATGTGTAGTTGGATACCTATCAAAGTATAATTTTGTTCATCAAGGGGAATCACTTCTATAAGATATTCAGATATAGGCGGTCATTTTTTAAGGCATTCCCAGCGGGCATAATAACAAAAAAGTCATATTTTATTATGGCGCAGGCCCAAACCCCTCGACTCTCAAATTCCTTCAAACATTCTTACTTTGCTCCTTCCTGTGGATCTAATTCATGGTATTAATCACGAAATACGAACACTAGAACAGTTCTTGAGAAACATAGCAAGTCGATCATTGCANATCTAATTCATGGTATTAATCACGAAATACGAACACTAGAACAGTTCTTGAGAAACATAGCAAGTCGATCATTGCAGTACTTTCTTTAGAAGAATAGGGCCTTGTAATGAATAAACAGTCCGCGAAGACAGCCAGACTTAGCTGAACTCCTCGGCCACAGAGCTGGGCCACGAGAGACTCACTCAAGTTTAGTGGAGAGCCGGTTACTTCCTTCAGACTGAACGGGCAGCCATTACTGGACGGGTGAGGGGGACTCACTAATCCGTGCTTAAAGGGCGGTCCGTGGCGTGCAGGGGATCAATCACTCAGGGAAGGGATCAAGTTGACCCTAAAATGCATGTCGGCAGGAGAGTAAGATAGCTCGCCGTCTCTTCTGGCTGTGGTAAGAACTTGGTTTACTCCAAGGCCCGGACTGTGAAGGACCTCAGTAACAAACAGACTGTACTTCACGTACCGACTACCACAAAGTATATAAGAAATTAATATATGAAGTACTAAAATAAAGTACTCTTCTTATAAATCTCCAATAACTAAGAATTAACTAGGAGGACAAATGATTCAACATAAAGTCGTTACAAAGTAGTACTTTTACTACCGATTAATTTGAGTAAGTATATAAAAATTGCACTAACAATAAAACATAAGGCAAAATAAAATTACATAAATGTCAATAAGTTATTCTATTTAAGAAGAATTCTTTTTCTGTTAAGGTATTATATTTTGACAATTGAAGNTACATAAATGTCAATAAGTTATTCTATTTAAGAAGAATTCTTTTTCTGTTAAGGTATTATATTTTGACAATTGAAGAATGGGGCGTCTATAGGTTTGACGTAAGTGTGTTACCTAAATATTTAAATTATTTCCTCTTCTTTCCATTCCTGTAAACACTTATCCAATCTCCAGTAAGAGTTGGCAGTTTATTTATAACTATGGCGTGTTTAGTTAGGTTCAGGATTCAACACAGTGATAGGATGTACAAATCTTTTTTTGTGTCTTACTGAATGAAGCACCTAATGGGTTGATAGAAAACATTCTGTATAAAAAATGTATCATAGATACCAACACGATGTGAAGATAATGCAACTTTTTTTTGACGTTTGCATAAAAATTTTTTGGGTTAAAATTTTTTTTTTATTTATTACTTAAAAAAATTGCACATGGACCACTGAAGATAATATGAGTGTCGCGTTTCTTAATTTACGAAGTTTTTCTATGGAACACATTAACGGTAAATATCTTGTAGTATGGTGCCAGCGGCGTTCAGTTATAATTGAACATGATTTATTTTATTACATTAGTTTTGGTATCATCTTATAGTAATAACTATTGTTACGAGTATATATTTTCCACGGAAGATAAAAAAACTGATTTACTCTTGTGTGTAGAAAAATTAGAAAATACATTTTTAAACACTTTCACCTTAAATAATTATTTCAATAATGCAGATGCTTTTATTTATTTTTAAGTGTTCTTACAAAATTCGTAATGTATCCATTACGACAAAATCAAATTTTTTTCCTTTAATAACATGGCATTAATTACACTTTAGAAACAAAATTACATATGAAGAGTTTCTTCTGAACGAAAGGTGTCCAACACGAAGCATATGTATGAGCGAAATTTTTGATCGCCCTTAGAGCAGTCTGCACAAGGACATTACTTCACCACTGGTTTTATCTTATTACATCATTACATGGCCTCCAATAATCAGGCTTTAAATCAGTGAAAGAGAACTACTGGCAAATATAATATTTAATTTAGATGCAGGAAGGTACCAACATTCTCTACGTTTCTTTATCGTAAGATAAAGTGCTAAAACAGATTTTCATGTAACCAACTTGTATTTCTCTGTAATGTGGCAGCAGCGTCGTTTTCTCACAGAATAATTTATTACTTGTATTTTGTCCACAGCATAATATTTCCTGAAATTTTAAATTAGTTATGAAGTTATAATACGTATGATTTGATAACATGACGTAAAAGTAATTCGAATTCTCGTATGTTTGTTCGTTACCACGCAGATAATTCTTCGATGTTTTAAAAGAGATAATAAATATAATTGAATATTGAATAATGCATCTTGTAGTGAACTTTCAATAATTACTGCCTGTTTTCATGTTTTCGCCAAAGCCCCGAAAAAGGTTCATTATATACAATTCTTAAACTGTAAGAGAAATTAAACATAGTAACATCTATACGTAGATATAAAAATATATTTATTTATTTATTTGCGTTGAAAGAGATTTAGTGATATTCATCTGTGGTGAAGATATATTTCCTTTTTAATAAAAAAAAAAAATTATAAAAAAAATTTTTTTAAACAAACGTTTTAAATGAAATGAAAAAATGACGTTTCACCCTTGAATAAAAACATTCTTTCACGCTGANTTTTTTTAAACAAACGTTTTAAATGAAATGAAAAAATGACGTTTCACCCTTGAATAAAAACATTCTTTCACGCTGAAATAAAGGTAATATTTGAATAAGAATTCACCCTTTAAAGCCAGAGAATGAAAATAATTTCCACTGTTTCAGATTTTTCGAAACTTACATTTTCTAAGAGGTCACGCTTGTGTTTCATTTACTCGGCTTCATGAACTGTTGCTTACACAGAAGAAATGCCTTTAATTTTTCTTTTACGTACCACGTTTGCTCCATGTAAAGAAGAAAGATAGAGTGAGAGAATATTGAGCTGCCACTAGTTGCTGAATTTTTTAGGGAAGTCAAGACCAATAAAAGCGGAAATATCCCGAGAAAACTCACTAGGCGACGGAAACGTCCGACCGTTTCATACATGCTAATATCTTGGTTGGAGTCATATGCTCTGACTAGCACATAAGCGTGGCCATTATTAAGTCTCATTGTTCAGTATTTGCTTGCAATTTATTGATTTTTAGTGTTCATATCATGCAAATAATATTGTACTGTGCGTTTGTATTAGGTGTAATTGCCCTTTTACGGTTCATGTCGTAAGTGGAAATACTTATTAAAATACACTTGATGGGCTTGTCAAATAACAAGTCGATACGTATTTTTGCAACTTTATTTGATTGTAATAATAAAAAAAATATTGTGCTACTAATCTGAGAACATTGAGTGTTCGTCTAAATCCCTATACATAGGATACTGCAGGATCCCTGTTTTATTGAAAACTCGTGGTAGAAACCTAAGCCACTAAGAGAGTATGTTATTTTACAAGTTTTCAAATTTTAACTGTTTGAATTGAAATACCAATTTACTTCCAATTTTCCAAATAATTTTTTTTAGCATTTTTATTACCAAAAATTTTAAAATGTATATGTTAACACCGAATAAACGTCTTTCGTAGCAAATAGTCTACAGCGATTTTTATGACTAGCAGTGACAATTTAAATTCGAGTTTTTGCAAGATATTCAGTCAGAATTTTTAAACATGAATCACAGATTCAGCAGCAGCGATGAAAATAATTCCGGACTGGGAAATGAAGCGTTCCGTAAACCACACAAAATATATTANACAGATTTAGCAGCAGCGATGAAAATAATTCCGGACTGGGAAATGAAGCGTTCCGTAAACCACACAAAATATATTTAAACGTAGCTGTGAACATTACTGGTTACTCAGAGACGCTGTATCCTCAAATATCCCCGCAATTGGATGCATTTACCTAGTACGGAACCAGTTATTTGGAACACGTAGCGATGTAGTGTGGGGTAGGATGCGAAATCTCAATCACATTGCCGTCTGTAAACGTAATATCTAAATGGTATGTATAAAATCTTACGAAATACCCAATTAACATAAACGTTCATTCTTACTAACACAACCGGAATATATGCAAATATAAAAAAAAAAAATAACTTTAACAATAAAGTTGGCAGGCTAACAAAGTTCGTAGGCTTTCGCTACCATTGACTGAAAATGGTTGACTTTTGGGTTTCGGCCACGTCACGGTCGACATACATTGCAGTCGTCATCTTCAGGGTAGCCTTTACAATCTAAGATTATACTGCTGGACTATGAAAATTGTTTACCTCAAAGAAAACATGTCAAAACAACTAAGTGATGTAAAAAGCGAGAGTACGGACTGGTACGCACATGATCCCACGTTGGGGTGCCTACATCTGACCGCACGCTCTGACAGTAGTGCTGCAAGCACCAACAGCAGTCTCAGACAATGCAGCGCAGTCAGAGCTGCGTTAGTGCGAGAAACGCCGGACGATAAGAAACAAGCGTACAGAGATATGAAGAATGCCAGGAAGACGCCAACGATGTCACCTTACGCATNGCAGACAATGTAGTGCAGTCAGAGCTGCGTTAGTGCGAGAAACGCCGGACGATAAGAAACAAGCGTACAGAGATATGAAGAATGCCAGGAANTCAGACAATGCAGCGCAGTCAGAGCTGCGTTAGTGCGAGAAACGCCGGACGATAAGAAACAAGCGTACAGAGATATGAAGAATGCCAGGAAGACGCCAACGATGTCACCTTACGCATTAGACGTACTTCGAGAGAGGACTCATAATCATACTGAAAATTGCAGGCTGGTCGCATCGTCGTTACAGCACATCAGGTGGATCGTTTGGACCATAGTGTCCGGTACTGTTGTGATCAGTGCATACGTGAAGGCATCCACAAATGAAAGGCCGACTCAGGATGAAGTAGGTAGACTAACAGTCGAGAGGATCGAGGCGGACAGTACAACAATTGCAAAGAGACCCCATGGTGACACGGTCCACGGTACTGACCAGTTTTGGGGTTCCTGTGTGCCCACGAACCATTTCCCGACGCCTGCGAAGGCGAATATACGATCCCAGTGCCTATTACTGGCGCTATCATTACGGCTCTCCGCACACGGGCTGACTACTCTGCAACACGAGTTGGGCAATTGGTTTCAAATGCGATTATTTTGAAACTTTAGTTTCAAACGATTTACTTTTGTCCGCATACGGATCAGTTGAATTTTGAACAAATTGAAAAAGGTGTAGCGCAGCCTCTGTAGTGAATAAGACTTATGGGATTGAAGAGAGGTGTTTTGTTGAAATACTACTTAAAGTTATTATTAAGTATACTATAAGTAGCAGTAGCGATGAGGAAGACGTTATTTTTATAAACAATTTCGAATGCGGCGAAGGGGTAATAAGATGTTCTGTAGTCATCCTTACTTCTAAAGAAATATTAAGGACAGGCTCTCTGTAGCTGCTACTCAGATTTAAAACTCCGTTTCCAAATTCATTGCGGTGAACAGAATTTCAAAAGCTTCTTATCAGCACATACTAGAAATGACTGTCCCTGCCTTGACAAAGCATAACAATAACATGCGGGAGTGTGTTAGGGCAGAGGAAAGATTACTGGTCTACTTCAGGCACGTTTTGTTAAATTTTTCAAACAAATACAGCTGTTAAAACAAAAAGAAAAAAATTTTTCAAAATAGAATATAATGTGAGGAAACATAAATTTAATCAAATTTTAGTAACATAGAAAAAAATTTTTTACGTTGTCTAAATAATATTCAAATAATTAAAATTGAAAGGACAGACTGTTATATTAACTGAATATTATCAAANAGAAAGATTACTGGTCTACTTCAGGCACGTTTTGTTAAATTTTAAACATATTTTAAATATTTTAATTAACAGTCTCTAATATGAACTTATTACTCTTTATTCGCTCAAGACATGCATACGGTCACACCGATAAAATTATTCAAACAAATACAGCTGTTAAAACAAAAAGAAAAAAAATTTTCAAAATAGAATATAATGTGAGGAAACATAAATTTAATCAAATTTTAGTAACATAGAAAAAAAATTTTTACGTTGTCTAAATAATATTCAAATAATTAAAATTGAAAGGACAGACTGTTATATTAACTGAATATTATCAAAAGTAGTAAATTCGCTGGGGTTAAGGGAAATGTCGAACATTTTCGTAAAATTCGCCTGTATCATTGGGCTGTTGCGTTAGCACAAGTTACGGCGATGTATAAGAGGATGGCATTGAAGAAAGCGATCTTTGCAAAAACGATGTCATCGTAGGAGCGGATGCATTGGAGCTCGTCTCCATTAATGCAATGACATCAACGAAGCCAAATTTCTGTTCAGCTTTACTTAACGGAACCAACTCTGGTATTATGCTCAATAAAAAACATTTTCAGTGCCTTTTATTTTTTCATCAGAGCTTCCTTGACTCGGGTTAGCATATGATCGGGCCTTCCTGATTTTGAAATAAGTAATTACTGCTTTATCAGCTTGAAACTTCGTATGTTTCTTATAATTATTTTCGGAAATAAGTATTTTTTTTATCTTGGTGCTCTGTTTCAACCGGAAGACGCTGAAGTTGATGGTTTCACTGGCGATATTGGGGGTAGCACGGGGAGTGTGGATGATACAGTCTGTGTAAGCAAAAATCTGGCTTCTGAAAGACTGTCGTGTTCATGGTCATCACGATCGTTATCCTCGCAAGTAAAGTCCTCGGTAGCATCCTGAGAGATGGCCTGAGAATTGTCTTTCTCTGGTACTTCTGTCAAGTTGCCATGTGAAGGCGGTGCAGATGTCTTCATTGAAGGAAATGCGAGTTGCATTAGCTTGGCCAAATATTAAGTCTCTCGCATTTTCGTCCGTGTACAACTTGGAGGAAGTTTAATTTTACGAGCACAAACAGTGCTAAGGTTTCTCTTTTTATCTATGCATTCAGCAACAGGAAACAATAAATATATAAAAGACGTCGATGGGAGAAAAAAGTGAAAAAATGCTACCACGTGATTGAAGTAGTAGCTTTCACACGCCCTTACACATACACTCACACCATAAAGAAGACATTAAAAAAATTATGTACATAATTAAATATGGATAGCCATATAACAATGAAGCATGTTATTAAATTCCATTTATTGTTTACCTGTACTTGGCTAAAGGGAGAACATTCGTGTCGCTTGTTTTACACTTCGCAAGAGGGAAAACATCAATTGAGTTCATCGTCAGATAAATTAAAAAAATAACCTGGGACTAGCTAAACGAAATGTAAATATATTTGCAACGAGAGAGGACTTTAAATCGATAGCAGAAAGGTGCATTGGGTGCGCTGGATGGTAAGCACTTTAGTATAGAGAAATTGTGTATTAATGGTTCACAAAACTATAAATATAAATATTTTCATTCTGTTGTGCTAATGGCGTGCTGCGATACAGATGGATCACTAAAAATGATTGAGCCTGGTTACGCTGGAAGGAACAGCGATCAAAACATTTTTTCGTGCTTCTGCTCTCAGATATTGGATAACACACTGTGGCATTCAGATACGCCCACCTTTCCCACTGACACGTGATGAGAAAAATATTATATTTTCATATTACTTTGTTGGAGATGAAGCATTCTCATTAACTCAGTATTTTTGAGACCCTAACTAAAAATAACACTGCACAACATTAAAAGGATTTTCAATTGTAAATTGAGCCATAGAAGGAAAAACAAAAATATTGTATGCATTCGGGATGGCATCAGAAATGTTTCATGTGTTAAACGGTTTATACTATGCCGAAACACCCAAACCGCCAATGACCTAATGAAAGCTGTTTGCGTTCTGCACAACTACGTACGGAAACAGCAAGGGATAGCATACAAAGCAGCAAAGAAACAAATGTCACATCGACCACTAAGTGATGTACTGACTCCAAGAATGGAAGATCTTACAATGAACGAAAATTCTACACCCAAAGATTTTAGAAATTATGAGGCTAACTACTGTTTCTATCCTCAAGCATCTCTGTCCTGACAATGGAATTATTTTGTACGGTAGATCGAATGAACTCGAACAATAATAATATATATTGCAATTATATGTGTACATTTTAAATACGATATTATATTGCATTTCATTAATTTGATCTATTTTAAATGAAGATTTTTACGTACCTATCATATTGAATTCGTTGGCCACCTCATTCCACGCTTTGTCTGTCTCATTCTGTGTAGAATAACCAGGTAGTTTGTAACTACATAACACTGGATTCCTTTTCACCTCCTGGACGAATTTTATATTCGTCGCCTGATCGTTCATTGCTGAAACTATCAGGAACGTGAAAAGGTTGCACAACTACAACGCGATACAAGATGCGATTCGACCGGCAAGCTGGGTTAGATGCGACTGAAGTGCAAGTGATTTCAAACCAGTATTTTCATGATCGCATCGTTGCGGCGTCCCACCAACTACGGCAAGGATCGCGAACCTTTTGGCAACTAAAGTCACGAAACAGACGTGCCGTGTATGGAGGCCCTAACTCTGCAACAGCGGCTCAGTGCTATGTGGATGAAATCTTACGTCCCCATTTGTTCCCATTTCTGGTCGGCATTATGTGTGGTATTCCAGAACGCTAACGCCCGACCGTACATGACACGGGTTGTCCAGGATTGCCTCCGTCATGTTCAAGCAGTACCATGGCCTGCCCGCTCCCCTGATATATCACTAACCTGTATTGTGTACGACAAGTTAAAACGCCAGCTGCCACCGTGCTACGATATCCAAGATTTGGAACACACGGTCTTACAATTATAGGCACATCTGCCATAGAACCTCTGGCGTATGTTGGACTCCATGACAGACCGTGTGGCAGCATGTATCGTAGTGCGAGGGGTTGCGACGCACTATTCACGATGACTAGACGGTGTACCACATATTAATTTGAGTATGTCTTGATACTCTGTTTCTGTTATCATGAAAATTACTCATATTATCACCACCTGTATAACGTTTCAATAGCGGCTCTAAGCATTTTTCTGTGCCTGCTATTTTCATTGTCCGTCAGTGTAGTTTATAGTTCTCTAAACGGTAAAATTATATGTCTAAAAACCTAAACCGCTCGCAAAATTTTAAAATTCAAATGTAGTCACCGATTTGCACTCCATTTATACAACAATATTAAATAAATATTTTACCGATATTTCAGTTCTCAATAAATGCACGAAATAAAGAAATACCTTAAAGAGGCCTTTCGTGATAAGTTAACTCAATGAAACATCCCAGAAATTCATTGAAACCACTGTAATGCAATTCAAGAACCAAGTCTTCTATTCACAAAAATTAGCAGATAACTGAACAATATTTCTGAAATGTAACCTCCTCAATAACTATAATCAAACTTATAACCAATCGTCGTCATTTATATTCAACTGCACATATAAACATGATGCTGCGACATTCATTTTAGTTGAAATTTACATAATTTATGACCTTGAAGTATATAATATAGTGTGTAAATATAAACACATATTTATGTGTAAAATTATACACAGTAATATAGAGTAAGCCTCTAATAAAGCCACTGTAGTCCAAAGAAGAGACCGAGTGTATGGGATTTGCAAGTTTAAGGAACCATTAAACAGTAAAATATGTAATTAGACACCGAAATTCCGATAAGACAGAAAATATTAGCAAAGCTGCCGCACTTGTGCTTGGAATGCGTGGACAGTGAAAATCAAGTGTGTTCTTTTTCCGCTAAAATGTGACAAGGTATATATTAAAATTTCAAATGAATCATCGTTACAAATCTAAATAATATTTTTTCGAGGGCAAAATACTTCTGCGCAACATCATGGAGAAAACAATGAAAACTGACTCCAACTGAAAAACTACAGTGACCGTATACAGCAAAATATGATCAGTTCTGAGCCTTTTGAGCAATGTACTCAGCTTGCAAATAACTAAGCTAACTCCACGCCCAGATCCTGCCAATGGAATATCCATAAGTGTGATACGCTGGTGAATACACTCACGCATGAGACATTCCGGCAAAAGCTGTGCCACCCAAATAAGAGTACGTTTGCATTTTACCTTAATCGCGCGTTTTACTGGGTGAGCTCCTTTATCCATGACTTGGTAATGATGAATTCGAAATATTTAATTATAGGAAAACATTATCAAAATATTTTCATTGGATAATGTAAAACTCTGTAATGCACGTTTTAAAAATTTATAGTCAATACAAATATAGTTTTCGTTAGAAACAATTAAGAATATGTCTGGTACATACAAGTGTCTCAGTTTATTGTTTCATGAAACAATATTAAATATAAATTTGTGCACGGCTAGATGTAAACACAATGCATGGTAACATATTTTTCATGATCTTTTATACCCACATGAATCACACGTAGCAGTTTTTTGTCAGCATTTTTAAGTTCAGTATTACCTTGTATTTTGCCATACTAAGGTAGCTGATAAATCCATACTATTTGATACGAATATTGTTTTTTCCGTATTCTAGTTTGAGACGACTTTGTGTGTTATGGGCAGTTGGAGTTTATGCACGTTGGCAGTATTAAAAACCATCAGTTACACATATCAAGAAACCTATTAAAATAAATTGCCAAATTTTACCTATGGTAATTTACATCCCCAGACCAACTACAGACAATGGGGTTGAAGAATTCTCCAACAGAATTCTCTGCGAGCAGCGAAGATAGTGTGCCAATGTTCTCTGCTATTGTCTATGTAAACATAGGGGCTAAAACGCTGAAAAATTTACAAATCAATAAGTGTTCATACTCCCAAACCTGTACTCAGTACTTATTCTCGTAGACACGACGTATGTTAAGTGGGGCCCTACTGCACTTGTTTACTTCGAACAGTATTTATCTTTCACAAGTGCCACATTTAGCCCAGTATCTTCAATATATCATCAAAAAACTGGAAATATTAAAGATTTATTAGCTGTCTTTTGTTGACCTATTGTAATTAACAAAATATTTAGTAAATGGCGAACCATAAATGCAGAACACTTGTGTGCAATCGTTCGAAACTATAAGGAACGTTCGTTTTTAAAGCACGAATACATCAAAACTAAATTTAAGAAAATTAATATTTAACAAGCAAGAATTTAATTAATGAACTCTACGGCTCTACTCTGTAAACTGATGAAATCAGTACGAGTTTTGTTAAAATCCTATGAATTTATTCAGCCGTTTGGTTTGCGTATCCATATTTTGCTTGTGTCCCAGCTACAGATAATCAGCGCAATTGAAGTTATATGTATACGGCATGTCTGCAAGATTTTCTTAAATAATAAAACGTTCTACCATATCAAAATACTTAAATGCCCCATTTCATATTTATTTATGGCTCCACATTTAACTTTCTTAAACCAATTTATTTTCACCGGTAAAATAAAAAAACCTTTCCTCATTTCGCTTATCCAGACAAACTAATAGGGAAGTTACCGTTCCTTCGCTTCGTGCTTTGTGTAAGTATAAATAAAGGTGGCCACATAAAGATTTTACGTGTCTACATATTGATATTATTATAGTGAATATTAATTAAAAAAAGTAATGAAAACTGCAAATACGGTAAATTGTACGCCAGGCAAAAAAATATGTTTCCCTGGAAGAAACTTTACGTTGCTGCTGCAGAATATCTGCATAAACACGTAATTCCTTCGTCAATATGCTTGGCATAATCCAAAATTTAGGAACTTACGTTCATGACGCGATCAACTACAAATCTCATTGCCAGTTCTTTAACGTAATTTTTGTAAATACACAGTCAAAAGTAGAAAGTAACACATAGGGCATTAAGGAAAACGTTTGTGAATCAGAACATTAAAATTAATTTTTAAAACAAAATCTTTTTATCAAAAAGCAAAAATAAATGGTTTTATAAATCAAAGGTTAAACCAATTCAGTTTAAAAATACAGAAACATAAAACTATAGTTGTAAAACCACATTACATTTTTATCTTAAGAAGTAAAACATTTTCACCAACTTTAGGTATCTCCATTGGATTCAAATTGCAAATTGAGCGTTGAACAAAAAAGGATTTTGTTACTGCATATTACTTATTTACTTCATTGTGTTAAATTGCTGAACAAGTTAAACTGAAACATATATTCATGTTGCACTATCTTTGTTCAGAAGATACATTTATTAAGTAATATTAATAATCTAAAACACTGTACTAACTGCTAAACAGCTATAACATTTTAATTTTTTATATCTTTGAAATTTTGCATCATTTCGTTTTTGGGATAACATAAGTGTTATTAATGTCAAATGATTTTATATTCATGTCTAGAAGAAACCATGAAATATGCTTGTCATTCCTTTTTGGTATTGTTAATTGGATTCGTGAGAGATGGTTCTCTTTCCATATATTAGCTAAGAATTTACTTATAACATACATTTTCTTTAACAGCCACATCAAGTACGCCTCCTTCCACTTCTACCGATAGAGTTTCACTATCTTATTTCAAGCAAATATTGATGACATTCACTAGTTAAGCGATAGCATATGATGGGCAGCACAAACCTGTACAAGTGTTACCTGTCTTTTAATTTATAAATTTACACCATTACTATGTAAATTAAATATAAAAATAAGCTGTTTTATAACGACGAATGGTATGTGAATATGATTAACAATCAAAATACGAGAAAAAAACTGAAATGTGGCTCACGGACATTTAATTGTATATCAAACCACAAAGAGAAAAAAAAAATTAGACAGAAAAGTTTTAAAGACTGCAGAGCTTATTAAATATTATGCACACACTGGCAGCACGGAAAAAGTATAAAAAATCTGACGGAAATAGTTTCTCAAAGCTTTTACAATTTTCATACATTGGTAAGAACATAGGTCAACTAATGCAATGCCAGACGTAAAATGGACATTCACAAAAATGCGGATGTACAAACTCAGTTTTGAAACAAATCAGGGACTTAAGTAATTATGTACTATTAAAATGCTTCAAACAAGAGAATGGGTAGAAGGCATTATATAATAATTTACCTATAAATATTCGGGGTCATTGATTAACAAATGCTTTTATAAGATCTAAGCTTCTTAGGTTTTAAATAAGTATCCGTCGCGAAATCTCTTTATTAAATATCGTGTTTCATTTAATTAACCTTTAAATAAAATGGGAGAGCTTCAAATACTTATTTTAGAGTGCAGCATGATTACAAAATGACTACAATGAAATGTTATAGTGGAGGCTCACTCGGAAACGCTTCATCACCAAGACACAGAAAGAGGCATTAGATAGATAATCACTACCGTCACATTGTATAAAGATTCATTGCACTAGGTGGTATAACATTTATTGCATGTTTATAGCAAATGTTCAAATTGCTTATCAATAAACGCACACCCGAGTTCAGCCTTCTTGCATAATGATTGATATAATTTTTCGAGGAAATGCGGAACACCGTGGACAGTATTTCTTGCAGTGACAGGCGCCTTCCATTGCAGTTTCCAACGCTTTCCAAGCTTGTGTGTGGAACTATTGTAAATATTTTCTGCCTTACTGAATTTTCCTTTTCTAATTCTATAATTTACGGACTCTTGTTTATTTTAATTCGCAATTTTGTTTGTTTCGTCTCTACTTGGGCCTATAACCGCTTTATAACACAATACTTTCTATTTCTATATATAAAATTACATATATATGTATATACACATAGATCAACAAACTAACTATTAACTTCTATATATTTATACACATACATCTGAAATGGCAGTCACAAATTCTTAACATTTAGACATAAAAACATGCTATAACATCAAGTTGTATGAGCTGTGAGCTGACTGAATAGAAAATACGACAATGAGTTATAAGTAAGATTATGTTTATTGAGAAAGCAAAGTTTAAGAAGAGTTGTACAGTTAACCGCTACAATGTGAATAGAAGCGAGCCTTGGTTCTTAGTGTAGACAGACTGTTTCAATTAATTTCTGAGGCGTATCATTGAAATAACATGTTAGGAACTGTATCTTCACAGTATTTATATATTCTGTAGCTTTTGAGATATCCCTGAATTGTAGGCAACGTAATTATTAAATCACATATATTGGGGAGTAGTGTAAATGAAGAGCCAATTGATGACTACACATGCAGGTGTAAAATTATTTTAGCGCTTGGTTTCCCCGAATGACCATTCATGTTTGAAGCAAGGTCTTAATATCTTTTGTGTGGTGATCGGATACTTCTATTTCCCTACCAAGGACTATTTTCACTATTGCTACTTAATCCGTGATCCAGGTTAAAAATGCCAACTTAACATTTAAGTAAAACGTGATTTTATAATTATTACTGCAAGTTATTTGACCAACGTTATTCTAATGGCTATGACGAACATAAATTAACTGTATACATATAAACTTCAAAGAATTTTCATTCTTTAAATTTTTTAGAAATACTATTCACTGTTTACATAACTGGCAGGGAATCGGCATTTTAGTTCAAACAGCTAAAATTTCAGAATTTTAAATAAGAAAAATATTATCTTAGTGGCTTCTGTTTGTAAGTTCCTGCCACTAGATAAAAAAAAATAGGACTCTTATATATGTCAATTTAGACGTACACATCATAGTGCGAGGTCAGTTCCTCCGATATATTGATAATAATTTCTCTGAATAATACTTTTTTTAGACATAATAAAGTTACATATGTTCGTTTCATCTTTGCTAATTGACAAGCTGATTAAGTATAGTAGTATAATTTTTCTCGTTTGTGTTGTGAACCGGAAAATGCAACCAACGAAACATCTCATAATAAAGCACTCGTGCTCCAGCCTTGCTAATACACTAATTTTAAATTTTATTTAAAAGTAACACTACAGAATTAATCAATTGCAAATCGCATACTCAATAGTGAGGCTACATAAGTACCGTGGTTAATGTGGTGGTGGCCATTTAACTCCAAACAAGATTTTTGCTTGTTCGAAACGGACGAACATTTTCTTCGGCTGGTGGTTTTTATCGGGGTTATGTCTTCTCACTGTTTTTGCATGTGTATTTTGAGCCACCAACAATTTTATTTACTTCATCCCACTCACTTGCCAATTTTCGTCCATTTCCTTTCACCGTTGGCATTTCTGAATTTCTTCATTGACACCATACACTAAATGTCATTGGAAAACACAATTTAATGCTTTTTGTTTAATTGACCCAAAGTTAAACTTCATCACCTGCAACTACAATATACAAAAATGACCTAAAACTACTTACTATACTGGTGTAAACAAAATGAAATATCGAAATGTAACACTGTAAGATAAAGATGTTAACCTGAAACACTTAAATAGCAAAACAGAAATTAACTATTAGTAGTTCCCTACATAGCCTCCTGTTAAACTTAAATTTATCCATTCGAATACTGGCCTACAGAGCAAGAGAGGATAATGCTTTGTGTATAAACTGCATGACCAATCAGTCCCAGTGCTGGAGAGCAGAATATCCTCTATGCTGTTTGGCCTTAACTAGCTTTAGCCATCTAGCAAGCAGGGGAAATCCCCATATGTTGTATATAGAGAGAGTGGATAACATGTATACAAAATACTTGGCCAATCAGCTTCAGCTATATAGTTTGTAGGGTAAACTCAATTTTTTTTCCTGGTTGATTACTAAAACTTGTGAATAATATATTTAATATCTATAGGCCTACTAAGCATGAATGGACATTTTTAATAAAATATACACAACAATTATTTAATAGAAAAAATTCAATTAATGTTGGTAAGAAAAAAATAATATTTTGAAAAATGTTTTATAACTGTTTACATTTTATATTTACTTTTTTCTTAAATGTAAAAAAAAAACAGATAAAGAAAATTAAAATCTTTAAATTAAATAAAAACCAAAATTAAAGATAAAGAGTTTTTAAAAAATAAAATGAGACCTGATATCGTTTAGTAAACACGAAAAATCCAATAAAATACGAAAAAAGCCAAACAAAACACGAACAACCTAATAAAACGCTAATAGTTTTTGGCGTTTCGAAAAGATCTGTTTTTATCTAATCCTCTTTATAAGAAAACCAAATTATCAAATATAAACTGTCAACCAAACAGAGCATGACAATATTAACAGAAACATATACTTTATGTTACTGAAAATCATTGGCAGTATAATCCTTACTGCAATATGTCAACCATTAAATCATTCACTGTTAAAAATTCTTTAGAATGTGTAGCTGAAAGTTGAAATGAAAAACAATTTTATTTCAGTTAATTTACACGTTTTCAAGACACTCAGAAATATGTATTAAATAGCTCAGAAATATTTCGGATTATTATAATCCTTAATTCATCCGCAATAGCACAATGTTTACTCTGATAGGTGTGTCTGTGCAACAAAACTACACTATCTCCTGTATTTTGTCGACCAGAGATTTTTGCCAGGCAACTTTTCCCATCACCAATAATGAAAATGCCTTACTGTCATCTAGCATCCAAAGTTGGAGCTTCCTTGACAATGTACATAATCCTAGCTGGGCCAAAACAATGGCAATTACATATGAATAAAATGTATATTCCTGAGTTGGGACATACATGAGAGACGATACAATAAAATGCTGACAAATTTCTCAATTTGGATGAAAATTCAAGCCACCTTTGTCTCAAAGTGTAATAAATGGTAAGAAATATTAAGAATTTGAGATTTGTTTTCAGTCACAAACTCCGTACTCACCTGCACAATATATGTTAGTGATAATTTAAGTTTTATTTTTCCGCATACAAGCATATAAATGTCAGGTAAATATTTAAGTAACTATAATACTTGTGCAGCTAAAAAATGTGAAAATTAATTTTTAAAGTTTCTCGTATGTGTACATACAAACAAATGCTCTTCTTTTTAACATCAGTAATGCGAACGTCGCAGAACATTTATTCTTTCATTATGATTATTTCATACAGAAGTAAACCACCACTCTTCATTTTATTATTATTTCATTGGACGATTAAAGTTCTCCGAGGACATAAAACTAGATACACAATATCGTTTCCAAAATAACGTCGATCAAATCGACAGTTTCTCAATCAAGCGTAACACTATTGATTCAAGGGAAATCTTTCAGAAATACCGGACAAGAAAAATATGCCACCCTTCCGTTCAAATAGCTGGGCAGAGTCGGGAAGACTTCGCATAACACATCGCATAACACTTCGTCATAAAGAAGCCGGGCGAATTCTTTTTTCCCCCCGTCGCCCGGACTTGATGCCGGTGACATGAACGTCTCCCCGCCTGAGACGACGGCGCGCGATCATCAGCATTATGTAGCTTGTTTGAGGGTGGTGGGGGGGGGGGCGACGGGNGACGTTGATGTAGTGCGCCGGCTCGTCGACCAGCCCCGGCAATCGACTGCAAGGGAGGCTTCAAGCTGTTTTCCTGCGCCGCCGTCGCCGCTCTCGCACCTTTACGGCGTTCAAGTGCCCAACATGAATTTCTGTATTTTCACGATATTTTATAACTCTGTTTTTTGAAATAAAAGTGGTAGTTCAATGAATGTATAAAAAAATTTTACAAATTTACTTACAAAATCGAATCACACTCCTGTGATTAGATTTTGTAATCTATATATTTTAGGATACAAGTTTTAATATTTGTCATAATTATCATATTTTGCTGCAGTTCGAAATTATTTCTGACGTCATAAGAATAATATAAACAAATTTCATGGAAATTCAATAATTTTTTCGACCGTTATTATCATCTATGTTTTAACAATATCATTTAAATCCAAAATAGCCAGTACTTTAATCTTAATCGCTGACGAAAAAAATGCCAGACTTCAAAGAAATTTCTTCGTGGTGATCCCAAGATTTCAAAAAATAATTCAGCTGAAATCAAACATTCTGCTCCTATAAAATTTGGAAATGTGTTTGGCAAAGTATTTAAGGTTAAAATGCTGATAATTCTCCAAGAAAAATATGCGAAAGTTATATTTTAACTGATTTGTCATTTTTATCAAATTGTTTTTGATATAGTATCACAAAATCGTTAAATATCTTAAACATACGGTAAAAGTATTTGTCACTTGAACAGCCTTAAGTGTGCTGATAACTTAAAAAATTCAGTATTTCATATTTGTACGGAACACATTACTAATTGTAGACATTACTCACAATTAGTATTTCTTCCCATAAAATATGTTTAACCGCATGTTTTTTTGCGTAACTCCATTTAATATCTCAAGTTTAAGGACTTTGGAGATATAAAAACAAATTATACCATTATTACTAACATGCCTAATTTACTCTACATGGCTGCAAATAATGTTTATGAAGTTCTGGAAAGCGTAGATTGTACGTAGGCTTTGACGTCTTACCGACAAAGGGTAATTTCAGAGTGGAACAACAATGAGATAATTACATACACAAGTGCCTTACCCCGGACTGAACCCAGAAACCCTTGTACTATATACTGGCATGCAACTAACTGTATAACAGACGTAGAATTTCAATTAGGAGCATCGACTTCAATTGTAATGAGTGTAATATTTTTGATAAAAAGAGTTAACTAACCTTTAATTATTATAGATTAGTC
Organism: Clitarchus hookeri; assembly: GCA_002778355.1. Classification (NCBI taxonomy): domain Eukaryota; kingdom Metazoa; phylum Arthropoda; class Insecta; order Phasmatodea; family Phasmatidae; genus Clitarchus; species Clitarchus hookeri. The sequence goes on from NQII01001003.1 coordinate 280,291, forward strand.
ATTTTAAAAATAAAGTATGTCAATCACCTAAATCATGTAAGTTTATATAGCCCTCTGTAGCACTATAAGCGTGAAAAATTTGGTGGCAATCAGTTGCTTGGTTTCCAAGATACGGCATAAAATCTCTGTATTACGATTAGCGAGATCTTCAGAAATAGCGGACATATAATGTTGATGTTTATCATAGACACTGCTACAATAGAATATATTGTAAAAAAAATTTCAAACCTGTGGCATACTAACAATCTATATTTTCAAGGTGTATCATTTTAAATATGTGAATACCCCCTCAAGTCAAACAAGTTTAAATGGCTTAAAAAATTAAAACTCATTGCCTGAAATTGGTGGTGATCTGTTGATTGTTTTCTGATATATAAAATATTAAAATTTGTTTTAGTTTCTATGTGGTACTATTTTACAAAATGGCGAAAAAATCGTTCTGACTTGACTATATCATTAGTGAAACAGATGCAAGCATATCATGTTATGTTGGAATTTGTTACACGGTTTCGTATATACCACATCCTAAGCTAAAACGTTTTTATGGCCACCGTTTTGAAAACAAGTTTGTCACTTATTTACATATTTCCATATATGCGGACTGTTGCAAAAATACATATCTGCCTAATTTTGTATAAATCGGTTGTTTGTTTCCCAAGTTAAGACAAACATTTTTTTTAAAGTTATGATATCTTACAATATGGTGGACAGAAGGGGTTGCAAATACACATTTTCATTGTTTTAATAGAGGCTGTAATCATTAAAAGTTATAATTTAAGTGATTACGTGATTTATATTATATATTGCATTCTTAGCTAAAATATATATGTTGTTGCCAATTCGAAATGAAGAGCTTGACGCACTTTAAACATATATAATTTACGTGGCCTGTAGTAGTACTACTTGTTAGCCAAATGTGATAGTAAATCAGTTTGTTTGTTTGCGAAATGTGATAGTAAGTTAGTTTGTTTGTTTCCCTAGGCATGACAAAGAAAAAAACTATGTTTTTTTTTTGTTTCATGCAGTTCTCTCTTATAAAATGGCGGAGAACAGATTCTTTGTAAATATATATTTAATGACTAGTGCCAGCATATGAAGTGAAGTTGAAATTTGTTACATTGTGAGATTGCGACGATCGTGACGACATAATGCTACCTACACGACCTAACTTTATGTTGCCGTCGCCACGAGTGCAAGTTGGAAACGTCGTCAACATAGCTTTATTAATTTTTTTTTACTTGACCAGCCATAGGTGTTACTACACATGTGGAACTTTTCACCCCTACAACTGTACGATTTCTGGGAAACGCAAGGGCAGAAGTGTTCCTCTGCTTTTACTGATTTCCATTATGTTTTTATTTCTCCCTATGGCTTCCTGTTGTCGAACTACATTGTTTTTTACTTTGTTTTTTTTTTTTTTTTCATTTACTACGTGCATCTCACCACGTAAGAGCCTTGTGATTTCTATCTATTTTTACCCTTTAGTGACTGATCTTGGTGGCCGGAGTATGGAAGTGGCGCGGTTGACCGCATATCCACCACCGTTTCCCACTCATTAAGGGGATTCTAATTCTATATACTGTACCTTTTATAGTGACACTTTATACTACTACAATTATATTTATGGAATACATTACAACTCCTTTTATCATTAATAGCTAAATACATGGTGAGGGAGGCCTGTAATACTTTACTCGATACCCCTTGGGTTGCGTTGTACGAGCGTTTGGCCTGCCCGCTTCCCGCCAACAGCGAACCGGGTTCAATCCCCGACCGGGTCACTCCTGGATTTTTGCATGTGGGAATTGTGGCGGACGATGCCGCTGGTTGGCAGGTTTTCACGGGTATCTCACGTTTCCCCTAACCCTTTTAGTCGGGCGCTGCTTCATACTCACCACAATCAAACTTATCGGCTCTCAGACCTCGCCGTTAAGAGTCGCCCAGATCTCTTCACTCACCCGATACCCCTCTTTCAAAGCCTCTCATTTCATTCGGAGTCATGTCCATCGTTTTGGCGCCGAGTCGTCTTTAACAATGATAGTTTCCCTTCTGCAATTGGTACCTCCGCAGTGTCAGTGCATTTTCCCGTATTTGTTTCTCCAGTCACTGACTACACTACGTGATCGAAGTAAAACCTTCCAGAACGGGGCGTTGAATAAATGTAAGCCTCGGTTTCTCAATTTTGGGAGGAGAGATCCATAAGGACTTGGTTAGGCCAAAACTTTGTTCCTTAGGAGGGAGAAAGTTTCCTAGATGATATCTATGTGGTTTTATGCAATTTTAAATATTGTCATTTTATAATATAAATTGAATTTTTTAAGTTGGTTAGTCAGTATTTTTCCGCTGTATAACTGAGATGATTTTCATGTAAATATTTTGTAGTGTTTTAGGGTTTTGCTGTGTGACCGAGTGGTTTTATATGTAATTCTTAATGTAACTCTGGGTTTTTGGAATTTAATTTTTGCATCAATATTGTATGACCATTTATTTTCCCCAAAAGTGGAAACTACGGCTATATAATTGAGAAAACGCAAGTTTCTCCCTTTTCACTGGGCAAACCCAAACTGAATCTGTTCTTTAACCACACAAGGGGGTGGGGGTATTATTTTGTTGGAAAAAATATGCAACTGAAGGAATTGGAGACGGAGTTTCTGTCTCACGTGGCGGCAAGCTACCATTACAATAGAGAAGACAGAGAAGTGATAGTGGGTAGAGTGTGCATGGCAGATTCACAGTCGCAACTCAAGTTTTTTTTCAAAATGATTTGTTTCCACGACTTTCGCGTTGGGCGAAGTAACTACTAAATGTGTTTGTTTATTATAATTTTAATAGCTGGAGCTTTGATGGGTCATTTAACTGCCTCCTCCAATACTACATTTTTAAAATGTGTTTTTAGTAAAGGTTTTTATGTATTCATTTGATAAAAGGAACTTTTACTGAGCTCTAAAGCCTACCCTCGTTTTTTTTTTTTGCAATTGCTCATATTTACCAGTCTAGTCAGCGTAATGCTTTTTTAATTGTATTCTGCAAATTGTAATCGTGTTAAATCATCTTATTCTATGGTTATTTGCATATCATGTTTTAAATATTCTCTACTTTCATTATCAGTTAATTGATCTATTGTGTGAATTGTGATATGTTAAATTAAATTAAAAGTATTTAGTTTAGATGTGGTATTTAGTAACGTTTGTGATTATCACCTTTAATAAATGCCAGTGTTGTTTTTAACCATTTTGAGGGCACTGTCTGTCATTATAAATATCTATTTGCAAAAATACAGATCTGCAATCGGGTTTGTTGTTTATAATTATTTGTGCTCCGACACAAATAATTTCTGCACTACTCTGTTGAATTGTTATTTCATAACAGAATTTTTTATTTGTTTTATGAAATGGCTGATGTCAGCTTCATCTACGCCATGAAGAAGGATGAACTTGTATAATTATTGCGTAACTTGGAGTACGATGTGGACGATGTGATGACCGTAGCTGAGCTGCGCCGAGCTGCGGTGGGATGTTGGCGTAAACAATTTCCGATGGCGCAGCCCTTTAAGCGAGTGGTCCCGGTGAGTGTCACCAACGGCCCACCCAAAGTAGATAAAATATTTTTGGTGTCCTTGCAGAACTTATCTCCTTTTGAATTCCTTAGAACCTGTAAGTATCTTACATTTCTTTATTACAGTGAGTAAAGTAGCTAGCCTGTGTGTTTGAGTTCTGTAAATAGTTTTCAAAAATCAATTGCGATTAAATGTGAAGGATTTATTTTACAATTACTTCGTGAGGAAAGTATGCCATTAGAAGGTTGTACCTATGTGGGCTTTAAACGAAAGGTGATTCAGGATTTGTTCCCCCCACGTGTTAAGCGCCAATGTAAACGTGATTTTATCTATAGATTTCAAACGCTGGGCGAGCCTATGTATGCATTTGTTGATTATATTTGTACATTTCATGACGTCTTATGTTTACAAATGAGTGAAACCGAACTGGTTAGTGTCATAATTGATAATTTGGCTCTGCACGTACATGCGCAATGCACGCTCGTTTCTGTTCCACGTATTTATCGTGTGCTACGCCAGCTTGCTGTAGAGGTGCAAGGTCGCCTTGTGGCCTCTAGTGAGTATGGTGTTTGTTTTTCACTTGCCATACGAGCCGACCGCGACTGCAACTCAGCGTCGTCCGGCCAAATTTTCTATATTCAGGTCGAGCAACGCTGTTTCTCCGTGCGTTGCAGTTATTCTGCAGTTCAGGGACACGTAGAAAGAAATTGTCAACAAAGCAGGCGTACGACGTCTGAGAGAACATCTTTTCAATGCGGTGAGCTCGGGCACCTGCGTAGATCCAGTCCTAGGACGGGAAACGAATCGTGGCTGGAAATCGGCCTGGGTCATTCAATCGGGTTAAAGATAAAGTCCCGCACGCTGTTAGGTAGTGTAAGGTGTTAATCACTTGTGGGGATAATAAATTTTCCGCCTTGTTTGACACTGGGGCTACCATTGTGTCTTACGTAATTCTTTTCTTAAACAACTCTTGGATTCCAATATCATTTTCAAAGGGCGTGTCAGATGTATGCCTGAGAAACTTGTGTAGCGTTAACGGCGAAGTCGTTAGGAGTAATGTAGTAATAAACCTACATTTTAAAATCGATAGATTTCATGGACATTTCCCTTTTTGGTTTTTATCACCTTTTACGTGACGTTATTTTAGGCCTCGAATTTATGCTAAAGACTAGGGCGTCAGTTAACCTCGACGAATTTTATATGTATATTGGGTTTGCTCCGAACATCAGGATTGGCCCTCAGGTCGACGCTGTTCCGGAAGTGTTGTCTTCGTTACTTGAAGGCGCGAGTTCTACCACTGATTTCCAAGTGCAAACGAATTAGTTGAAGGAGGAATTTAGTGATGTCATCTCTTCCCGCGTTGGTAAATGTGATGTCCTCCCTTGTAAGTTCTCGTTCACGGATGATATTCCTGTGCGCGACTGTCATTTGAAATGCCCCCCTCCCACCAACTCTTTGACTCAAGCCTTCCGGGAAATTATAAACAAATGGTTAGAAGCTGACGTAATATTTCCATCCATGTCAGATTATTGTTCAGCGGGCAAATGAAAGTGACATTTATATTTTGGTGGTTAATCTTTCCCTGGTAAACAAAAAAAAAATCATAAAGATCCTTTTCCGTTGCCTACCATAGATTGCGCCCTTCAACACTTGGGTAAAGCCCGTATGTTTTCAGTGCTAGATTTAAATAATAGCTTTCACTAATGTTAACTGGATCCCTCCTAAGGAAGTATACTACTTTTAGTACACCCTGGGGCCTGTATGAGTTCATACGCATTCCAATTGGTTCTAATTTCGACAGCCAAGCATTGTCACGAGTGTTAGATCATGTTGTGTCTGATTTCAAATTCAAATTTGTTTTTAATTACATCGATGGCATCATTGTGCACATGATGATCTCGGGAAGTTGGTTTGACAGTAAATCCCTATAAAGTCACCTTGGGATCGGAAAAGGTGAAGTTTCTGAGATATTTGCTCTGTGAGGGACGTCTGATGATTGATTCCGACCGTGTGGCCCCTATAGTACATTTACCTTGCCCTAAGACCTTTAAGAGAGTGCAGAACATTTTAGGGATATTAGTTTATTACTCCCGCTTCATAGAGCATTTTCCAGAATTGGCGGGACCCATGAATTCCTTTAAAAAGAAGGGAGTTTAATTTCAGTGTGATCAGGAGCAGCAGTCGGCCTTCTACCTGCTTAAGGAAAAGTTAGTTTCACTTCCGGTGCTCCTTCCATCAGATTTCTCGCGCCGTTTTGTTTTTCAAGTTGATGCCTCGTCACTGGCTTTGGGCGTCATCCTAAGCCAGCGGACAGAGTTGGGTTTGACGCCAGTGGCTTTCGCTAGTCGAAGCATTACTAAGATGGAACGAAGGCTGGGAATATATGAGAGGGAAACCCTGGCCTGCTAATTTGGGCTTGAGAAATTTGCGTCGTATATTGAACACGACGAATGCGATCTTTACACCGATACTCAGGCTGTGAGTTGGGCCCTCAAACATCCTCAACAGTTGGGCAAACTGGGTCGCTGGGTAATACGTCTGTTTTTCATCAATTTCAAGGTTCTTCATGTCCGATGTTCCAAACCAGGTGGCTGATGCCTCATCTAGAATGTATGATACAGCAGATTTTGAAACTGATCAGATGGCAGTTCGTGAGGCATCTCTCAATATTATACAGAATTTTCTCAAATTAATCGTTAAGTTACGTTAAGTCCAGGCAGATGACGGTTTATGTGTTTTGTGTTCTGTGTTTCCTTATGTTGTAGATCAGCGTTGTCCAACCTTTAGTTACTCGAGGGCCAATAAAACTTTAGGATAGAAGAAAACGAATGGCATGACTTATTCAAAAACTTATATATTAAATTAATATAAAATAAGTTTAATATACTAGTTTAATATACCACTTCACTTTACATTCGAGAAATAAATGTGATGATTGGCAATGCTTTCCTGATACAAGTTTATCAATGTTCACTGTAAGTTCAGTAAGGCAAAGTCTCAGGATCGATTGCAGTGAAGCACTTTCAATTCGATTTCTCGTTTTTGATTTAATTTGTTTGAGAGCAGAAAAAGCACTTTCGCGCACATATGTACTGCCCAACAGTGCTAACATTTGTAGAGAGAATTTAAGCAGTTTAGGAAAACGTTCTTTAGAAAAAAGTTTCCAGAAATTTTCAGGGACATCGAATTTTTAGTCTGGTAGAATGGGTCTGCCTGAAGATCACAAATTTCCATTTGAGGGTCGCAGGGTACCTCAATCACTTCAATAACAATGGGGTTGTTAAGCAGTGCAAGTTTTGGATTTAGGGAGTCAAAATCCTGGAATCTGTCCTGGAACATTTTCTTGATATCTATTATTATTTCATGAAACATACTAAAATTTGTGTCACATTTTTCTTCTTTCAAATGCTGACAAGATGGGAAGTGTGCCGTATTATTTGCCTTCACTGGAAATTTTATTACATCAAGTTTTTTTGCGGAAGCCCTCAATATGCCCATAAATCTGGGATATATTTTGTTTTATGTCTTGTAGTTTCAGATTTAAAGCATTAAAATGGGATGTTAAATCTGCCAGAAAAGCAAGATTATTTAAAAACTGGATTTCTTTTTTTTTTTATACTCATGCACAATGTTTTCATTTCTGAGAAAAGCAAGAATTTCATTCCTCAACCCAAAAAATTGTTGAAGGCATTTTCCAGCACTTAGCCAGCGCACTTCACAGTACAATGAAATGTCACCATACTCAGCTTCCAATGTGTCCAGGAATGCAATAAATGATCTATATATATGGGCTTTATTGCCTCCCCTTATTAAATTTACACTAATTACAACAGTTTTCATTGTCTCACTGAGCCTTATAATTTTTCCACAGACAACCTCCTGGTGGATAATGCAGTGGAAAAAAACAAACAATCCATGCCTTTTTCTTTACACAGACCTACTAACCCAGTTTTATTACCAACCATTGCTTTAGCTCCATCTGTTGCAATGCCAGAGCACTTCATAAAACCTCCATATTTAGAAACGACATCATCCAGTTCGTTGAATATGTCAATACCTTTTTTGCTGGTTTCTAATGATCTCAATTCCAACAGTTCTACATGAATTTCAAATTCTTCGTTTATTGTTCTGACAAAGATAAGGAGCTGGCTAATGTCAGCTCTATCTGTGCTATCATCTAGAGTTAGAGAGTAAAATTCCTATTTTTCCAAAATTCCCTTGAGAGAACCTGAAACTTCACCACCCGTATCATTAATTCTTTTACTTATTTTCTGATGAGACAAGGAAACCCTTTCAAAAATTTTTGTCATCTTATTATATCCAAGTGTAGATGCCATTTTTACAGCACATCTCTTAATGAGCTCACCATCCCTAAAATACCTTTTACTTTCAGCTAGCTCTAAACATAAACCTACAAATAAACCAGCAGTGTTTGATGGTTGCTGAAAGATGTTCTTCTGTCTAGTTAGTTTCAGCTTCAAATCATTAAACACAACTTCTGGCACTTCCCTGGTATTGATCGTATTTTGATTTATGCAAGCTGGTATAGTGTCTACTCACGTTATATTCCTTCGAAACACCTAAGACTTGAGAACAGATAACACATTATGGTTTTCCATTATGTTCAACAACAAAGTAACTTTCCTGCCACTTAGACTGAAATTGTCGTTTCTTATCTTCAACACGCCGTTTCTTAAGTTACGCCATTTTAGGTACCGCTCTCGCAACAACAACAACGACAATCTCTCGTCGTACTATATCTCTCGAACAACCTCTCTCGTCAAAAACAACCACTTCGAATTGCCCTTCGCTCCGTTTTATAGGGAAACGGAAAATTTCCAGAAAATTCTCCACAGCACATGAACGGTCGCGAACCTATCGGCAGCCAATCACTGGCAACCATCCGTTGCCTGGAGGCGTGGCCGCTTCTCGTGCCGGACGTATTCGTGAAAAATCAATTCTGTTTGCTAGCGGACTTTTCGGGAACTGAAGACTGTTATAGGGGAAATGAAGATTGTAAAGAGCTACTGACGTAAATTTTAAAAAATATAAAGAAGTATTACTTAAAAACTGAAAGCAGTAAGAAGGGTAAGCGATTTTTGTTCCAAATGTTAAATAAAAATATTTTTTCCAGTAAGAAGGGTAAGGGCAAACAAAAATGAATAGGTAGGCCGCATGCGGCCCGCGGGCCATGTGGTCCAACCACACTGTTGTAACTAATGGTTTTCTGTACTGTACTGATAAAAGTAGCTGTGCTCGTAAGATCGTTGCACCTTAGTCACTGAAACTTATGGTGTTGTCCTTCTTTCACGATTCCTTGTTTGGCGGACATCTAAGTGTCAGTAAGACTTTTAATAAAATTGCTGTACAGTTTGCCTGGCCTAGTCTTAGGGGCAACGTTTCTGTCTTTGTGTGTTCGTGTTATCTGTGTCAAAAGTGTAATCTGGCTCAGCATGCTAACGTTGGGCAGGCTGTGACGCCGATTCCCCAGGGTCCTTGGAGCACGGCTCATTTGGATATATTTGATCCTTTAGTTAGATCTAAAACAGTAATTCACGAGAACGTTTTTTTAATTTTCACGGACTTTTCCCTAAATGTGGTGTTTTGTTACCGTTGCGAAACATGAAAGCGTCATCCATTGTTAAAGCACTCGCCTATCAGGTGAGGAAGGTGTTAAGTCGTCGTGTAGTGATTGTTCCAGGTAATGCCAAGTATTTCACGTGTAATGTTTTTAATAGCATGTGTTTTGGCTGGGCTATCAAACATTTTACTTCCAGTCCTTACTACCCTAAGGGTTATCAGGTAGGAAGGCTAAACAAGAATCTGAAGACTGGTTAAACCATTTTCTATAATCAGGACCACACTATGTGGGATCAGGATTTGGATTTCATAAAAGTAAGATTCAAAAGTGCCTTACATGATTCCACGGGAGTTCCACCCTCTCCCTTTCCTTGGTCGTCCACTAAGTCATCCATTACTTATAATTTTGAATATTCCCCTTTTTCCTCCCTCTGTGGTGACACTGACTAAGATTTCTTGCTTGAGGAGGCACACCGTAGTCTCGTCGGCAGCAAAGCTGCAGGTTATAGCTAAGATGGACCAGGGCAGGTTACCAGTTAGTTTCAAGTCAGGGGACCTGGTCTTATGTAAGAAAAATATGTTGACTGATAAGGGGAAGTATATAACGGGGAAGCTGACACCAAATATTCTTGGTCCGTTTAAGATTAATACATTTCTACGTCCTAACACTGTTAATCTTGTGTCGCCCAGATGAAACCGGTGATTTAGAAAGGAAAATGTGTCTCAGTTGAAACCTTATATGAAACGCAATTAATTGGTAATGATTATGTTTTGTACCCGCAGTTCTTCTTCTCATGTTTAATTCTGTACACGCGCGCTGTTTCCCTAACACTTTTCCTGTGCTATCTCGGTTGTTCTGTATTCTCTTTTCCAATCCATAGTTATTTTGCATTATTTCCGTCTTTCCACCGAGTCGCGCTGAACGCACCTTGCGCCGCCGTCGTCGTGATGAGGAAATGTGCTCCATGCCGTCTGCTGGAGGAGGCAGTATTCAACTGGTATCTCCATCCGCAACTCTCTTTGATGCTGGCATGGTGCTGTACCATGTACTGGAGAAGAGATTGCTCTGATAGCACTGAGTGGTTTTCCACTTGGCTGCCCACCATCCCCGGGGATTATATCTACTTCATTGTCAACTGCAATTTCACGAAGGAGCTGATCACTCCAAATATATTGCACATTGTTGCTGAACTTTTCCATGTGATATTATGCGTTGAACTTGGATATCTATTCAATTTTTGGACTTTTCTAATATTCTTCACTCTCTACTTCAGTGTTTATAAATTTTGTAGCCACTATATTTGTGTTCTGTTTGGAAGTGTTTTGTCAAGATGTTCAGACTAGTTGCCAGAGCACATGTTTTGGGGTGGGAGTTGCGACGCTAGCGCTCGCCGCGCCAGACGTCATATTTTTCTTCTCTGCGCGGTGGTTTGCTCTTTGCGGCTCGGATCCCCTCCTTTGTCCGCCTCCGTTCACCCTCTCTTGATTTCCCCTCCTCTCGTGCGTCATAATTTTTTGTCAACGCAGCAGTTAATTTAAGTCGTTGCACACCTTGAGACCCTCCGATTTTACGCCCGGTTTTCGCCTGTACAAGTACCAGAGGAGCTGCAACATGATTCAAGCTGTTAAATTGGTCGTACTTAGGACGTTTGCTGTGATGAGGCACCATCTATTATATTTCGTCGTCTGAGTTGCCGTGATTTGGGAACAAATTTAAATAGTGAGTCGTGGACAGCGAGTTGTGTGTTAGCTAAGCCTTTTCTTAATCGTCTGAAATGTTTGTGTGGCGTAGATGTGTTGTCTTGAGCAAGCGGTAAGTATTTTTTCAAAATTATGGTTTCGGTGCCAGCCATAATTTGGTATCGGCTTAACTAAAACCCTATTTTTTCTGTCTGTTTCCAGTTTTAACGTGTAGAGTCTGGTTTTGTTTTCTGCCCAACAATGTTTCAAACTTTTTTCAATATTTTTCGTTTCCACAGTTCTCGCGTTGGGCGTAGTTGCTATTAAATGTGTTTATTATAATTTTGATCGCTGGAACATTGATGGGTCATTTGACAGCCTCCACCGATACTGGATTTTTATGTGGTTGTTATTTAACGTTTTAAAGTGTTCAGTTGATAAAAAGGAGGCTTTACTGGACTCTTAAGGCTGCCCTCCTTTTTTTGTTATTGCTCTATATTTACCAGTTTAGTCAGAGTAATGCTTTAATTGTATTCTGCGATTTATAATCGTTTTAAATAATCGTATTAAATTGGTAATTTGCATAACAAGTTTAAAATATACTCTATTTTACTTTGCAATTCAATGATTTAGTCTACGTTTTGTAATATGTATAGTTAAATTTGAAATATTTGCAATGGATCTGGAATCTATAAACGGTTCTGATTATCAACTTTAATAAATTCCAAGGTTGTTTGTAAACTTTTTTGGATGTTGTCTGTCATTATGCATATTTATTTGGCCAAATACAGTTATTAAATTAGTTTTGTTATTTGTAATTATTTGAGCTCTGGCACAATATAAATGTAAACGATCACTCAATGTAACTTTTAGAAGGCGTGATTTCGAAAACTCTGTAAACAAACCGTGAGACCAAAGTTGGAGGTACACGGTCAAAACAAAAATATATCTACTCCGTATTTAGTATGTGGTTGGCCCAGACACTCTGTGAAATAGTTACGAAATAGAACTGTATTAGTTTTTCACATGAAAAAAGAAAACCAATAGTTATATCCCAGAAATCGAATCCTGCGCCTTCAATTAGATCGTAACACATAGTTTATATTTCCGAATTCCCTAACAATATTTCTGAAAATATTTTAGTTACAGCTTACAGAAAAATATGTACAATTACAGGCGAGGATTTTGCAAATTGTTTTCGAAAGTGAGCTAAGTACTACAAGACTTATACAAATAATTCAATAAAAATTATTCTGTACTAACGACGTTGCATATCCTTTCAGAATAACACAGCCACACAGAATATAGCATAGAAACACTAACCAAAAATTAGCGGAGATAATTTGTGGCGACGAAATTTGGGGTTTCTCTGACATAAAACGAGCCCTGTAATGGGGCAAATTAAAATAAAAAATTTATTTCAATTGCATGATACTCATTTTGACAGTATTAATATAAAATTATTCTCGAAAACAACTGTTTAAAAAAGGCTAAGATAAATTCTAATTTTATTAACAAAAAGTTTTGCTTCTGGCACCGTTGTCGTTTCAAAATAACACACGTTATGCTACAATCCCGAAGACCGTGAAAATCTCACCAATTTGTCTGACAATCGCTACAGCTATTTCTTCAATGATATATTTGGTATGATTAATTAGACAAGAAGATAATGATGCCCTTAATAGGCGAGAAATTAAGTTAGAATTTCCAAGAATTACAGCACTTCAGAATGTCTTCAAAACTCTGCACGAAGATTGAAAATTTACTTAATTGCAGTTTTATAATTATAAAACTGTACTTAAAATAAATGGTTAAATCCAAAGAAGAAAAACAAGAAATAGATATGTTTAAAAACTTAAACTTCATTAATATCTGGAGGACTTTCTTAAAAAACGTTTGCATGTACTTAAGTTATTTTGCGTATTAAGAAGACAGCTTTATTGCGTGTGGCAAAAGAAAATTATACCATCGGCTTTGAGTAGGAAGAACGATTTTACATATTAATCTTGATCACAAACGCTAATTTAATGCATCCATCAGCAATAAACATATTTTTAAATTTAAGTGTATTTAGGGTAAAAGTTTGTCAAAGATTTAAAAGTATTATTAGTCGGGCGTGGTGACAGAAACGGGATGGGACACCACACTCAGTGGGGTAAGGAATATAACAAAACATTCAGAGAACGTATTCACGCGCGGCGCAGCTCTTGTCACAATTCTATCACTCATTCCGTGCCGCTGGGTTGCGGGCAGTATCTGTCACGGCTGTGCGGACCCCATCCGCCTATGTCCCTCTCCACCCTTCCCCACTTCACACCCTCGTCGACGAACTGCCGTCGATGTGTCCTTGTTGCGGATCATTCCAGCCGCATTTTCCACAGGGGCACGCCAACACGCCCCGCCTAATCGCGGGCCCAAATTACCATTGACGCAAAGCTGTTGTAGACGTCACGAAGGACAAATCATGTCACATATTGCATTACTGTTTTGTCAGAACGTTGACCTGCGATATACGACCATATGATTACACGTGAAACACACTGATGGTTTAGTTCGATTGTGAACCTAGTGAATTGACATGCGTAGACTTGCTTTCATATATGAAAAGGTTTAATGATACTGCATTCACTGGAAACACTAATACAATAATTTTATGAATAAATTAAACAACAGCTTTAAAATTATAACACATATTTTTTATTTAAATGGCATTAATAAGCTTTGCTCGTATCGTTTGAATAAACATAATCATTTTGATTTATGTACGAGTAAATTAATATAAATATTCAAATATGTTAATTATTTTACAAGATAAAATTAATTATATATAATGGAATACAACTTTATCACAAAATGGGGAGTTGATACAAATATATCAGAGGAAATGTTGAAGCTTCAGTCCGCTAGACACCAATCAGTACTTCTTAAGTTTTTGAACATTCGAAAAAATAAGATAATTTTCATGCATATTTTTCGATGTTAGTTTATTGATAAGTACACTTCGAGCTACTATAATAATTTCACAGCTGGCTAGTTCGCAGTCTTACAGTGGCCGTGGTGAGTTGAGGAAATTGTTTTTCTGTTGCTCTCAAAAGATCGTGAAATATTTTATGTAAATTCAGTCACTTATTGCAACAGGCTCATTTTTCTGAATACGTTGGTGAAATTCGTGAGTTTCTAGTTTTATCAGTTCGAGTTTAAGATTATTAAAGGGAGCAGTTGGCATCAACCCATGACAATTTTTCAGATTATAGGATACTAGTTTTTCCCCTGGCATGAAATCGTATTTCGTAGTTATATCTGAATATGCTCTTCTTCCTTTCAAACAGGCAATAACGCAGCTTGATTCGTGCTTAGTTTACACAAGATCATGTGTATCACAGCCGCGTATTCCACCCAGTGCTAGTGTCTACTCTGTTCTGTATCCCAAGTACCGCGACGGGCTTTGAACGTTGCTTATTGATTTTCAGTTGCATCCATATAAATTTTTCTTAGATATTATGGCACTAAGTCAACCTTCAGACAGCACCGTTAGTTGCAAAAAGTGGTTCGTAAACCAGGTCGATATACAATTTTGAGTGTGCATCAATTTTTTTACTTAATTAGCAAACAAACAAACAAACAATTTTTCTGAAGTATAAACTTTAAACGAAATGAACAGTTTGGCAGTGAAACCGTGCAATGTCGGTAAACGTACAGAGCGAAAAAGTACGGTAGCTATCTGTGAGAAAATAGATTATTCTATTTCAAAAACTTCAAAGACAAAACCAATTAAAAGTGTTGGTTTTATTAGCAATAGAATGACGGGAGGAAGTTTTAATGTAAAGCAGCTGCATAAGAAATGCGCGGAGAGGGAGAGGAGCTTGTAATACCATTACAAACTACAGCAACAACGATGAAATATTTTATATGCGACACGCAACAGTAAGGAAATGAAGATTATTACATCTACTTTTAATAGATTTTGCTAATAATTAAGTTCCTTTTTCAGAACATTTTTTCTATGAAGCTAACATTTTAGCAGTTTGTCCGCTCAATCAGTTTCCTTATGTACGAAGGTTGTTGCAAAATTGCACGTGAATACTTCGGGGAAACATTATATGAACATATGTCCGAAAACGCTTAGTTTCTTCACTGCAGGTTATAGTGATAACGAAAAGTGAATCATATTACTGTGGAACGCCATCTCGGCGTTCGTTTGCATAAAACACTACACCTCACTCCNTCAGTTTCCTTATGTACGAAGGTTGTTGCAAAATTGCATGTGAATACTTCGGGGAAACATCTGGACGATGAAAAACATTATATGAACATATGTCCGAAAACGCTTAGTTTCTTCACTGCAGGTTATAATGATAACGAAAAGTGAATCATATTACTGTGGAACGCCATCTCGGCGTTCGTTTGCATAAAACACTACACCTCACTCCATGACACTACACCTAGAACAGCTTATCGTCGGCACTAAAGGAAATGTTCGAAATGACCTCTTTCAGCACGAACACATGCATTAACAGCTGCATGGACTCCCGGATGCGTTGATGAATCCCTAGAGAATTCCTTATTGTTTTGCAGCCCACCATAATACGGTTACGAAGGGTGTCCACATCGTCCACTGGGGTCGCATACACAAGTACCTTTAAATGTCCCCACAAACCGAAGTATAGTGGATTCAAATCAGGGCTCCTCGGGGGCTGGTATGCGGCTGCCAATTACAGCTGCGACGGCATTCCACAGTAACATGATCCAGCCCGCTAGCCATAAACTGTAAGTTATGAATTACGAGCTGCAGTAAAGAAACGAAGCTTTTGCGGACCTATGTTCATGTAACATTTTTTCAACCTCTAGATGTGATGAGTGTTTCTCCAAAGTATTGATATGGAATTTGGCAACATTCTGTATAAACTCCCAAATATGGTACAAGGTTTATCGATTACTCCTGTTTCTGTATTCAAACAGGTTTTTATGTATATTATTTTCATATTACTACAATTCCGTTTTCATGACACTCGTATTATGGTGCGACGAATGCTTGATAGATGTGGCGACAGGGCTTGGTAACGGCCGCCGATAGGCTGATGATGAGAAGCCAAGAAATTCTGTCGGGTAAAGTGAGCCATTTCTCTTTTTTGCTCAAAATATACTTGGAGAATCATACATTGCAGCATAAAGAATTTAATGATATGTTTTGAACTAAAAATTGGTTTATATAAAAGCAAGTAGTTTTTTGTTGGAAGGATACTAAACCCCCTTACAATTGCATAAACATGCAACAGCCCACAATGCAGGAAGATATTCTTATATTGGTTTTGTGTAAGCGAGGACATAAGTACACGGTTGTATAGTGATAAATATCTGGTGGGAGAAGGAATATTATGCAGCCAAATATCATTGTGATTAAATATGGTAAGTAAAGTTATCACATTCATTATTTGTACCATGTCAGATCTCTTGGAATATTAAACATTGAATATAACATATTTTATAAACACTAAGTCCTATCCGAATCTTTTCTCTCGCAACAAAATGATGAATTATTATTTGTTGTTATAATGTGGACATTTTTTGAGACATGCCTGGAAAGATAATAATTCTTCTCACCCAATATAGAGAAATGCATTCATGGACGAGATTTTAGAGGGCCAAATTCTCGTTTCGATTCGATTGCCATGAATCGAATTGAATCGAAACGATGTAATTCCGATTATAATCAAATCATTTTGATCGATAATTTCAATACAAAGCTTCAAAAAAATCTCATGTATTTTTTTAAGTCTGTGCTCAAGCTGGAAATTTTTAGTAAAAATAGTAATTACATTTCCAAAATCCGTCAGCGAAATTGATGACCTAATTTTATAAATTGCATTATTATTGTATTTGAAATTTGATGCTTACTAATTATCAAATACAAAATAAATCAATACTGTTTCACTTTTGTAAACAAAAAAGGTAACTTATAAATAAGTAGGACAAATTCAATAATTTACCACCTACGGCTTGCAGAAAGTGATGCGCACAAATGCTCTTTGTTTGAAAGTAATTTATAAAACACTTGTCGTTGTTTTACATAAGCTTAATGTGTTTAATTTTCACTAAAATATTATTTCCTTTAATCTCTTACGTTTGCTATGTTTTATAGCGTGCACTTAATCTAGGCGTAGTATCTCAAGGTACGTATGGTTGAGTTGGGTAATATGTGTTCTGTTCCAAAGGGAATTATTTTAGTCCTAGCTGAAAGCTATGTGCAACGAAAAGATACCTACGTTAGAAAAATATAGACGTTTTAGTTTTTGCATTTTGAATTACTTGCTGTACTTAGGTCAGCATCAAAAATTTTTCTAGACATTTTCAAAAAATATAATATAATTCACACAACATTTTTATACAAAAAATTGTTTACTAAAACAGAAACTGATGATGGTAAATTTTCATGTAAAAATAATATAATCTATTGCAAAAAATGTTTCTTTCAATAAAATAAAATTATCATTTATTTATTTTTAATATGTGATCAGTAATTTTTCCAGATTTTAAAACAAACAAGAGAAAATGTCAATATTGTTTTTCATGCCGGATATGACTGATATAATTTGAAATTTTCGGGTAAGTTATATCTACACAACTTTGCTCATTGAGGAACTGACTTTGTCAAACCATATTACAGTACTGGAATAAGAAGAATGTAACTTGTTAGAAAAGAACATGTAGACCTTCATGAAATTTTCCACTCCTTTACCATAGTATGGTACCGGAAACCTATTTCATCATTAAAACCATGAATTTACAATAACAAATTCACAGCCATATTACAATAAAGATGGATTTAAACCTCCAAGTAACGTACCTATGTACGTATGGATAAAATTAAAACACTGCATAAATACATGCGTGCATTCACATTCACACTTAGCGTACGTACGAACGAAAAAGAGGTAGATTAGCTCAACTTCCAACTTCTACGTACGTACGTACGTACGTGCGTACGTATTTACGTACGGCCGAACTTTCAACCAATCAGAATGTCTGATTACGTAAAAATTTTATTACTTTAACTAAAACTATTCAGGTAAAGACATAAATATAAGAAGTGCTGTTTCCTTTGGCCAGGATTTTTAAATTGCACCATGCTTTGCACAAAGTATTCCTAAACAAAACACAAAATAATAATTTCGCTTCGTAAAGTTTGGATTTTGTTTGAGTGTTTGCCAACATAAAACGTACGTACGTGCGTGCATACGTTCGTTAAAAAGAGACTGTGAATCTGCCATATATCAATGTATGGGTAACAATTATGCATTCATGAACTTTAAACAATAGTCTCTTGGCTAATTATATATACAGAATAGGGCAGCGAAGATCTAACATTAAAAATGTGTCAAAATGTACCATTTTATGAAGGTCAAATATAAAAGTGTTGTTAGAGGTACAGGGACGCCATTTTAAAAACAACAATTTATTCACCTACAGAAACATTGAATACAAAGCAGTCATATTTGTGCCGCAATTATATAACAGTAAATATCGGAAGCGCTACGTAGATGGTGGAAATAACCTGTGCGGTATGCTGTCCGTGCCGTCTGGCACTCGTGCACACACAATTGAAGACACCACTTTACATTGTAGTTGTTAAATGCACCGAACCCCTGTGGAAGGGGCGAAGCGATGACGCAATACAGGCCTCAGCAGTGGAACACATGGCACTTGACGACAGTCAGCACGGAACGCTGGTAGGCTGCACATCGAGGGTTCGCTGTAGAGTCTTTCTTTAAACACAATGAATACGTGGTAGCAACACAGCGCACATTTCGTCGTCACTTCAGCGTCGAGAGTACCTGATCGACATTCCATAAAGATGTGGGTGGACAAGTTCCGGACCACATCATCTGCGATGGATATGAAACGCATAGGGAGTGTGAAAATTATGTGAATGTGAGAGAATATTAAACTTGTGAGAATCGCAATGGTTCGCAGTGCGAAATATTTGGCTCGGAGGTATGCAACCGCACTGAACGTGTCGAACAGATCGTTACGGCAGACTTTGAATTCCGACCTTAATTTCCACCCATACAATATCCAGTTGGTGCAGAAATTGTCATACAGAGACTTTGCTGAACGCATAAAGATCTGTGAAACAATATTGGACGTAGTGAACGAGAAACCTGATTTCATCAATCGCGTGATCATGTCCAATGAAGAATATTTGGAGTATTCTGATTTTGCAAATAAGCAAACATGAGATACTGCAGTGATGTAAACCCACAAAAACTGCATGCCAAACATCTTCACAGTCAGAAAGTGACGGTTTGGTGCGGAATATCAGCCTTTGGAATCATAGGACCCTTCTTCTTTGAGGATTGAAATAACTGTTTAGTTACTGTGAACTCTGAGCTATATGTGCGTATGTTGAGTGAATTTGTGGTCCCCGATTTACGCAGCCTTGACATTGACCTGGAGACAGTTTATTTTCAACAGGATGGAGCGACAGAGCATAAACACTTTATGAACGATGATTAAACATCGCATTCTGTCCAGATTTGGCGACATTCCTCGGCCGGCCAGATCACTCGACCCATCTGCTTGTAACTTCTTCCTGTGGGGATTCCTCAAGAGTAAAGTGTTTGCAACACGCCCAGTTGACGTCAACGCTATAAAGTAGCGAATTGTGGACAACGTTAATGCCATACCAGCCGCAACACGTGTGCATGTTATGGAAAATTGTGAATCCCGTTTACGCGAGTGTTTCAGGCTTGATGTACCACACCTCTCAGGCATTATTTTCAAGAAGTAAATAATGTGTGATTCTATGCTGTTATCACCAACAAGACTACATTTTGCATGTGTTTTCATTTGTCCCTGTTTGTAAAATAATATTGGTTATTAAAATGGCGTCCCTGTAACTACACTGTTTTATATTTGACCTCCATCATGAACTGGCCATTTTACACAAATTTTGCAATGGTAGATCATCACTGCCCTCCCATGTTTTTATTAACTACCTAGGCCTGTACTAAATGAATGATAACATTTTTCAAGAGTAAAGAAATGCCACACAACTGTGATTTCACACAAAAATCTGCAATGTTCTGTTTCCCGGTACGTGAGCGATAGCAAGCACAAAGGACCACACCAATGTACCTGGGGAAAACATAAAATATTTACTATTCAGATTAAGCTCAGCTAAACATGGATGGAACCAGAACTGCAATATGCAAAGCAAATACGAAATAAGAGTAAGGTGGAAATAAGCTGTTAATACAGTAAAATCCCGATATTTCGCATCCCGATTATTCGTATATCCCGCTAATTCGTACAAATTTGCCGGTCCCTTGATAAAATCCCTTTAATTCGTAAAAAAAAACAATGCATTCCGCTCCCCTCGATGATACATATTTGTTTTGGTGCTCGAGCTCAATTAAAACGTCTTATAATTCTTATTTACAACTTACAAATCTCGTTAACTCGTAATGTTTTTAACCCTAGACTGTACACCAGCTCTAGATTTATGCAATTCGGGAAGGGCAAAAATACCGGAAGGGTACTGAGGGACGTAGGAGGGTTTGAAGGGCAGGTAATGACGCCGAGTAGGCTGTGAGGCGATGTGTCTGTGATTCTCAGAACTAAGAGGCGTCTTGCTGTCCGGTCTACGGTTATGAGAGGGTAGGAAGGAGCAGAGCGAGTGAAAAGTTAGTCAGTTCAGTCTTAGCCATGCCTCCGAAAAGAGCTAATAAGTGTATTTCCATTACAGAAAAAAAAGAAATCATTACCACCGTGGCCGGTGGTGATAAACAAATTGACGTGTCCAAACGTTATAACGTTCCTCCTTCCACAATAACATCAATTCTAAAGAACAAGGACAAAATCGCCTCCCAGACATCTGACAGCAAAGCAAAGCGCTTTAAGACTGGCGAGTATCCAGAACCAGAAGAGAATTTAAAAAAGTGGTTTGCGCAAGCACGGAATTCGAATGTACCAGTTGGAGGAAACATTTTAAGAGAAAAAGCAAAAGTTTTCGCAGAAAAAATGGGAATTAAAGACTTTCTTGCGAGCGATGGTCGGTTTGATAGGTTTAAAAAAAGGCACAGCATAAAATTTAAGAAGCTTTGTGGGGAAAGAGCGAGTGTATTGGCCGACGTTTGTTCTAAGTGGAAGGACGAATTGGGAGAAATAATCGAGTCTTATGAGCCCAACAAAATTTTTAATGCCGATTAGACGGAGTTATTTTATAAGTGTCTCCCCGACCGATCAATATGTTTTAAGGAAGAAAAGTGTCATGGCGGAAAAAATAGTAGAGAACGTGTAACCATATTGTTGGCTGCCAACACGGATGGATCTGAGAAATTAAGACCGCTCATGATAGGTAAATCAGGCAAACCAAGATGTTCTAAAAACATAAAACCTTTTCCGATGACCTATCATGCAAACAAAAAAGCGTGGATGATGGGCGAATTATTCAAGGAATGGATACGATCAGTGAATGCTGATATTGAGAAAAGGCAGCGAAAAATTCTGCTTTTCATGGATAATTGTACGGCCCACAATACCCCACCGCTTAGTCATGTTAATGTTGGGTTTTTGCTTGCCAACACTACTTCTAAGCTGCAGCCTCTAGACCAGGGGATAATTAAAACTTTCAAAATCTTTTACCACGAGGAAGTAGTGATGCAACTCCTTGACTGCATCGAAGATGGGAAGGATTATAAAATCACCTTATTTTCAGCCATGAACATTGCTCACAAGGCGGGGCAAAGTGTTAGCGAAAGCACAATAAAAAACGGGTTTCGTGCTGTGGGTTCACGAAGGTGGAACTTTCATCAGCAGTTACTGAACAAGACTTAGAATGCCCTGTGAATTGAAATAATCTTCCTCAAAATTAATAAAGTTTTANAAATAATCTTCCTCAAAATTAATAAAGTTTTATTACGTTTGAAGATTGACTCAATTTTGACTATGGCCTAGCGGTAGCAGGGATTCTAACTGATGACGAAATTTTGGCTCCATCTCAGGACATTGATGGTGAGGGTGATGACGAAGATGATGTGCTGACANACTGATGACGAAATTTTGGCTCCATCTCAGGACATTGATGGTGAGGGTGATGACGAAGATGATGTGCTGACAATTGCATCTAAGTGGCTAAACAATACATCAACAACGTGCGCTATTTCTTAGCGAAATCAGACGTTGGCAATGAAGGATTTTCTGCTTTTAACATGCTTGACAAAGCCAACGACAATACCCGTCTGCAAGGCCTGCGCCAAAATAAAATTACAGATTGTTTTAAAAGTAAATTTTTAATGTGTTTTTTATTGATGTAAGTATTGATTTATATACACAGTGCATATGCATACATAATATGTAGCCATGCGTTTATCATTACTTATTAATTCAAATTTGCATAAATCTCGTTATTATGTATTTTTTATTTTTTTTGCTCCCGATTATTGGCATTCCCGCTTATTTGAATATCTCGGTAGTTCATATTTAACATTAAGTCCCTTGACAACACTAATTATCGGGATTCTACTGTATAACCAACTAGCGATTGCAAACAATTTGTAAAATATGTGATCACAAACAACCTGATATTCGAATGTGAAAATCGAAATAAATAAATCGATTCAGACGATGCATCTGAACGCCTGCATCGATTCGATTATTAGCAATAATCAATACAACTGAACCGATTCAGATACTAATCGAATCGTTAATGGACATCTCTAGTCGAGATAACGATATTAAGCGTATGCTCATGTGATAATTAAAATATTACTGTAATATGTGATGTGTTGGGAAACACTTATTCATGTACTACATTAGAAGAGGGGCGAAAATATAATTAGGAAAATAGCTACTATTACATGCCGTTTGGGACGAGCTCACGAATTCTTGTCTGTTATGCGAGTGTGCAGCCTCAATACTAAGTACGCCCAGTTTACGACGTGTGCACATAAAAACAATATTCAATTTAAATACATAGTTTAAATCACAACAGCATATATTCCATAAATCATTTGAAAAGTTTTCTTTCTGCTCTTTACACCGCGTGAAATGAGCCTACGTGGGTGTCATTCAAGTGTTTCTAAAATACTTATGTTGTTACGTTTTATTCCAACTGTTCATGCCGTTTACATATGCGCAAAATGGGTTACGAAGTTGTTCAAATTGAAAACGATTTAATTCGCCTCGGAGGTTATTGCAGAGCAAAGCATTGGCAGGTGCATTTTTACACAAGTTTTTGCCTTTGAAAGTATTCATGCACAGTATTTGTATCTAGCAATACTGGCATAGATTAGGTTTGTGTTGTTATTGTGCNTGCCTTTGAAAGTATTCATGCACAGTATTTGTATCTAGCAATACTGGCATAGATTAGGTTTGTGTTGTTATTGTGATAGTAGATACTTAGGTAATGATGTTTTTTAAACGGGTTTAGTAAATATTCTAATTAAAGTAGTCTACACCTCGAACTTTAGTACTTCTTTGATTTCAGTTTTCTAATATNGGGTTTAGTAAATATTCTAATTAAAGTAGTCTACACCTCGAACTTTAGTACTTCTTTGATTTCAGTTTTCTAATATTTCATTGTTTGCTTTCTGTGCGATGTATGGATTATATAGAATAATAAAAGTGTTATTTGAATGTAAATTCCTATACTTTTTAAATATTAAATTACTCGAATGTTAATATTATACAGAAGGTCTGTCACTATGTATTAACGACATATCATTACTGAGATTTAAACTACCACTGTATTTTGGATATCAACTCTCATTTTAATAACAATTCGTCCCCACGAACGAACCATGAAAGTAAAACGTAGGTNACTGTATTTTGGATATCAACTCTCATTTTAATAACAATTCGTCCCCACGAACGAACCATGAAAGTAAAACGTAGGTTACCACAGAGTATCGTCATATACCGATATGTGTCCCATTTGCGTTTAATACGATTTGCTTGCACGGATATGCCATTACGAGCCGCATATACCCCTCGAACATTCATAGCTGCATGAGAGAGAATAAGACCTTAGCAGCAGTGTGAGCCTCAGAGCCATGTTCAGTGAACACGCAGAATGCCCCGACGGCGCAATCGACAAGCCTTTGCAAGCTGTCTACACTGTGNCAGAGCCATGTTCAGTGAACACGCAGAATGCCCCGACGGCGCAATCGACAAGCCTTTGCAAGCTGTCTACACTGTGAGCCGATGTTGGACATAGCGGGAACAGGAGGAAACACACACACTTCGAGAAAGTTCGGGATGACCCCGGCGGATCATCAGCAGGGGTGATCGTTTCATAGCGTGAGAGGCTGTAAGCACTCCATGATCGTCGCTGCGCAACATTTACGGAACTGTTACAGCAGCTGGGGATACGCATTTTTCCACTAGTACCATATACAGTTGCCCAGCATAATGGTATCTGTCATCTCGGCGTCTCTTACGATGTCAGCCATTACGACCTGACTGTCGCCAATCACGAGACATTATACTGAGAATGGGAAGCATGGGAACTTGTGGATTGGCAACGAGTGGTGTTCAGCGACGAATCACAGATCTGTTTGAATACAGACCACCGCCGAATTAGAGTCTCGAGATATCCCGGTCAGCACAATGATCCACGATTCATTGTAGAGTGCCACACCACCCCAGCGAGAGATGTCATGGCGTGGTGTGCCATTTCCTACGACTCCTGCACCCCATCAATACTGATTGAAGGAACCCTTAAGGCACGTCAATATGTCGACGAAATTCCGCAACCATGTGCGCTCCTCTTCCTGGTGCATCTTGACAACCCCATTTTCCAGCAGAATAATGCCCAGCCTCACAAAGCACGGGAATCTCTGGCCTGACTTCGTGATGTCAACATTCTTCCTAGGTCAGCACTGTCCCTAGACCTCTCACCCATCGAGAACGTTTGGGACCAGATTGAACGGCATCTTTGTCCAGCGGCAAGTACGGAGAATTTGTAGGGTCAGTTGCGCCAGCTGTGGCAGAATCTTCCTCAGGAGATCATCCGACGTCTGTATGACTCCAAGACCAAACTTATCGCCATCTGTCTCCATGCTACCTGTGGTCAACATCATTCTTATTGCGTCCTGTAAGTGTTGGTCCCCATGCAATACATGCTTGTTATGGTGCAATATTTAGATTCTTTCTGTATACATACCACCATGTCTTAGGCTGTTCCCACTTACATATCCTTGCGACGGTGTCTTCAGTGTAATAAAATTTTCCAATCAATAATTTTTTTTTTGCAATTATGAGTTTATTTAAAACTTTTTATTTCTCAGTTTAATTTCAAATCTGTTTTGTTAGAAATTACGATAAAAACGTAAGAAATTCACTTTGTCGTTTTAATCTTGACCATCCTCTTTAATTGCTCAAGTGCTCTTTAGGCTCGCAATGGCTGGAAGGCAAGGGGGTTTTTGACACGCATGTGATAAAGTTTTGTTTGTTTGGGAATTAACTCTCTATGAGAAGGAAGAAAATTCACAAAATCAACATATATTTTGATATTCACAGTAAACACAAAATCTAAAATATTTAAACTTTCTTACTTATAAATACTCCATCGGTTCACTCTAAAATCACATACCACCTGAAGAATGTTAACAATTATTTGTAACTAAGAAATAGTTTCTATATTATTAGTGTGGATGATAGGTATAACTCCGAACATGTGATCCATAAAAATTTTTTATTAACTTGCTTAACTTCAAAGGAAGTATTGGATCTATAAATATCGTGGAAGTAATATCACACATCAGCGAGCAAATTTACGAAATATTGGCACCACTTTTGTACAAATTTGTCAACAAAATTATGTTGGTGAGAAAATGTCAAAACGCTGCCATCTATGAAGGGAAAACAACTATCATTCTCGCTTTCTCACTTTACATATATACTGATTTAAATTTCAGAGTAATTTTATAGAATGTATGAGAACTGCTGCCGTCTTCCTTTTAACTTTTAAATAAAGTTATTGCTGATGAGTGCCCGTTCCCTGAAGTCGTTATTTCTTCCCAACTTTTCACCAGCAGGAGCAGATCTCTCGTGGCTAAAGTGGTGTGTGCGGAGAAATACAGGCTGAGTATAAAATAATATCGCAAATTTGAAGGTCTATAATATCAAAACCAAACAACCTACAAACTTGGTTGACCAATAAAATAAACCGTGGTACCGTGATGTTTGCTTAGCATACATTCATAAATGTTCAATGTAACCACCATGAGCGGCCCGAACATCTACGCGATAGTAAAACACGTTCCACGCTCTTGTCAGCATGTCCGGTGTTACAGTTTGGATAGCGTTCGTAACTCTCGGTTTGAGGTGGTTAGGGGGTAACGAGCTCGTATTCGACACATCAATTTGAATGGGACAGTCTGACGTTTCTTTATGGTGCACTATCCTATTGACACTTAGCTGTTCGCGGGTACCAGAACGAGACGTTGCCGCAACACTGGATTGGTCGAGGAGCAGCTGGTGACCAGGCTCTTCATCACTGGCCCCCATGAAACTTGAATCCTACCTCGTGCGATTTTTTTCTATAGGGGTACATAAAGGATCAAGTGTTTCGTCCGCCATTGCCGAATAACATATTAACGACCTCAAAACGAGAACTCCGGACGCACCAAACCGTAGGTTGTTTGATTTTGATATTATATACCTTCAAATTTGGGCTATACTTTCATACTCAACCTGTACATTCAGGTCTGTTGGCGCCGAGCGAGCTGATTGTTGAAGGTCTCTTCACTCCTCCATGCATTGTTCTTTTAGACATNGCGCCGACTCCACAAAAAAAGGTCTCTTCACTCCTCCATGCATTGTTCTTTTAGACATCATGAGTGTTCTCCGTGATTCGTTTTCAACAAGAACTTCTTCCCCTCTTTTATGATCGGGATTTAGGTAGGGATGAGGGATAAAGGAATGCAGTAAAGTGCGGAATTTAAGAGGAGCTTGGTCGTTCAAAGAGACGGCTTCTAGAAACATATATGTAGCGCCAAACTATTCGCTTGAATAATACGGATATTCTATATTCCTCTCTGAAGTCCCTTTTATCAAATTATTATAACTACCAGACTGCCTAGTTAAAATGTTAAAAATAATAAATAAATCATTCTGCTCATTACTACTGTACATTTGACGATATAATTATTTTTAACATATATCATTCAGTTGTATTTAACACTCAATAGTATTTTGAACGAATAATTAAAAAATATAGTAAAACATAAACACTTATGTAAAAAAATCATATTTTAATACTTGATTTTAATTAGGGCTCCCTTCTGTAACTTTCTTTGTTCTTCATTTCTCCCTCTATTGTGCAGGACGTGTTATATTCGATAAATAATTCGTTGCACCACATTAAAGTACTGTTAGCGTGGGATATCACTGATCACTGCTTCAATACACTTGCGAAGGTGTTGCAAATTTTGTGGAACTGGTAAGAAAATTACTTTTATTTTCCTACATTTAAAATTTCCCACATAAATGCATCACATATTGTGAGGTCTTGACTTTGAGGCGTGCNTACTTTTATTTTCCTACATTTAAAATTTCCCACATAAATGCATCACATATTGTGAGGTCTTGACTTTGAGGCGTGCATGGAAAGACAGAATTTCTTGACACCAGTAGGTATCGAAACTGTTCCTTTAAAAAGCTAGGATTCCTAACTTTGATTGAAGTTGCTGCATCTTGTTGGAAAACTTGCTTGCCGCAATCCACGCTATTCAGTTCGAAGAATGTGTGTAGGTCTGCTAGGAAACCGGCATATGAATTGCTCCTCGAAAACTCAGCATTCATNTACTTTTATTTTCCTACATTTAAAATTTCCCACATAAATGCATCACATATTGTGAGGTCTTGACTTTGAGGCGTGTATGGAAAGACAGAATTTCTTGACACCAGTAGGTATCGAAACTGTTCCTTTAAAAAGCTAGGATTCCTAACTTTGATTGAAGTTGCTGCATCTTGTTGGAAAACTTGCTTGCCGCAATCCATGATATTCAGTTCGAAGAATGTGTGTAGGTCTGCTAGGAAACCGGCATATGAATTGCTCCTCGAAAACTCAGCATTCATNTATTCAGTTCGAAGAATGTGTGTAGGTCTGCTAGGAAACCGGCATATGAATTGCTCCTCGAAAACTCAGCATTCATGTTTGTCGTGTTGCTTTTTGCATTTTGAATGAATGAGGGGCCAATAATTCCAAGGCCTGATACTGCTGCAAACACTGTTACATTTTCAGAGTAAATATGTGTTTGCGCTGACTCGTTTGGCTTTCCTAGCCTAGTAAACATAAATCTTGTTTGTTAAGATGCTCACTGACTAGGAAATTGCATTCATCAGAAAACCCTCAGACATTAATGTAATGGGGGTCTTCATAAATATTTGCAACCACACGCCCACAATAATGTTAGCGAACACAGAAACTCTGAGGTTTCAACTCATGGAGAACATACATACGACAGAAATGAGTGCCAGATGTCTTAACCATTAGAAGGAAAATGGGTTTTCTATAGAGAATTCATTCGACTTGCCATACTTTTGAGACTGAGTAACTTTCTCCAACTCCCGGCCGACTTTATCGTTTCTTCTGGTGCTTCCTGGTTGTCAAGATAATTGGTTATGATAAGTGACTGAACAAGTTGTTCTGTATATGTCCAATCATTTTATCTTACTTTCCGAAGGTAAGAAAGCCTTATGATATCACTTTTCTCTCTGTGTGTGTGTGTGTGCATGTGAGAGTCCTCCATTCAATTTTTGAACGCGTAAACCGCATTTCACCAAACTCGGTACACATATGGTAATAAGTAGGGACACCCGACTTTTATAGTTTTCAAACAAGCCAAGCACTTACTTTCCGAATGGCGATCATTTAAATATTTAGGGTAATATGTCATATCTCGGAAACCATTCAACCGATTTTACCCGAATTGTGTAGGCTGACAGCGCAACCATTTAATTCAGAGACGAATATTGTTGGTCCGTTAATTTGGAAGATAGTGCCTCATGAAAAAATGTAACTTTTGAATTGTATCTCGAAAACAACTAAACCTATTTTTAGAAAAAATTGGCATGCAAGTAATATAATGATTAGCCAAGTAAATGTAAGTAAATGGAATTAATTATTCATTTATTTAAAAAATTNTGGCATGCAAGTAATATAATGATTAGCCAAGTAAATGTAAGTAAATGGAATTAATTATTCATTTATTTAAAAAATGACTACCATACAAATATTTTAGGTTTATTTGCTATAACTACCATTTTAATTTACCAATTCGTACCAAATTATGTTTCTCTGAATGTACAAATTACAGGCATGATACGTGCTCAACAATAACCACATTTGTTGCCATTTTGAAAGAGAGCNTTCTCTGAATGTACAAATTACAGGCATGATACGTGCTCAACAATAACCACATTTGTTGCCATTTTGAAAGAGAGTCTCGCATGTACAAATATATATTTTACATAATATCTTGAAAACTATTCAACCAATTTTTGACACATTTAACACATAAACATATTATTATCTGCCAGGTAAATAAAAGTAATAGAAATTTATAAAGAATTTATTTTCAAAATCGCGATTGTACAAATATTTTAGGTTTATTTTGTATAACTACCATACTATTTGACCAACTCCAACCAAACTTTGTATTCTGACAGTATCTATTACGAGCATCAAATAATCCAAAAAACCCCTTTTGTCCGCCTTTTGTAAGATAGTGCTACATGAATTTATAAATTTTTGTGTATTTTCTTAGGAAACAATTGACAGATTCCTTCCAAATTTGGCAAACAAGTAGTTCTGCCTAAGTTGGTATGTACAAATATGTTTCAAGTAAATCAGACACTTGTTTTCAAAATTGTGGCTATCTATATATTTGAGCACAATTCACTATATCTTCGAAAACATTAAATCAATTGCAACTTAATTTCATATGCTGGAAGTATATATAACAAACACAGAATGTGTCTGCAGGGAGCCTTTTTGTCCTCCATTTTGAAAGATAGTGCCAAACGAATAAATGAGGTTTTAAGTCATATCTCGGGAAACATCTGACCGATTTCTGCCAAATATGGCAAACAATTAGTTCTGAGGTGGTAATGTTAACTGATATGTTTTTGGTATGTCAGAAACTTGCTTTCAAAATAGCGGCTATAAAGCTATTTTAGTTTTGTTGGTGATATCGTCGAAACCATGTAATTAATTTTATTGAAACTTTGTATGCTGGCAGTATATATTTCAACAATAAAATGCGTATACATAAAATCTATTTTGTGCGACATTTTGTATAATATTGTAACTTGTCAAATTAAAACTATGTGATCTCCGAAATATCAAAAGATTTATACTAGATTTAGCAAACAATTAGCACTATGGCAGGCTTTGTGAACTTATCAATTTTGAGAGGTTTAGATACATATTTTTAAAATAACGGCCGTATAAACATTTTAGCTCAGAATTTTTGATGTACGAAACTGCAAGACAAATTTCAATTTAAATTTATATGCTGACAGTATCAGTTATATCCATCAAATTTGTCTACGCAAAGCCTCATTTCTCCGCCAATTTGTAAGATAGCCCTACATAAAATAATATATATTTCATACCCTATCTCGGGGCAAATCAACCGATTTATTTAAAATTTGGCGAAGAAGTCGTAGGTACTCTTCTAGGCTATATTAATTAATAAGTTTAAAGTATGAAAGTTTCTTATTTTCAGAATGGTGCATATAAAAATAATTCAGCTTAGTGTGCAATATCTACGAAACTATGTAACCTTTTGAAAATTAACTTTCTATTTTAAATCTATGACAATAATCGAATGCGCTAATGTATAAACATTTTGCCCTCCATTTATGAAGATCGTCAAATGATCAATGGGGATTTGATACCAAATATGGAAGACAAATCAACCTATATGCCTAAAGCTCTCTTCCTTTGCCGTTTTTTTTGGAAAGTAGTGTCAAGTAAATAAATAGAACTTTTGGTTATATTTTCGGAATATTTCAATTAATTTCCACAAAATTTTGCACACCTGCAGAAAATCATATAAAGTTACATGATTTAAATGGAGACAGAGTGTGATTAAAGTATGACGGCCATATAAATATTTTGATATGTTTGGAAAAGAGCGAAGAGTTTTAGGCGGCTCTTAAGAGCGATCTCTTGAGTGTTAATATGTTTGGCATATCTATTTAAAAAAAATTTATTCCAATCAAACATTTAATACTGACATTATCTGTTACAGTCATCGTGTACAGAGCCGGTTTTTAAGGAATTAATTTTGTGATATGGCCCAATTTTAGAAAATTAAATTTTATGGCATATCTCGGAGATCAATAAACCGATTTACATCAACTTTTTCACACAAATAGCATTATGGTAGGCCATCGAAACTTACGTGTTTTAGTGGCTCAGACCCTTTTTTTTTAAATGATAGCAGTGTAAATATTTCAGGTTAGCGAACTCTATCCTTTAAAACATTACACTGATTACATCAGAAAATGATGCTCCGAATGCTACCTCCGTGATGCAGTTGGTTGCAAGCTAGCATAATTTTACGAAATTTTTTGAATTTCAATCCTGGGTTTGTCACCCATGTATTTTAATTGTCTTGGTAATGTTTCACATGTTTCTGGTTTCAACTCTAATGATATTGCTGCCATTGAGACGTCAACGCCTACCTACCACCCAATCGTTTAAGAACTTCAATAAAATTTTTTTGCACGCATGAAGACAGAATAAGACTCATTAGTTATCAGTTACTCCTTGTGTAAAGTGGAGTTATTTGGTAGCGTTTGTAAATTGGAATGGTCCATAAAACCACTGCGAACATAAGCCGAGCAGATATCATCATTACGATCGCCTAACTTTTTTTTTATCGGGAACGTCGGGCACTTACTTCCAAAATTGCAGACATTTGAAAATATTCTACAGAATTCAACCAAACTTTATATGTTTGCATACCATTGTATAAGCATAAGATTTCGATATGGATATTGTTGTTGGTCCGCCATTTTGGAAAAGTGCAGCAATTAAAAATAACTATTTTACATGATATCTTGAAAAATATTTAAAAAATTCGCACTTAATTAGGCATTTACGTAAAATTGTGATAGGCCATGTAAACGTATGTGACTAAACTTTATTAGTTATTAGTTACTTATTTTCCAAATGGTTACAATAGAAAATGTTGTGTTTAATTAGCATATCTGCCATACTATTTAACTAATTTCGACCAGATGTTGTATACTGAAACTATATATTACAGGCACCGTATATACCAACAATAAACAAGTTTGTCTCCATCTTATCAAAACAGCTCTATAGGAATAAATAAAGTAATTATGTTGTAACTCTGTAAATAATTGACCGATTCCTAGCAAATTTGGAAAATAAGTAGTTCTGGTGCAAACCATGTCCAGAGATATAATTTAAGCATGCTAGACACTCATTTTAAAAATTGTGGCCATGAAGCCGTTTTAGCATAGACTGCTATATCGTCAAAACCGTGCAATTAATTTCAAATAAACTTTGCTTGCTGGCAGTAAATATTACAAATATCTCCTGTATCTGCATTGATAATCTTTTATAAGCAATATTGTAATATTGCGCCATGCGAATGAAATTAAGTTTTGAAGTCATATATCGGGAAAGAATTGACCAATTTGTATCAAATATGGCAAACAAGCAGTACTTAGGCAGATTATATCAACTGGTATGTTTTAAGCATGCGAGACTCTTATTTTCAAAATGGCAGCTATATAGCTATTTTTAGCCTAGAATGCTAAATCGTCGAAACCATGTGATTAATTACACTATACCTTTTATGCTGGCAGTAAATATTACAAATGTCAACTGCATGTACATAAATAGCATTTTATCAGCAATGTTATACGTTATGGCCATGCATGTAAATAAAGTTTTTTTGTCAGATCTCGGGAAAAAATTGGTAGATTCATTCCAAATTTGGCAAACAAATAGTACTGCAGTAGGTGGTGTTAACTGGTATGTTTTATAACATTCAGACAATTATAAATATTTCAGTTCAGTATATTTAATTTACGAAACAAATTCCAACGTTACTTTGTATGCCGGTAATACCTCACACAACCATCAAATTTGTCCCTGCAGATACTCATTTCTCCCATTTTGTAACATAGCCATTGCATTGAAAATTATGGTTTTATCTCGTATCTTGGGAAACAATCTACCAATTCTTTCAAAATTTGGCGAATATTTTGTACTGTGCTACGTTATAATATTAAATGTATTTTCTTGAAGTCATACACACCTATATTCAGAATGGGTACAATGAAATAATTTAGTTTTGTGGGCTATATCTACTAAACTATGTAATCTATTTTAACTTAACAATATTTTGGCACTACACAATTAACGAAATTGCTACTACATTTCTTTTTTTGTTTTCCCTTTATGAATATTGCCACATGAAAATTGTGGCAGTTTTATGTCATGTCTCGAGGACTAATCTACGGATTCCCCCAAAATGCTACACGGGAACACTTCAAATAAATTGGTACCAGATTGTGAACACCATAATTGCTACAGAAGACCATGTAAACTTTCATGATATAAATTGGCCAGATAACGATTATCAAAAAGGCAGCTTCATAAATCATTTAGGTAAGTTTGCCATAAATATTAAACATTTAAACCAAATTCGGCCAAAATTTATATTTAAACATTCTACATTAGAAGCATCATATGTATATTGAGCCTCTTTTTCTTGCAATATTGAACGATGAAATTAAATAAGAAAATATTGTTTTTTATGTCATATCTCAGGGACCAAACTACATATTTCCATAACCTTATTCAAGACAAGTAGCACTACGAAAGGCCATGTAAACTTACATGTTTATGTGTCTCAGTCACCTATTTTAAAAATAAAAACTCTGTAAATTTTTTAAGTTTAATAAACCATATCATTCAAACCTTAGAATGACTAAATCCATTTTCAGAATCCGACCTACGTAATGCTGTGAATTGCACGATAACTTATAATACAAAGTTTTCTGGTTTCAGGTCCCAGGTAAGACATGTGTATTTTTAGTTGTGTAAGTACTGTTGCATAATTTGTGGTTTCATTTCCCAAGTTACTGCTATCAAAGGGATGTCAAATTCTTTCTACTAACTCAGATTTTAAGGAATAATTGAAAAAATTAATTGCACCAGTTTCGAGGGAAGTAGGTTCATTAGTTGTATCAGCAACTTCTTTTTGGTTACCGTATTTCTTGCACCACCATTTATTTTTTGACTGTTTAGTTCTAAATTTTATTGACAGATAATAATAAGTTTTCTTTAATCTTTACATGACCTTGTTCAACGAATAATGACAATATGTGAGGAGTTTTGTATTATATATCGTTTTAAAACAGAATTATATTGATATAATTTTACGTTTTCTAAAAGCATGTTTGAGTTACCTCATTACAGTTTTTGTAACTTCGCAACTCTAGTTCCCTATGTCACATATGAAATGTATAAACTACTCTGTGTGTCAATGCAATTTTGTATGCTCGCACATCACTTTTGAAACCGATACAACTCTCACTGAACTACATATAAACAATCACGAAATCGTACAATCATTGGGAACACATTTATCAAAACTTTGTAACTCATGAAAGCAGTTTAAAATACAACCTATGCAGTATTAAGAACGTAATTACAAGTTTG
Organism: Clitarchus hookeri; assembly: GCA_002778355.1. Lineage (NCBI taxonomy): Eukaryota > Metazoa > Arthropoda > Insecta > Phasmatodea > Phasmatidae > Clitarchus > Clitarchus hookeri. The sequence goes on from NQII01001003.1 coordinate 314,826, forward strand.
ACACGGTGGAAAGGAGCCTGCGTTACCAAACCATGTCACTAACCATTCCAATTTGTAACTCGTCCCACCACTGAGTATGTGGTTTTACCTTTGCAGCAGGCAGGCTCACAAATATAATTACTTTTGAACACATGATATAAACTATCGTCTTTTGTAATTTAAGGTCTGCAAGTAAAAAATAAAACAAATTCCCCTCCATCGCAGGAATAGTGAGGTTTACTGAATAAGTCTGGAGAGATGTAATTATCACCAAAAAACCCCATATTGTAAAATATTAACCTTTTTTATCGTATCATTAACAATGCATTATGAGGTAATTGTAATATTTAGCAACGCTATTAGAATAGATAGTTTTTCTTCAACATAATACATCTGGAAATATGTAAATTTAGTTAATTTTAAAATTAAAAAAATTATGTTTGGTAGATCGGGACTTGAATCCAACCATCTTTCGTTTGTAATTGGATGCTCTACCAGTTACGCTAACAGGGCACATATAAACAACGAATGGATAGCCTTAATATATTTACGAAAGGTAATAGATTGTATTCTTTAGTTTTGTTTCAAGGTGAATTTTTTTAAACATGTCATACATATTACGCAGTATTCTTGCCGACATTAACTTTTATTTGAAATACAACTAAATATTGCTGGTTTCTTAATGTTTTGGTAAATAAATACATCTCGACGTATAACGATCTGGACGCGTCATGTTTTATATTGGTGTTAGTCAGGCTACTGACAAAATGATAGGCTTTATGTACATGCGTATGGTTAACGTTAGAGATAACTCCATAAAATAAAGATGAGGCAGACCTATTATTTGTATTCTGTGCACATATCTAACATTAACCTAGTCCAAACAAACACAAATTTTAAAGTCACGTTATTAACCGTGATAAACATGATAGTTTATATCTCAATTTTCGAAAGTTAAGCACTTTTATATGAATACAATACTTTAACCAAATGGAATTTTTTTTCAAAACTATTTATAAATTTGTTAGAGTAAGTGTACATGCGTCTCAAATAACTTGTTTACGAAGCAGTGTTCTAACTTCAAATCCTATCCACATCCTTTACGAAAGTCGTGTTGGCAGAAAAGCAGTTCAATGATGGGATACGTAGACTGGTTCTGCGCAGCAACCGAGATCGCTCTACCACACATTTACTCTCAGGATAAATCAACAAAATAGGTATCCTAAATTAAATAAACTGGCATTTTAACATTCTGGAACACAGATTTGTCGTAGATATGATATAAGCTGCGCCAAAACAGTTTTAAAACATTTAGAAATTCCGGCTGTACGTATTTTTCCTTTGGTTATACAAACTCAAAATTAATACATATTTTGGATCGAAAAAATTTTTTGGACTGTCAATTTAAATGAAACGAATGTCGGAGTACATCTTCTGTATTCGTACCACTAGCCAATGGAGTCTCCGTAAGTTAAAATTGTTCATTTCAGACTTATTACTCGGAGAACTTCCAGGTGTGTTTTTCTTAATTAAAAAGGCTTAGTAAACATAGGTTTCAGTGTATATATTTTATATCCTTTTACAAATGTAGATTTACAATAATGAGACTATCAACAAACATAGTGAAGAGGTAAGATTTAATCGGAATGCACTGTCATTATGCTTGATCAAAATTACTATTCAAGGTTCGCGATAGCACTAAAAGAATCCCTGTGTTAAAATAAGAGGGGCGTGCAGCAGTCACCCTAAAGTCATTAGTCCTAAAATTTAATTCCTCTCACACCTGACAGTAGCCCTTAAGTCAGTAGCTCTAAAGTCAATGGCCTTAGAGTGGGTAGCCTTAAAGGAACTAGCCCTAAAGTCAATAGCCCTGAAGTCACTAGCCCTAAAGTTATTAGCCGTACAGTCACCAGCCCTAAATTCAGTAGCCCTACAGTCACTAGCCCTAAATTCTGTCGCCCTAAAGTCATTGGTTCTAAAGTGACTAGCCCTAAAGTCACTAGTCCTAAGGTCACTAGCCCTTAGGTCAGTAGCTCTAAAGTCAGTAGACGTAAAATATTTTAGGGATAGTGATTTTAGGGCTACTGACTTTAGGGTTACTTCGGGAACCCATATAGGAGTAGATGAAACTAAAAAAGTTTTGGTTTTATTACACTGGAATATAAGTATGTAGTGTTTTATGAAAATAACTTTAAGAAATTTAATATTACTATAATATTAGGAATTTTCTGCAGCTTAGAACAAGTGAACATTTCATTTGGATGAAAACTTGGGAGTACGATATAAATTTTGTCATAATTTATGCCATAAGTTTAATTTAAAATTCGATACAATTCTGTGCATGGCCATCAGGGGCATTTTATTCATGCTTGTAATGCTTTGTCAAGTACATTTTTGTAGTTTCAGACAATTACAGAAAATATTTGTTGCATTCCAGTAAGGACTGCTTATTTAATATATTTTTTTGTGGAATTGGAGGAGATGAACGACAATGCTCTGTTGACGTTACATATAATCCATCATGTCTTAACATTTTACTCAGTGATTTGGATACTCAATATCTGCACTGTACAAAACGAGTGATAAGTCGCGGATATATTTACCAGGGGTGGATAAATGAATTAAAAAAACGTTATTTTACTTGTTACATGATTTCGTTAAATGCACTACGAAACTTTTACAGTATGTGATAACTCTATAACGTTACGTGTTTTATAACATCATGGTACGTAACCAAGTAAAAGTTATTAATAAATTTTTGTTGCTATGAATAACGTTATTCACATGACGATATATGTAGCTAATGGTAACCAAATAACGTTATGGTGAACATAAAATCACAATCCATAACTCAGTAAAAGTAATAACTACGTCTGCGTTTCTGTGAATAAAGCAATTTACATATAACTTAAGCTGGCGCTAACGTGACAACGTTAAGATGCATGATCAAGTCATGGTCATAACAAAGTAAAAGATGTGACGGTATTTGCGATGGTGAATAACGTTATTTACAAAACGCTTTAGATCGTGGTAACCTAATAACTTTAAGGTACGCTAAAACGTCATGGTCTTAACAGAGTAAAGGTTCTGAGTATATTTGAGTTGCTACAAACAACGTTATACACATAATAATATAGCTCGTGATAACAAAGTAACGTTACGCTGTATGAAAGTCAAGGTACATAACTCAGTAAAAATTGTTAACAATTGTTCTGTTCCTGGGACGAATTTTATACACATAACGTTATAACTCGTCGTAAAAATAAAATTGCGGTACACTACAATGTTAAAGCAACTTCCTTTCAATCTAGACAGCGTGAAAACTATTGGGCTTATATTCAATTTTTAATTTACGTGTTGACAATTCATGTTATGTCTTTTTTGTAGCTCCATGCTACAAATCTGTTCCATCTAATATTAACATTTTGCCAAAAGGGAAATTCACTTATCCATTTGCATTTACTTTCCTTTTCCGAGTAACAAGAATATTGTGGAACTATTTTTTGAACAGTNGAAATTCACTTATCCATTTGCATTTACTTTCCTTTTCCGAGTAACAAGAATATTGTGGAACTATTTTTTGAACAGTAATTAGTGTTATTCTGTTTGCTTACAGTCGAATTACAGTATATAGATCTTACACGTGTGTCTATTTTGTCCAACTCCTAACAATTTTATTTATTTAGTTAGCATAAGGCAGATGTAACAGAAATAGGTATATAATCTAAATATGTTTTTTAACCAGTTGATTATATCTTTATTTTAGCGACTTAAAAACACTATTCACGCATNGAAATTCACTTATCCATTTGCATTTACTTTCCTTTTCCGAGTAACAAGAATATTGTGGAACTATTTTTTGAACAGCAATTAGTGTTATTCTGTTTGCTTACAGTCCAATTACAGTATATAGATCTTACACGTGTGTCTATTTTGTCCAACTCCTGACAATTTTATTTATTTAGTTAGCATAAGGCAGATGTAACAGAAATATGTATATAATCTAAATATGTTTTTTAACCAGTTGATTATATCTTTATTTTGGCGACTTAAAAACACTATTCACGCATGTTGTCCTGAGTTTGTAGTTGATGATTATAAATTCTTGTCATTATGGTTCAGTGTCAGGTATACTGGTTTTTGTGACCTTGGATTCGTAATTATTTTGGCTATGAAAATTTTGTAAAACTAAAAATAAACGACGGTTAGCTCCTCATGGACTTCACAAAAGTCGATAAATTTTAATAATTTTTTTCTTTTACTATTACGGTTTAAGTGCCATCTTGAAATCCGTTGCTTATCACGCAGTCAACGAAAAAACAGAATAATTCCGGAAAACCGGTTAACGTGTGCATGGAGAAAAAAACCCGTGCATATCAAACATGTTATTTAAATTATTAATAGCGTTATATTTAGTTGTGATTTTCAAATACAGTCTTGCAGGTTTATCACGAAAAGACAAAATTTTAAAATCATTATATATCGAGACGAATTCATTCACTGCATATTAACGCAATTTCTAGTTTTTGAAAGTGGTGACTGTGAGAGAAATTGTCGATATGATACCACGCAGCGAACTGCAATATACAACGCGTCTCTAAAAAATCACCGAGAAACTCTGCGAGGTGATTTCCAATGGAAAATTGACTAGAAAATATGCACATGCAATATCAAGGGAGGAATGACCCCTTGAAAATCTAATTAGAAAACAGAAATGTCCCAAAATATCGGAAATTAAGTGACATTAAATGACAACACTCCGTTCATTGTTTTCTGTTATTATTAGGATTGTTAACTACATTTGTTTATCTTCCTCGGCAATGAAAATAACAGGTGTGGCCACCCTCTTATTATATGCAAATTTTGTACCGTCAGAATTTTTAAATGTTTTATGTTAGCTTATTGAGCAATGTCACTTACGTAACAAATATGGTCGTCTTGTTGCAAGTGCGTAGGACCCCCTTTTTTCGTTCTAATCTCACATGAAGCTTCAGTCCAGCGTTACAGTCCCTAACACGTAGGCCACACTACAACCGTGAGTCAACGTTTGGCTGCTGGCTACACTGCACAAGTGATGGTGGAAGACATTCAAACACTTGCTATAAACAACATGTATCACATATTTATAGGCTTATGTCACAGGCATAACATATCTGTTTCGAACATTTAACATACTTTTGGTGAGACCTTGGGGTGTAGCATATTGACACAGGTCAACAATTTTTGATACAATAACCATATTACCTAATTACTTACGTACTGAAAGCATATAATTTTACAGCGTATCCATGTTGGTAATGCTACAAGTTTTGAAGTGTACAGAAAACAGGATTCAAACATAGTAAATAAATACGTTTATTCTTTACAAACTCTGTGTGCTTGTAAGTGAGTTCACACTATTGTTTGACCAGAGATATTGTAATAAAACTACCACCTGTTTTACAAGTTGAGAAATTTGCAGTAGGCCTATATTTAAGTTTAAAGTCAACACGTATCGCCATCGTCAAATTACAAATTTTTTGATAACCCTCTTATGGAAAATTTGAATTAACTTTTTTGCATTCTTCAAGTTACAATTAAATCGACTAAATACAACAATGAAAATGCCGAGAATGTGTAAAGGAATAACTCTCTTTTGTATTTATCGCTTTAGTATAAAACCACATGTACTATTTCAGAATATCCAGAAGTAAAAAAATCAAAAATCGATATGATATAGTAGATTCTGATTAAATATACAAATGTTTTAATTTTTGTATTATTCACAATAATGCGATATACACCAACAGACACGCATCCACATGTTAAACACGCCCACGATTTCACTGCTAAAATGGAAACCCACGCCATATAATGCAACCAAATTCGGCCTTTATCTCATATTTTGAGATTAAATAGATTCAGACCCAAAAATAATTATACTAAATTGTTTAATATTTATTGAAAAAGATTGTCCAATATTATTGATCGGCGAATAGTAGTTCATTTATTCAAGCAAATGAGAGCTTGCAGCTCCAGTACGTTTAGATTTTGGGGCCGCAATCTCAAACACACACTGAACTTGCGAGGGGAAATTACATGGAGACATATAATCGCTATTTACTGGGCACTGAAGGTAGACAGATCTCCATCAATTATAAGTGGGGTGGTTTAAAATTAAAAACCATATTATTTGATGGGATTTACAGGCTCATATTTAACATAAAACCACTAACGTGCATATGAGCTGTTCAAAATTACTAGTCATTATTCGACGAAATTTCTTCAAGGAATAAGTGAATAAATGCAAATTATTTAATTTTTAAATGTGTTGGAAGATATCCATTGAAGTGCCACAAGATTTCGCGATAAACAATACACTCTAAAATAAATAGCAACACTACAGAAATAACCAAATTCCGCATCCGTGACTTCCACAATTAAAGCTATATAAAGTGTTTCGATTATCCTGCGATGGGAGGATGGCATCTTTCAGGGCTTTATTTCAGCAGAACTTCGTGAGATGTGCGTAGGTTATCGTGCGTAGGTTATCGTGAGAACTTTGAATTTCCGAAATAGTGCATTGATAGATGTACCCAAAATACGTTAAGTGCGAAACACACAGCAGTATTTTGGCCGTCGTATCTGGATGATCGCGATCGATTGTAAAGGCTATTCTAAAGTGACTGGCTATCATCTATGCTGCAAATAGCATCGGATTTCAATACTGAAGCCTCGACAATAATCAGTACTAGGAATATACACAATTATCGGCATGATTTCGTTTTTAGGCTCAGACGCCCTCCCATTTTACATTGCTAACGGCGGACACCAGATACATAGACTACTAGCGAACCAGCCCAGCTTCGTCCGAAAACAATTAAGTTTTTACAGCGATACTTTGAAAGATAAAAATGGTTACTCTGGGTCATCCTTAAAATAAAAAAATATGTTATCGTGCACTTTTCTGTAGAGCTTTATGAGAGCTACAATTTTGTGGTACAATAATTTGATGTGTCTCTTATGGTTTAGTCAGTGCAAGCCATGTAACAGACCTAAAAGCGGTTTTTTATGACTTTATAACAAACGGTTCGACACTTATATACTATTCTTACATTGAATATAAATGTCTTCTACACCAAAATCTTCCTCAAGAAATTCCATAAATTATGTTGAGAACCGCATCAAAATCCATCAAGTAGTTTAGAATCACTAAGCGAATACACAGACAGATGCGGATAAGCGACTTTGTTGTATACTATTTAGAAAAGAGATACGCCTCGTATCGTCTCAGGATCTTCGCCACCGTGCACTTGGAAAGTGTAAAGGTATAGAATGGTATGTTAAATTGCGTTTACAGCACGTTCAGCGAAATGCTACAGTTGAAGTGTGGAGAAAACACAACGAATCCATGAATCACACATGAACAACAAATGACTTTACTAGATGATGTAGCTAGTTAACGGTATGCGGTGTGCTGAACTGGCGCAGGTGCGCCCGTCGAACGTCTGGCAGCCTTTACTCGCAAAGCGCTGAATCGGCGTGCAGCCTTCCTGTCGTCGGCTAGCCCCATAGACATTACTGACCCTGCAATTTCATGGTGTAATAATAAAGTGTGCTGCGTGTCACTATATTAAGCTAAGTAGCCAGTTCCGGAAATTCATATATTCAAAAGATTGTTAAAAACTTTTATTGCTCAATTTTAAAGCTAAAAAATCAACATAACATATGGAAATAGAAAACAGAAACTAGCTTCCGGATACTAAAATTTCTTAAATTTTGTACTTAATAAGACATCTTTCAGAAAAAATGAATATTATTAAAAATACAACTTCATGTTTTGCTGGAACTCAGCTCTCTGTTTGAGGGCATCGGCTTCATTTAGAATTTTTCAGTAAGGACGTGTGGCAGAACCTATGTCCGGAGATGTGAAATTATGTTTGCAAAAACACTCATCCGAGTGTTGTGTCATGCTGCAACTCCTCATTATCATTATGGTATCTTCAGGGGTTTGTTGAAGTTTACAAGTTGTCTAACTGCCTAACGCAGTTTTTAATTCGCTTTCACTTTATTAGGTTTGTGTGATTAGACTTTGTCCATTGCCGACCATCCGACAAAATAAAAATCGCACACTCACAGAACTCAGCATTACATAAAACGAAAAAATTCCTTTAAAACACAAAAAAAACAGATAATTAGGCTAAGCTGTTTCCTTGTCAATAGAAAACAAATATGTATATGATTAAAACGAGAACATGACATACGAACAACTTGTTATTACAAAACAGGGCAGACAACAAAAACAAATTAAGAGAAAATACAACACGATAACGAAAACGTTAATTCGACACAAGTGAACAAAACAGTGCAAAAACAATATCAGTGGACACAGCTGAACAGTAAAAAAAAACACCAAATAATAAGTCAAAACAGCAACGAAACACAATTCAGGAAAACGTTTTCCTTGTCAGATTATAAAACGGAATAATTTCACTCTAAGAACAACACAGGAACCACAAAGAGGAACAAGAGAAAATAATAGATATACAAACGGAGAGAACACTGAACTATGAAAAAAAAAAACGCTTTTACTTGCGGTATAAATTAGAGTCACCAACTAGACTTAATGCAGACACTAGTCAGTTTAAGGGGACATATTAAGAGTCGACAAACTTTTTGAAATAGCACGTGATATTCGTACTTCCTTGCCTTAATGTAGTTCAACGTGTACTTACACAGACTCTCTCTCTCTCTACATTATACCATTTTTCTTTGAATACAAATATGTGCAAAAAGAATTAAATGTTGTAGTGAGTTTCAATCGAGGTAGTTATAAATTATTAAGTAAACAGTTTACAAAATTTTAGACAGATTAAATCTATTTATGTTTCAAAATTTACTATATATTACTATATAGAATCAAAAAACCAGAAACTCGGAGCGGGAACAAGTGATTGGAATGAGTGCGTATATATAAACACTTTTCTTTAGTTACTTGCGATTTAGACGATAATCATTTTATTAGCCAGATATTGAGGTATCCTTTCAATAGTGTTCTACTTAACTACAAGAGTTAAGAAAATAATGTATCATCCGCCTACTAGTCTCGAAGGTGCTTATGAGCAATCGAACTCAATTTATTTTCGCGTAAAAAATATTTATTTAACAATTTTTAGAATCGTGGTTTTCCTGCTTATGTTAAAAATCCAATTATTTTTTAGATTTACGTAAAATGCATTTAGACTCCGGGTCTTTACTGCGAAATTAAGTAAATGTTACCAACACGCTTCCTTCGGTCACGGATATTACATAAATATGTGTGTTCCCTGTTTCCACTGCAAATTTAAGTTAGTTTAGTTTGTAAAACANTATGTGTGTTCCCTGTTTCCACTGCAAATTTAAGTTAGTTTAGTTTGTAAAACACCTCATTAATAATCTTTGAGCATTAAAATATGGACAGTAATGAGTATAATAAATCAATTTATTTAAAGACAATGGATTGATAAAATGTATGCGTGGTTATACTGAACTCCAAGTACAAATATTGTGAGATTATTTGTTAAGGAAATTGGTGTAGTAAACGTAATATAACGTATGACATAACGATTACTATGGGACACACACCGTCTGGAAAACTTGGATTTAAATGAAATAATTTGTAAAATATCAGAAACTATGTTATACGAAACTACAAACTCGTGAATAGTGTAGGCTTCATATGTGTTTATTTGATTTATACATGATTATTACATAACAACCATTGATAAAATCAATTGGTGACATAATTAAGTTTCACCCGCTAATTACCTGAAGACGGTCAACATTATCACCACTAAATGTTCAGAGATGGCAGATATAAATCCAGACAAGTCTATCCAATAATTAGTTTTTTCATTACACTTAGTTTATTAAATGTTTCACAAAACTACTTGCAGTTCCCAATTTTCAATGGCGTGTCTCTCCCAAATAATCAAGCTAGGATCATAGATATTTTTATGTTTTCTACCTCTTATTTAACAAAGAATCGCCTCACAAAGGTGTTATATGGAGAATAGTTTAACACTGTAAAATTGTGTGAAAAGCTAATATATTTATCTCGCAACACATAAATGAGACCAATTCCCTGGAAGAAAAAATCAGAAGAGAGTGACAACATAACAAATTTGTAAACAGAGATCACGGCAGCAGCGAACAAACTTTGGAATCAGTATCACGATGTTTTGTTAGTTTTTGCAGCTCTGTTTGGTGTAAAAACAATACACATGACGCGAAAGTCGTTCTGTTGAAGAAACACACTGTTCCGTAGAAATAACATATAGTTCTGCTGTCGGAACTACACGCACATTTTCAGGCACATTCACAAAATCGACTGCAAATGATATTTCATTTCGTACCAGTATTGATATTTAAAATAATCAGTGATACTAACACTTCACTTTCTTGCCTTTCCTTTAGTAACAGTCTCGGTGGGTTATGGCTACAGAACTTAAATTTCTACAACCATATTTTTTTTTTTTATCTCGGTGAATAATTTAACTGAGAAAATTCACTGTTAATTCCGTACTTTTGAAGAAAACCTTTGAACAATATCACTGGCCATGACAGTATGGCTGCTTCTGTTTTAATTGTCATGCAGTCTCCCAGGTCAGTTGGAAGGTAACTATCATAATAAATCTAAGACTTATTATTGTATTGCGAGTAAAGTGTCTAAATTTATAGCATCATCCGGCACGATTCCCATATGCAAAAATCTGGGAGCATCCCACCGGGATTCGAACCCGTTTTGCGTAGGCGGGAGGGGAGTAGTCCTACCATTATACCACCGCGGCACCTTTATCAGCAGAATTTAACTGATCAGAGTGGAGATATTTCAACAGATCTGCAGTACAATTAGGTGATTTGGAGCACATTTAACTGTTTAGATTTTAGAGTTGGTTGTGCAAGGTCAATAGCTGGTTGGGTATAGGGGTACTTTAGGAATTTCCTTTTTTGGAAACATAAACCAGCTAGTAAAATTAAGAATTCTGTATGGCGGTAAGGTTCACCTTGAGCAAGGCTATAAAAAATGGTCGATTTCGCGTTAACGACGTAACCTCAGCATTTTGTGTGAACTACTGCGTGGTCGCAGCACCAGTAGTAGCACGCAAGCCATGCGCCAGTTAACGACGTGACACACTGCAGCAGAGTCCTCGCCCGCACGCGGCCACGGACTGCGCGTGTCAACAGGGTGGCCGCCCTTGCACAATGCAGACTCTCGCGGGGCCGCTGGGGCAACGGGGGTAGACCTGCCGGACGCTCGGATTAAATCCGGGCGTCGCTCGCTCGTTTCCGGCCACCGGTGTATCGCCCGTCTCCTACAATAGAGGCGTGCGGANTCGTTTCCGGCCACCGGTGTATCGCCCGTCTCCTACAATGGAGGTTTGCGGACAATGGCTCCCCGCCACGACAATGCAACCTGTCTGCTGATATTGCATGGTGAGCGGGGAGGAACCGACACAAGCCGCCATCATGCCAGTGCCGATTACCTCCAGGTTAGTTGAAGGAGCCAGCAGCTAGCCTCTTCTTCGGCGTGGAGAATTTAAGCTCTCAATCACCGGAAATATCCTAGTGCATCACGCCACGGGGAAAAGAAATATGATATATAAAAATGGTCTTCAGGCTTCCCAGTCAATGGAAGCACAAACCACAAACTCGTCGTTTGTGGAAATTCACTCTTGCGATAAATGATCACTAAAACATTAAAAGTCATTTCGTTATACAAATGTGAATGTAAACATAACAACCAGTAAAATATAGGGTTTTAGATCAAGGCTTCTTATTTATTTCTTATAAAATTGCTTGCTTTTAATGTGAAACATGGTTTCAGACAACACCGAAAAAATTTGGCAGGTGTGAAAATATAATATCATAACGTATGTACAATTTTTCCCATAAGTGATCATAATGGAAGATTTGTACATATAAAACGAGTTTTGGAAATGTTTTTAGTTACAAAATACTACAAAGTTCTTGTAAAATTCTGCGAAAACGCTGTTGGTTATTTTATCTTCTTTCATTTAATTTAATGGGGTGGGCTGTCACCCTAAGATTGCATGAAACTTTATAACACTAAGATTAAACGATTTGTTAAACCAATTTTAAGTCAGTACGTAAATTAACACAAAAGGTCATCGTCCCGGAACCGTCAGAACATTCTCAGTTGAATAGTTTTCAAGAAATCAATGTGGGAATTTCAAAACAGAAGTAAAGTGAACCGTNCCGTCAGAACATTCTCAGTTGAATAGTTTTCAAGAAATCAATGTGGGAATTTCAAAACAGAAGTAAAGTGAACCGTTAGGTAGGTACCACTCACGACATAGGACATCAGTTAGCGAAATGCGCGTGTAAAACGTATACCGCTCGATGCACTTTAAAATGTACTAAGAGTCATGTGCTAGACGTAAGTCCGGGGGGAGGCTTTAAATGATGACGGGTGAGTTGCATTAAAGAATGATGGTGACACGTCAATATATTGTGCAGCACCAACAAGACATATAAGTAAAAAGTTGTAAGATGCTGTCACTGTAAAATGAACACAAGGGAGGTAATACTGCAGTAAACTAATGTATTGAAACATCACAAACTCTTGCATGTACAAAAGTTAGTGCACTAATCACACTTTTACAGGAACTGTTGAAAGGTCTTACCGTGGACTACAAGACAGGAATCGTGTGTTGCTTTACCTACCTGACCACTCACCGTCTGTTTTGAAATACCAGTGTGGAATTATTTAGAACGGGTAACTTGAAATGCACTTTTTTAAAAGGTAACTATTTNGAACGGGTAACTTGAAATGTACTTTTTTAAAAGGTAACTATTTCTCTTAATTAAGATGTGCTGATTTACAGTATTGTTTTTAACATATCTTTTATTGCTTAGTGTAACAAAGTTTTATGCAAAAATTGGGTAGCTACCCAAATTTACTTAATGAAGAGGGAAAATACGCCAGATATGTTTTAGTGGTGTAACATATCCGGTATAAAAATCACTATTCACCTATTCGTTACATAGTCCCATGTCAAAACTCGAATTTGAAGACGCGTGGCTACCTTAATATTCATTAAAAGTCAAGGTCGTACACATGTTTTAATCTTATATTTTTATAACAAATAGTTTGCGGGAGTTTTTCGGTGTTGTTCCAAAACCTTTTCTATAGACTCATTACATCCCAGCAAGCTGAGGTCTCTTTTGTATGCACAAGCACACTAAGCAAATTTGTACTTCATGTTTTTAGTAAAAATTGGTCTAAATAAACCATCCCTCTGACAAAAATCTGAAAGCTAAAATTTCTGAATGGATTACCAATCTGCGTTCAAAATAAATGCATGCTAAAATTACATAATGTGGCTAATTTCATACTTACTTGGACGTGATGCGGGATCTACGAAAGTTTCTCCTTTCACTGTATAAATAGAATTTGTATAGTGATCTCTATTCTAACATTCTTACACCTAATCTTGAAAATTCGCCAGAACAGTTTTCAGTAGTTATCGTTGTAAGATTTCGGATGACCAGTGTAAAATGTTAATGATTCGTCATTTTCTAAAATCATGCCTTTCTTCAGATATCTGACAGTGTTTGTATATTTTACGTTAGTGTTCTTACTGACCTTATTTATTCTTTGTTACATGATAGCGTCATTGATATGTATAATAATTAGCTCAATAAAGGTAACACACGACTGATAACGCCTATTAAAAACATACACTGAGGCAACGAAAGTTTTGGGATAACTCTTAATATCATGTCGGACCTCCTTTCACCTGGATAAGTGCAGCAACTCGACGTGGAATGGACTCAACAAGTCGTTGGAAGTCCCCGGTAGAAATATTGAGCCATGCTGTCTCTATAGACGTCCATAAATGCGAAAGTGTTGCCGGTGCAGGAGTTTGTGCACGAACTGACTTCTCGATTATGTCCCATAAATGTTCGATGGGATTCTTGTCGTGCGATCTTGGTGGAAAAATCATTCTCGGGAATAGTACAGAATGCTCTTCAAACCAATCGCAAACAGTTATGGCCCAGTGACATGACACATTGTCATCCATAAAAATGTCATCGTTGTTTGGGTACATGAAGTCCACGAAAGGCCGCAAGTGGTCTCCAAGTAGATGAATATAACCCTTTCCATTGTCTGATCGGTTCAGTTGGGCCAGAGGACCCAGTACATTCCATGTAAAAACAGCCCACACCATTATGGAGCCACCAGCAGCTAGCACAGTTCCTTGTTGACAACTTGGGTCCATGGATTCGTGGGATCTGCGCCACACTCGAACCCTACCATCAACTCTTACCAACTGAATTCGGGACTCATCTGACCAAGCCTCGGTTTTCCAGTCGTCTAGGATCCAACCGACATGGTCACGAGCTCAGGAGAGGCGCTGAAGGCGATGTCGTGCTGTTAGTAAATGCACTCGAGTCGGTCTTCTGCTGGCATAGCCCAGTACAGCCAAAGTTCGCCGCACTGTCGTAATGGACACATCCGGCGTGCGTCATACATTGATTCCTGGGGTTATTTCACTCAGTGTTGCTTGTCTGTTAACATTGACCATTCTGCGCACACGTCGTTGGTCTCGGTCATTACGTGCAGGCCATCGGCCACTGCGTTGTCCATGGTGGGAGGTAATGCCTGAAATTAGGTATTATCGGCACACTCTTGACACTGTGGATCTCGGAATGTTGAATTCTTTAGCCATTTCCGAGCTGGAATGTCCCATGCGTCTAGCTCTAACTACCATTATAAGTTCAAAGTCTATTAATTACCGTCGTGCGGCCATNGGGGTTATTTCACTCAGTGTTGCTTGTCTGTTAACATTGACCATTCTGCGCACACGTCGTTGGTCTCGGTCATTAAGTGCAGGCCATCGGCCACTGCGTTGTCCATGGTGGGAGGTAATGCCTGAAATTAGGTATTATCGGCACACTCTTGACACTGTGGATCTCGGAATGTTGAATTCTTTAGCCATTTCCTAGCTGGAATGTCCCATGCGTCTAGCTCTAACTACCATTATAAGTTCAAAGTCTATTAATTACCATCGTGCGGCCATAATCACGTCAGAAACCTTTTCATATGAATCACTTAACTGCAAATGAAAGCCCAACCAATACACTGCCCATTTATACATTTTGTACGCGATACTACTGCCATCTGTATATTTGCATATTGCTATTTATGACTTTGGCCACCTCGGTGTAAATAGGAGTCTTCTTCGGAGAGTGTTGGGTAATGAATTCCATGAAGGTGCAAGAAACACTTCCTCTACACTTTTAAACCGTGTCTTATAAACACTTCTAGTACTATATGAAACTACTTTGAGCTCCCATCTTCTCTAACGGTGTCTATATTTATTTAATATTGTCGTGCGTGGATTTAGTAATTGAAATACAAAAATTTTTGCATATAAATGTGCACCGGATCTACATTATGATAGCATAGTACAGGATGAGTATAAAATAATACCCCACATCTGAAGGTATATAATATCAAAACCAAACAATATACAACCTTGATTGGCCAATTAAAGGAACCGAGAAGTTTTTTTTACCATAAATTCATAAATGTTTAATGTGACCACTATTAACGGCCCACCAAACGACATCTACGCGATAATAAAACTCGTTCCACGCTCTTGTCAGCATGTCTGGTGTTACGGTTTGGATGGCGTTAGTAACTATCAGCTTAAGGTGGTGAGGGGGAAGCGAGATCGCATTCGGCACGTCATTGTGAAGGAGATAGTCTGATGTTTCCTTTATGGTGCGGCGCCCCATTGGCATCTAGCTGTTCACGGATACCTGAACGAGACGTTGCCACAACGCTGAATTGTTCGAGGAACAGATGGTGACCAGGCTATTCATCACTGGCCCCCAAGAAGCCCGGATCTTACCCGGTACTTTTTTTCTATGGGGGTACATAAAGGAACAAGTGTTTCGTCCACCATTGCCGGCTTACGTTGACGATCTCAAAACGAGAATTACGGACGCCATCCAAACGAGTTTGATTATCGCTTGGATGTCTTTCGGGCCACTCGTAGTGGTCACATTGAACAATTAGGAATGTATGGTAAACAAACTTCACGGCTCCACGGTTTTTTTGATCTGTCAGTGAAGATTGTAGGTTGTTTTGTTTTTCTATTATAAACCTTCAAATTTGGGGTATTATTTTATACTCAACCTGTACTGAGGCAATAGCCACTTTATTGCATATGTTTAACTGCAAATAAATTCGTGCGAGCAACCACTGAAGACGAACNGTACTGAGGCAATAGCCACTTTATTGCATATGTTTAACTGCAAATAAATTCGTGCGAGCAACCACTGAAGACGAACGTAAAAATTAAACTGTCTCTGTTCGGAACATACAGCCAATGAGCTCTAAACACAATCATTTGACTTTTCAATGTGAGCATACAGTATATTCTTCGCTTTGGACTGCAATTAGCAGTGCAGTTCTCTAGAACGTTATTTCACCTGCCGTTATTACAATTGTCACCTTTCTCTTACGAAATTGGATTGAACTCATGATTTGGGTAATAAAAAAAACTCAAACTGGAACCATGAGTTGAAAATGTAAATTGAGGTCAGCAATTGAATCGAAGAGATATAACGCAATTTTTTGCAGATAAATTTATATTATAGTCCATTCACTTTAAGTTTACACTTTTCTAAAGTTCTGCTAAAATTATATTTCCAGGATATTCCTACGCCTCATGCAATCAAAACTTAACAATGTCTAGAAAATTACACCAATGCGACAACGCACCTTCTTCCTGCGCAATTATTTCTCTCTGCTATTTTTCAAATAATTGTACATGAAATATAATAATATAATTGTAGGGTTGATTTGAAATGGCGATTCTGCTCGTGGCCCATGGTAGCCAGGCCAAAAACATGAAGAGTTACTATAGGAACCACCCCTTAATCTCGAAGAGTAGGGACGCAATCCTCCCAATGAAAGTGGAGCTGAGAAACCTGTTAGGTGACAATCAAGTACAGGTGGATTATTCAACTTCTGGATTCCGTTCACGTGCATAGGGATACGCGCATGGTGAACAAATCGTGAGTGCCTTCCAACCCCGTCATAGAATATTAGGGTTTGCCGCCCTTATTACGCATGCCATTATGTAACTGTAGGTTATAAGTGACGTATCGAAGCGAAATAGTTATCGTCATGTCATAATTAAAAAAAAAAAGATTCTCATGTCCGAACTTAATTAGGATAACCGTTTCTGCAATAATAACACGCAATATGTGAGCACCGTGTCCATAATTACAGAGAGGTAACCCATTGAACACCCGAATAACAGCACTGCACACACACTAATGGTATGCAAAACACATGACTATGGATGCGGGTGGAGGGGGCAGATGCACGCAGTGGAGTATTATTCCCGACAATTGTGCGTTCACAACAGTAGAATAGTGCGAAGTTGTAGGCAGTCGCATTGCATATACCATGCAGGAATACTACGACATGTACCGCACATTTTCCGAGTGTCGTGGTAATGCGAATGCCGCAGCGCGATTATACAGAGAGAGAGGTATCGTGGTCACCGTAACCCCACAGCCAATTTCATGAGAAAGCTGGAACAACGGGCTCGAAAATCGGGGAAAGTAATGCGTGAGCAGGTGCAAATCGCGGAAGGCAGCCATATCGACGCTCGCCGTGGGTCGAAGAAAGGGTCCTTCGCATGTTCACAAGAAATACTACCTTGAGCTGTCGCACTGCCGGACGGCGCCTAGGTGTGGGCCATTCCCTTGTACTGAATATCTTGCCTGACGATGGTCTCTATCCCTATCACTACAGCACCATACATCATTTAATGGATGTAAATCGGCCGCACCGCCTCGGGTACTGCCAATGGGTGCTGACATCGCTCCAACAAGACCCAGACTTCTTGGGTCATACAAAGCCTTTGGACAAAAGGAGCACGTTTGACCCGCGAAGGCCTGTGTAATTGGCACAACAGCCACCATTGGCATCAAGGATGCCAATGAAACACATTCCAGAGGACTTGAGGCACGATGGAGCATGAACGTGTGGTGCGGTATTCTTGGCACCTGGTCAGTGGGACCGTATCTGTTGCCAGGCACACTAACTAAACGAACCTCTCTGTGAGATTCTACATTGTTGTTGCAAAACTCTTCACCCGCCGCCGGGATTGTAATGTGGTACCAACATGATGTGGCACAACCTCATTACAGCGGAGCAGCTCGCATGGAACTTGATTACTGTACGTAGTGGTGGATAGATAAGGGAGGACCTGTATCCTTGCCACTGGGGTCACCGGACCACAATCTCGTCGACTATTTTTTGTGGGTTTCTTCAAGGAACTAGTGTGCCATAAACCTGTGGACAGCGTCGAGGAATGCATTGCTCGATTTGCATGCCGATTACTAATTCGCCTAGGTACCTCTCTTACGGCCTACAATTATATAATTGCATGCGTAATAAGGGTGGAAAACCCTAGTTTTCCAATGGCGGGTTTGGACCACAGCCACAATTTGTTCACCATGCACGTATCTCTATGCACGTGAACAGAATCCAGAAGTTGAATGTTCCAACTGTAATAATGTTTGCTTTATTTTCACCTAACTTGTTCCTCAGCTTCAGTTCCATTCGAGATTTACACCCCTACACTACAAGATAAAGGGGTGGTTCCTATACTCACTCTTCTTGTTTTTGGCCTGGCTACCATCTACCGCAAGATGGTTCGCCATTTACAACCCACCCTGTCGATAAAAATATCATTTAACCAAAAAAAAATAGTTTTTTGAATTTAACACCAGTATAAAACGCTTATGGGACATTGAATATTTAGGAAACAATAAAACACGTTACACATGGGATAATTTTTTATTGGTTGGATTTAAATGTGCGAAGAATAAGTAAACGGCTTTGCATAGGCCTAATAATATGGTACATCTTTAAGCCCTGATTTAGAGGAGAAAAAAGATATACAATGTGAATATAAATTCGTATTAGTATATGGTTGCTACCAATATATGTCAAATAAAGCCCAAACACCATTCCTGCAGTAACCACAGAAGGCACCTGCGTAGTCTGAAACTTAAGAAACACAACATGTGCTCTTTCTAATAATCATAAGTATAATATAATCACTTTTTTCTGCATTCATAACCACTTCGAAAAGAACCCTAAGCAAATGAATATAATGCCTACATACCTAAAAATATTATATACACATATACCCATTATATAAATATTAGTTACCTGCAAATATAAAAAGTACCTATAAGGGTGTAATATCAACACCAGTCCGAATATCAATTGCGAATTGCTTTGGCATGGACTGATTTAGTGTCCGGATGTAGGCGACACCAGTGTACAACCAAACAAGCATCGAATAATTCCGTCTTAAGACAATATATCACAGATGTCATTCCTACTGCGTTGCTGGTTTTTTCAGGTTGTGCCATAAGTTTACAAAAATTGTTTGATTCTGTAAATTCTGTGGCCAACTTCATGCTCCTGAATATCTTACCTACCAGAGAGTCACATTAAAAACCTGGTGAACAAAATACATCTGTTATCTTGTAAACAGGAATAGGACTGCAAAATTACTCTGTAAGATGACAGGCGAATGGCAAACACTGACTCTCTAGCAGCACACTGTAGTCGTAGTCATTAAGATTCNTTACTCTGTAAGATGACAGGCGAATGGCAAACACTGACTCTCTAGCAGCACACTGTAGTCGTAGTCATTAAGATTAAAATTTCTTGTCACCTTTAACAAGGGACACATTTCCGCGTAATTAAAACACACCCATTACATCAGACAACCTCCTTCAGCTAGAACCATACCTTGTACGCAATCCTGACAGAACAGTTAATAAAGTATACGAAACATACAGTACCTGTAAAGATTCCCATTCAAGCAGAAACGAGAATCATATGACCGTACGAAAATATTCCAGTTGTAAACTTTCCAATGCGTAAGTCTCTTAACCCACNTTACTCTGTAAGATGACAGGCGAATGGCAAACACTGACTCTCTAGCAGCACACTGTAGTCGTAGTCATTAAGATTCAAATTTCTTGTCACCTTTAACAAGGGACACATTTCCGCGTAATTAAAACACACCCATTACATCAGACAACCTCCTTCAGCTAGAACCATACCTTGTACGCAATCCTGACAGAACAGTTAATAAAGTATACGAAACATACAGTACCTGTAAAGATTCCCATTCAGGCAGAAACGAGAATCATATGACCGTACGAAAATATTCCAGTTGTAAACTTTCCAATGCGTAAGTCTCTTAACCCACNGCAGAAACGAGAATCATATGACCGTACGAAAATATTCCAGTTGTAAACTTTCCAATGCGTAAGTCTCTTAACCCACTGTAACCGGAATCTTTCCTTCCTGTGGAGAGAGCACCCAGGGCGAGACGACACTCTCCTAATGAGGGGCTTTCAAGCTGGGACCCGTAGGTGCCCGTCATCCCCTGATATGACATGAAATAAAATCCTAGGATGGAGTGGGGAATGCAATGGCGGGGAAACGGGAATGCACCGAGAAAATCCGCCGGCAAGTGGCATCGTCCAACACGATTCCTACACGGGAATTAATCCGCTGGGGATCGAACCCAGATCGTCATGTTGGGAGGAGAGTGACCTGGACAGTATGCCAACGCTGCCTCCAACGGACTATTTAGTGAGTAGAAGTGAGTTAAGGCCTTCTGAGTAACACTCAGCACCATGATGATACATGGACGCCTGAGGGGCGTATAATATCTCGCAAGGGATGGAGGTCTAAATAAAAATGAAAGAACAAAACTTGATTTCTAATTTATTCACACTGCTATTATTTGCAGCATTAAATTACACTGGTCAACATGATTTCTTTCACAAGGAAACGGAATAGCGATCCTAGTCCAGTTTTTTATGCAGCACAGCGGTTACAAACTTTCAGGAGAGATAGAGTACACCTAGACGATCGGAAATCACATAGAAATGCTTGGTCGGAAACGCTTTCCTGGCGCGGTTGTGACGACACAAAACACAAGAACGGAAGGACACGAACGGGGTGATAAAACATGTTTTTTTTTCTCAGTACAGCATCAATCAAAGAAGGTGTTTGAAATGAGAACCCCGGGCCGTGATGCATGCCTCACATCTCCGGCGCATTGAAGATCTGACGTTGGCGAAAGTACCGGGAGTGTCCCGAATTTCCCCAGCAGCTGCCACGATACGTGCAACAAGTTCCTCAACACTGTTAACGGGAGTTTCGTACACCAGTGCCTTGACGTAACCCCAGAAGAAGACATCAAGGTTCGTGTTCGTGTCCTTCCTTTCTTGTGTTTTGTGTCATCACTACCGCGGCAGGAAAGCGTTCCCAACCATGCATTGCTGTGAGATTTCCGATCGTCTAGGTGTACTCTATCTGTCCTGAAAGTTTGTAACCACTGTACTGATATAGCCTGTATGTAATCNACCGCGGCAGGAAAGCGTTCCCAACCATGCATTTCTATGTGATTTCCGATCGTCTAGGTGTACTCTATCTGTCCTGAAAGTTTGTAACCACTGTACTGATATAGCCTGTATGTAATCATATTTCTTCCATAAGGCATATTTTTCTCATGACAGTCATTTTCGTGTAATATACTTCTCGCTCCCTGTGAGATACAGGGCGGGTTCTTAGACATCAACATCAGCCAGATGAGTGGCGATTTTTCATTGACTCATCGAAAGCTAGTATGAAGGCTGTACTACTGCGTAGTGGGAATGAATTACCATCAATACCTGTCACGCATGCCAGTGATACGAAAGAGACATATGAAAATATGAAATTGTAGTTAGAAAAAATAACTATATTAAATATAACTGGCATATCTGTGGTGATTTGTTAGGTTTGCAACTCGGACACACGAAATTCTGCTGTTTTTTGTGTTAATGGGACAGCAGGGAAAGGAAGTCTCACTACATAAAGAAACAATGGCCTAAACGTGAATCTCTTATTCCTGGGCATACAAATTTAACAAATACCCCATTAGTGCATCCCGAAAAGGTGTATTTACCTCCCCTGCCTATAGAACTGGGTCTTATAAAAAATTGTGTAAAAGCAATGGATAAAAGTTTTGCTGCATTTGTGTATCAGAAATCTAAATTTCCTAAAATATTCTATGCAAAATTGAAGGAAGGAATATTTATAGGGCCGCAAATAAGATCACTTTTACCGGATGATGAACATTTTGAGGAACTGTTACATTCACCGGAAAAAAGCAGCGTGGAAATAATTGAAAAATATCTGTTGTGGATTTCTTGGCAATAATAAAGAAGAAAACTATAGTGAAATAGTGAGTGATCTTCTGACGTCAAACAAAGGAATGGGCTGCGACATGTCTTTGAAAATTCACTTCTTGGACTCTCACCTAGACTTCTTCACTTAAAATCTTGGGACTATCTCTGAAGAACATGGTGAGCGTTTTCATCAGCAGATTTATACTCTGTAAAAGAGGTACCAAGGCAAATGGAGTCCCAATATGCTGGCCGACTACTGCTGGACCATAAAGAGAGACATCCCGAATGCAATATATGGCCGGAAATTATCATATAAAAGTTTTTAGGTAATCGTTAATTAGCCGTTTATTTATTATTTAGTGTTTCGTAAGTTTTCGTAAGTTTCGTTTCGTAACTTTCAAAACTTTTAGCACGTGCCAAAAAAAAAAACCCCTGCTTGATGGAAAAAATCCGAGAAATTATTTGAACTCAGCATGGCAATTTAGTTAGATTTTGTTTGTTTAGTCCTTTTGAAAGAAAAACTTTTTTTTTTGTTCACCAGTGTTATCCGCCTCCTCTATTACTCTTTTTATTTAACAGCGAGCGCAATATTTAATGTCTATTTCATCTCAAACTAACGTCCTTTTTAATTGTCTCGGTTTGTTTACAGTCAATTAA
Source organism: Clitarchus hookeri (assembly GCA_002778355.1). Lineage (NCBI taxonomy): Eukaryota > Metazoa > Arthropoda > Insecta > Phasmatodea > Phasmatidae > Clitarchus > Clitarchus hookeri. The sequence continues at coordinate 337,743 of NQII01001003.1, forward strand.
CTCATACTCATTATAAACAAGTGTTCAGTTTATCTATTGCCGCTATTTGTAATGTCTTTCTCTCACGCATTTCGTCCAACAGTCCAGCCTGCCGGCCGCACCCTTCACTGCTTGATACTCGCAGTCGCAGATTTCCCTTCCGCTGGTCACTTCTCTTGCTGCTAGTCTTCTATCGCTCGGACCTCATTTGCTCATTCACTCGTCAACTGCACCGGCTCGGAGTCCTGTCACATTTTTATATCGTTCGCCCTGACCATCTGGAAGGTTTAACGCACCCCGAGTCACGCTTAGAGAACGAGGTCAGTAATACAACGCATTCATCAGATAAACGCAGAAATCGATATCCAGGGTTAGCAGTGTGCGCCGCAATAGGGATTATTGTGTCGGCTCGCATTTTGTAACAGATGCGCGGTTCAGTCGCATGCTATTCAAAATATTCCATTGTCTTTTTGCCCCGTTATCGTCACTACTCTGTCCTTCTCTTCCACCTGCTTGCGAGGGGCGGGCCAAGTTCAGCGGCGCAGACCAGCGAAACATAAAAATATGTTATTTATATGCAGTTCTTTACGAAGTTTACTTTCACGCATTAGTTGGGAAGTAATTGCGTTGAATTCAAGTATTAAAGTTTGCCATTAATCGAGCAACTTTTACATTTTTACTCTTCAGTAACATCTGCTTTGCACCGCATATTCCACACAACTTATATTACACGGTATACATTATCTCAGTCAACTTCCTAATCCTCAAGGTAGGTTTTTAACCCATAGAATGCGTGGAAAATGTACAAATACTTCAGGCTGTAAATATAGAATTCATGTCATACAAAGTTGAAAATTTTGCTATGCATTTGAGTCATTCCTTCACAACTATAGGGAAACTAACATTGATATATAACAACAAAAAATACTACTCAAGCCTTCTCAACAGGCCTAAACAAATTTAATTAAAATTTTAGAACTTTCCATTAGAATAAATTTTTTTCAATATGTGTTTGCAGTAGCAGGTCACACACATTTTAATAGTACAATCTCCCTTGTTTAATAGTATGTGCAGGAGCCTGAATGTTGTACCAATATAAACTTCCAAGTTAAAAAGTTTTTTTTTGTGGAGATTATAATTGTATGTAGCTTGGACTGCGTTCTCAAAAATGTAAAAATTAGTAACTCGTGTTAAAAAAAAAATTACAGAAATCAATTTTAAACTGTGTTCATGGTCAATAAATATCCCAATGAAACAATTACGAGTGACTAAAATTTACGTCCGGCCGTAAGGAACAACTGCGACAGCGATGGAAAAAAAACTCATACAATCTTCGCGTGTGTCTTGTTTCCTCAGAATTTGAAGCTGTGACTGTAGGGTTTTAATACATCCCTCTGTTCATAAAGGATACAGCATTGCAATCATATTTTAAAATACTCTATTACATAAGAGTATATATCGTATACAGAGGCTACCTACAGCGATCTTTGCTGATTTTGACACCTTTCAGCGACCACATTAATGTTTCAATAACCAAATTTATATTTTGGAAACAAAACATCGTCTTTCTTTCCTGTCCTGAAAACACGTTTAAATTGAAATATTCCATAGTTTTTTAAAGTTATAATAGACAAAATTGTTTATATTGATACCCATATGGCATCCAGGGAGGCACGCTGACGTTAAGAATGTTCTGATTTAAAAAAAAAAAAACTATAGTTCTGGTAGCACTGTAGTGAAATTTTAATTATGCATGGAGCTCATGTTTAGCAATTTAAGTGTGCATAACGACAAGTTTGGCTTCAATCTATTTAATATATACAGAAATATGTCACTAAACACAAATAATAAAAATATATTTTTGGAAATCTGTGAATGCTTAATATTTTTCTGTTTTCTTCGTTCTTGCCAAATATTATGGGACAAGAGTGAAAAATTGTTTGTAAAATATATTAACTTGCATGCTTTTGTCTCCCAGGTGGTGGACAAAAGAGTCAATAAGTGTTTTAATGCACAGCGTTAACAATCCCAGAATATTCCACAGATACCAATAAGTTAAATTCATAACCAAGAAGCCAACCAAGCAGCTATTTAAAAAAAATTTATAATAATGAAATTCATAGAAAGGTTAAACAATCCTTGAAATTATTTTCGGTATCTACTAACACATGTAAAAAGCTTTGTTATCTATAAAACTTGGTGTTTCAAAATGTTAGTCAAAATAAACGACACGCAATAAGTACTGCCAGCTAACGAAAGTTGAAATACGAGGTGAAATTGTTTGGCTGATATGACGTATTACCTATGATGTTAACAAGAGGTTGTATTTATGCAATCCTTAAAATAAACATCTACACACACATAGTAGGAGAACAATTATTTTAGGGCCATGAAAATAAAAGTTTGCAAAATTTTGTGAAAATCTATTCAATATTCCTTAAGATAAAAAAACTCTTCATTTAAGGGGCCCTGTCTCACATAACGAACTACAGAAGATGCAATGAATGAGTTTATTATTTCTTTAAGTAGGAAATGCAATTACGCTAAGCTTGTATAAAATAGGTTTAATATTTCGGTAGCTAACGTACGGCACTTCGACATCAACATACGAGTACAACCATTCTCGTCGCCCAAGACATGCGTGAGCTTCCACGTCTGTGGCATAACACTAAAATTATGACCAAATTTCGCATTAGCTGTCATCTCTCGTTAGAGATGCCCGCTTGGAGTTGGTGGTCAATATTTTCTTTCAGGAGTTTTTTATTTACCGCTGCATATATTTCTCTTAGGTTGCGAAGGAGTGTGCATCTATGGAATTTTCGGTTAACCGGTTATTTGTTAGAAATTGACCAGGCAAACGTACAATTTAACTTAAGTAAAATTTCCGTTAAAAATATCCAATATTGAGAGTTCGAAAGGTGAACCGAAACAAAATTCTCCAAACATACGGCTGGCCTTGTATTGCACTCAACCAAGACTAAAGAACTTGCTAACCCTGTTTGCGTCTCCTATAAGGTTACATTTACGGTAATAATTTTTAAATAGATTATTTTCGCTTATCACAGTACTCTTTCGCTTGTATTGTGTTTAGTTGGCTACAAGATTTTATTTGTCTACATTAAGAGGACTCTCCTCAAGATAAACTGAGTGTTACCGTTTATTTAGATCTGCATTTCTGGCAAATACCTTTCCAAATAATTACCTTTAACCAGTGTCCCGTGTTTCAAATTCTGCCGCATACAATTTTAAATAAAAATATAGTATATTATAGTATAGTAGCGAATTTTCAGAACGAAAAAAATTTGTATGGCTATGGTAATAAGAAAATAAGTTGCGTC
>NQII01001003.1:341079-587268 GCA_002778355.1 Clitarchus hookeri
TTATTTCTCTATTCTTGCGCCGAAAGTTTCAACAAAAAGAAAACAGACATTTTAAACTGGGGGGTTAAAAAGTAGTTATTAAATTAAAGTTACTGTTTCTTAAAAACTAACATATAGGAAACCAATGAGTAAGTGATATTTGTGGTTAACGCAAGTCATGGTATATAAAATAGGTTGAACAGCCCTTCTGCATTAAAAAGGTACGATGCTAGAGAAAATATAGTTGTAGAATATAACAAAATGGCTGAAGATTGAGATCTCTATTCAACATTAAAGGTAAAATTGGCTAATAAACGCGATAACGAGAAATGTGTTTCTGTAATCACGCTATTTTACAGACGCCTGCGTCTATATACACTTAAATTTCCCCCACTTTTCATTGCAGTAACACCGGATGTACAAGATTATAATCATGCCCAAGAAGGTAGAAGCAGGCCAGGTCACACTTGAGAATGTAATAACTGATTCGCTATGCACAGAATTACGATCAGTCATAGAGGAAAGAATAAATGGCATTTCATCAATAATGTTAACCTATATGGAAGATACAGGCATGCAAACACCAATTTCACCTGTGCCGCAACTAAATATAACCTTAAATATAAAAGGAATTACTTCGTGGGCTGGTTCCATAATAAAAAGAAAAATATATTTGTAATTTACGGTACTGGCTGTAAAAAAAAAGTTTATTTTTGTCAGTAAAATATTTAATAGAGTCGTTGTTGAAGGACATAGAACTTCTCAGATAATATTTAATCATTTTAGACCCCAGGCAAGTTAAAAACGGAAAATTTAATTGTTCGTACATCGTTTAAGGTCAACAGAAAGAAAGTAAATTCCATCGCAAAAATACGAGACTGGCTGCCACCTGAATGTGAAACGCAAATCCAGTGGCATTAGAGCCCTATGTATGAAATACGATTTCTGTGTGTCTGTGCATCAACTAGCTGCTGGAATTATATCGCTGTACGTGACTGTAAAATACACAGTTTAGGGAAGGATGTAAATTAGGCTTCGCATTAAGTATTGACTCATCAAGTTGAAGTGAGCACTTTTGAAAGCCCTCTCATTTAGTATAATAGATAATATACAAATTTTATTTTAGCCTACGATGATTTCGAAGGCTCTAATGTGCGGGACAGATTGCGGTGCGAATAAAAAATCTGTTATGTTTACAATGTATGCCCTAACTCTAGCTTCCTTGTTCGTTAGAGGATTTGGTAAATAAAAATCGTGATGTCCACTTATGCAAGGCAAGAATGTACGAAAGTGTGGTGTACGAACATTTCCAAAAAAAAAAAAAAAATTATGTTTGCAAATGGACGGAGATATGTGATGGACATAACCATGTTCTGAAAAGGCAATTTTACCTGGACTGAGCCCCCTCCTGCACGCCTTTTACATGCGAAGTGCACCTACGCTTGAGGTCGAGAGCTTCCACCAAGTCTTCTCGCAACGGTGGAGCGCGTTCTGTTGAGAAGTTCGTTCCCGAGAATAAATATGCAAGAATATATCCTCTACTGCACGGCGCAACCTACACGGACCAGCCGGCTGTTTCCTTAACTGTGGAGTGGTGTGACGAAAGTTATAAAATATTACAAATGCATCTAAAATTTGTGTCTGTTTAAAAATTTCATGCGCGAGCCAAAAACTGTTTGTAAAAAATTGTTAGCAGTCTTTAACTTTCGATCTGATGCATTAGAATGGAAATGATAAAAGTGTCTTCTTCCATGTTAAAGTCGGTCATGGACGAACCCATGAAGGCAACAGCAGGTGGTGTCACACGTGGACGTTTGCAAGAGGATGCTTTACAGTTAGGTGCAGGTTCCCCAGTATTTTTATGCATCGTGGTGTCAACACGGTGGCTGCGGCGCAACCTTCGACGTTTAGTTGGGGCTGTTTGAGTCAAAGCCACAAAGGTATTATTTTGTTGACGTACGTAGACCTAGATGGAGCAGTCAGGGGCGTGAATTTTGGTGGATGTAGGAGGATGGTCGACCATGCCTCTACTAGAAGTTGTTGCAAATTTCAGAACCCGCTCCACGGTTTCTGGAAAAGTCGTAACCCTTTTCATGTGATGAACGACGCAATTCCCAGGAGTACAGCAAGTTATTAACTGTTTATTAGGCTCGCAATCATCTGTAGTCACTGAATATAATCAGTGGTCCCATTTATCACATTTTTCTTCGTAGGTATGTAGTGATTCAGACTCCCAGACGAATAGATGATTTTAGAGTGGTGTAACGCGATTGGGTATCTTGGTATTAGTCACAGCGTAATATCACGCATAGGACTTGCAGCACGTGTAAGCAGCAACATTTGAAGATAATTTTGTATCTACACCAGCACACAATTGTATTTTTTTCCGACTCTGCATCGAGCGAAATAACGTCTGCAAGGTCTTCTTGAATGCTGTCTGGCATAAAAAAAAAATGTTTACACCACGAGATATATAACCGTGTTTATATCTCAGTGAAATAAACATTCCACTTGTAAAGTAACTGAGCGTTTTTCGAAGCGCTCACAGAAGAACTCCGATCCGTTTCTTTCCTCATTTTACGAAGGGAACGACACCCAATATCTTCACGTATGTCGATTTTTTTTTCGTTTATGCAAAAAACTACTGAGCCATTTTTTATGATTGGACTCCGCCACATAAATCGGTCCTCGAGGATACTACATCAGCAAGTTGCTCAGCACGTTTCCCACCTGATGATACGGAATCTTGCCTTCGTCCCATCAGAGTCCATGGTAGTACTTGGTCAACCAGGTGTTTGTTTTCTTGCTCTTGTCGTCTAACAGTTTCCATGGAAATGGACGTTGGAAGTTGCGGGTTCGAGTCACGCCTTGACAATCCATGACTGCGATGTCCATGATCACGAAGTCGTCTTGGCTACATAAATCTGGCAAGTTACAGAACATTTTAACGACTGAAACATGAGTCCCCATTCCAAGCACATTTACGTTCTTAATTAACTGATGATTTTTACCAGGTACGAAAAACAATCGTACTGAACAATCCTGTCGTCAGTATCAAGCAGTAGGCTGCAGTATTCGCGGGCATGTATTCCGTGGTGATTGTTTCGATTCGGCAGTAGTTTGTACCTTTTTCCAAGTACATGTGCCGCTTTGATGTATCGAATACCAGCAACGGTGCTTTGTTTTGGAAATATTCGGGGCTAAGAATGGGATACACCATGGTTCCGTAATACGATGATTGGAATTGCGAATACATATAAACTGAAGAGCCAAAAAAACTAGTAAACCTGCCTAATATCGTGTAGGGCCCCCGCGAGCACGCAGAAGTGTCTCAAGACGACGTGGCATGGACTCGACTAATGTCTGAAGGTATGCAGGAGGCAATTAACACCATGAATCCTGAAGGGGCAGTCCACAAATCCATAGGAGTGCGAGGCGGTGGAGATCTCTTGTAAACAGCACGTTTGCAAGGCATCCCAGATATGCTTAATCATATTCATGTCTGGTGATTTAGGTGGCCAAAGGAAATGCCTAAAGTCAGACGAGTGTTCCTGAAGCCACTTGGTAGCAACTTTTGACGTGTGGGGTGTCGCATTGTCCTGCTGGAATTGTCCACGTCCGTCGGAATGCACAATGGACACGAATGGGTGCAGGTGAATGGACACGATGCTTACGTATCTGTCACCTGTCAGAGTCGTATCTAGACGTATCAGGGTTCCCATTTCACGCCCACTGCACACGCCCCATACCATGACAGAGCCTCCACCCGCTTGAACAGTCCCCTGTTGACATGTAGGGTCCATGGATTCATGAGGATGTCTCCATACCCGTACACGTCCATCCACCCGATACAATTAGAAACAAGACTCGACAGACCAGGCAACGTGTTTCCAGTCATCAACAGTCCAATGACATTGTTGGCGGGCCCAGGCGAGGCGTAAAGCATTGTTTCGTGCAGTCAACAACGGTGCAAGAGTGGGCCTTCGGCTCCGAAAGCCCATATCAATTATGTTCCATTGAATAGTTAGCAAACTGGCACTTGTTGATGCCTCAGCATTGAAATCTGCGTCAATTTGAGAAAAAGTTGCACGACTGTCACGTTTAATGATTCTCGTAAGCCGTCGCTTGTCCCGTTCGTTCACGATATTTTTACTGCCTCAGTGATGTCAAAGATTTATGTTTTTTCTGATTCGCGATATTCACGGTACACTCGTGAAATGGTCGTACGCGAAAATCCAAATTTTATCGCTTTCTCAGAGATTCTGTGTCCCATCTCTCGTGGGCCGACTATAACACCACGTTCGAACTCACTTAAATCTTGATAACCTGCCATTGTAGCAGCAGTAACCGATCTAGCAACTTCGCCAGACGCTTGTTGTATTTTATGGGCTCTGCCGACCGCATCGCTTTACTCTGATTGGTTCCATACCTCTGTTATTTGCATACGCACACCTATACCAGATTTTTTTGGCTCTCCAGTGTAATATGGCAAAGTAAAACGCTCTTGGTCGAACGTTATATTAAGGTCGATGTATTGGTAGATTTCACTAATAAAATATATCTTTACGTTTTCGATTTTGCAGATGTCGAATGTAGACTTTTCGGCTCCGCTTCTATGCTTTTTGTTTGTCTGAAGCACCAGTTCATGTAGCACGGTTTTTCTGTGCTGGAAGACGTTTTTACGACCCAGTGAATTCACGTGGCGATGGACACGGCCGGGCAGGTGATAAGGCTTCAACTTCAGAATGCACTTTTAATAACCTTTTCTTTCTTGGCATAATTCAACAGCTTGAAACATTCTTGGGTGTTCGGGGTAACGTAAGGGACCAATCATTCTGTGTTGTTCAAAGTAAGAGAGACGGTCTGCGTGTTTTCTATTACTCCAATTACTGCATCGAAATGTGATGTGGCCAGCGTAATCACCAGCTCTAGCCTAGCTCATATTACTGTTTTCTTGTAATCTTCGGCGAATCCCAGCAGCTAGCAGAGTGGAACGCATACTTTGATACTGCCTTCTCCGTAAATGGAAACACTGTAGTCATCTTTGATTTCCCAGCCTGCCATCTTGGGTGCAGACGGTTGGTTGAGCGTGTGCGATAGGTGATTTTTATCGATGAAGTTATGCCCACATCTCAAGACTAGTGGACAATGATGCCATTTATATAGAATATAACGCGTTCGAAAAGGTGCAGAATCCCATTTCGAACCAACTTTGTGGTGGGTAGGTGGGTCCCATCAGCCTTCGTTAGCCTGGCTCTTATGCGTACAAAGGACTGGTTTAGGGAAGGTGTAAATATCTTGACGCTGTATAGGTATTCGGTTCTCCCAACCGAGAGCGAAATGCCCGACAAGATAAGGCTCGTAAGAGTGCATTTCGATTTTATCAAATTTATTTATAATCCTAGGACTTGGAGATACTCGCTGTTTTCAGGTGTCAACGTAACGATTCCTCGTGGCTTACTTATCTAGGGTTTGATAGACTGCACGCACTTATACATTTTTGTTTTCCCAGCGAAATTTAGTGCCATTGATTCAGGTGAAGGCACAAAGTAATTTTTTGGTTTCGGAAATTGATCAATTCGTCGTTTTGGTCCACGATCAAAACTGCTACTTCGTGGATGCTCTTTGTGACGATGGGAACGTCAATAAGTGTTTTTGGACAATCGTAGATTTTATATCCAGTACTTACGGTGAGGGCGAACACGTCAATAGTGATGCTCGTTTTCCCATTCATATAACTGCAAGTTGCAAAATTACAGTGTATTTGTATGAAGTTATCCAGAAAGATGATGATCACAATCGACGATACATAATTTTTTCCTGCTTCGTACACGCTGGATTCGAATCCTAGCATTGACCCGATCGTGTCCGGTTCGATGAAAACTGCATCTGCGGTGCAAAACACTTCGGCCTTCAGGGTATTCGGATTCCCGTGCAGCAATGAATTATTTATGAAGTATTCCAAATCCTTCAACTCGTTCGCCCCAGGGGAATGATAATTTCCTTCGCTGCCCCCATAACCAAATACCGAAAACTGGAATTTTTTATTTCCTCGATGTTGGTTATAAGGTTATAAGTTTGAAAATCCATTGCCAAGGGAGGGTAAAAGCTGGCCCGCAGCTTGGATGTTTGAACATACAGAATGACAGAAACCAACATACTGATGAGATTGGTAATGCTCACACAACTTTTTTATTCCCTGCGAATTATATTTATTTTTTTCGGTTTATTACTGGAAATTTTGATTGCTTAAAAGTTGCAGATACAAGTGTCCACAGTTCCATGTGTCAGGCGCCTGTTCCATTTCGTAATTGTCCGTTAGTTTGGTATATTTCAAATACACGCACAATTCGGTCGGATGACGCAAATTCCCAAATCTATTATAAAAATGTAAGTATTTCCCCCTTTTTACTTAACCCACCCAGTGCGCACAGGACCGGACTGTCGTGTGCAGATTAATTATAGCACATTCATGTCTCTTGGGGTTTGGGGGGTAAAGCATTTCTCATAAATACTCCGCAAAAATGAGATATTTTCAATTTGCGAACAAAGAATTCCAAATCCTCGTTTGTCAGTGGGTTTCTAGGCAGATTCACTTTAATTGTTTTCTTCGATTTTTTTCCCCCACAGCAATTGATCCTTTTCTTCCCCGATAGAGGTAATGAATGTAGGGCCCTTCGCCGTTTTATTTCCGCATGGCGATTGCTTCCAAATTTCTGTTATGGCAGTGGGTTTCATCTACCTGTTTTCGATCTTTCGAAGCCTGCTTCATATCGCTTACAATATTCGTGACTGTGCCGGCGATACCGACCAGAGTACCTACTGCAGGAATGAGTGCGTGCAAGAACACTCCTACCATGTATTTCCCTTTCCTGTTTATCATTCGAGGGGTCTGCGATTTTCTTTAGCTTGCACGTAGACCCATGCCAAGATTAACCTTGGCTTTCATGATGTTTGGATACGCCCAAGGTGGCTAATTTTTTCTCCGAGCACGGTGACTGCCGATTTTCTTATTTTGTAGGCCTTCTGTGCAACTATATTTTCTGCCTAGTGTCAAGCTTGAAGATCCTTGTACTGGGAATAGGCGATGCCATGTTACTAGCATGCTTCATCCAGGGCGTTCATGCCCGTATCGTTGTGTGACAGCCCTTCAGGTAGACTTGCTCCCAACCCGTAGAAACCGCATCCTGGAATGTAAAGTTCAAATGGGAAATTATTGATTAGTGAATAGACGATCTGATGGCCGGATTTCGCCATATTTATCTTAAGACGCATTGAATTAAACTGAGCGAGAAAACTATAAATCTTCTTCTGTTATACAGTTTTGTTTCAGTATAATGTAGGTAATCGAGCTGGACATTAGTCTCCCTGTGTATATCACCGGGGAAGATGCCGAAACCGAGCACGAATCTCGTCATGGTGTCATGTTGCCTAAAGGCGTGCGAGGCCTGATTTGTGGTCAGTCCGGGTGTGGGAAAACAAGCGTCCTACTAAGCCTGCTGGAATAACCGAATGGCCTTTGTTTCGGGAACATCCAAAATCGCTCCAGCAACCGAAATACAAGCGATTGGAATGAGTACTTGAGGCCGCAGATGGCATGGCATGGCATGGGTTATTTCCCCTGCATCGAAAACGAGAAGGTGGTGCCTCCGAACGAAGGTCTACCAAACTCGATATTTGTCTTTAATCACAATGTAAATTTTCTTGTTTTGTTCTGCATGGACGACACTAATTTACGCCACATTTACGACGATCATGTAAATATAGATATAACATTTCTAGAATTCAAAGAAATGCGTTATTTGTGCTGAAAAGAAAAGTTCGGTATATTGGTAATCGTAAAGGATTAATCCCTTTATAAAGGCAGGTACATACGTGGGTTCAATCAGTTTATCCAACAAATGAAACCATGAGTCACGGAAGCATTTCCAAATTTGGCAGTATCGATCGTGACGATGACCTTGAACATGTGCAAAATCGCTCCACCACTGCCGCAGAGATGACTTGTCTCTTATCGGTCGACAATTGTAATGTCTGGAAAATGAAGTGGTTCAAGATTTGGGGGAGGTCAATAAATGTTTTGCGACCGTGGAGTGGTGGATAATCGACCTCATCAATGTATCGAATGCGCGGAGACGAGAAGAATTAAAGGACCTACAAAATATATTAACGTACAAACTGGCTGCGAAAACTGATGTTGCGAATCATAGAAAGAAGATATTCGATACACGTGTCGGAGAGTCAAAAATATCGAAAAAGCTATTTCAGAAATCGCGAATGATTTCCTACAAAAAGGCGAGGTCGATATATGTATAGATGTATATATACATATATATACATGTACGAAATGCTTTTCCACGCAGTGATTGATGGATAACCACCCCTGAATTGGTGAGCGAGCTTCAGCGAGCAATCGAGACGGTACGGACCAAATACTTACGCGTGAAAAATAACAGACCGACCGTCGAGAATCTAAAGGAGGAGGATTTAATACCTGTTACCCTCCGTCTAGACGAANTATGCATGCGTTTAAATCAAACGTTAAATCATAATGGAATAACTGACCCCGATGCGTAAACTGAAAAGAAACCCGAATCGGAAGTTGGCATTAATATCGACGAAGACAATTTGCACCTAATCGATTTGCTGCATGCGGGATAAAGGAAACGAACATGAGAGCACAGGCCCGATTTGAAGACTCTTTTGTCTCATAACATCGCTTTCTACATTCTTACTCTGACCATACTGCCGAAATGACTTATGGTTTGCAGAAAAGTGGTGGAAAATGGTACCTTGGAAATAAGGGAGATTTTTTTTCCCCCAGGGATGTACTGCAGATTGGCAAGTGTAAAGTGAAAATCACGCAGGAATTGAGCGAACGTTTGTTTCGTATGCGGCCTGAACATTACACCGAATCGGATTTGCAAAAGTACCGACTTTTGTTAAAGCAAAGTTGCGCATATTACCACGAGTGTAACCCTGCATCACACCGATTTAAAGGCACGGAACACGTAAAATTCCCCATTGTAGCACGACTGTTTCCTTGGGTACGTGAAAATGGTAATTCGGGTTTGACTCAGAAAATTAAAGAGCTGAGAAAAAATCTACTATCACTATTGGGNTCTCATAACATCGCTTTCTACATTCTTACTCTGACCATACTGCCGAAATGACTTATGGTTTGCAGAAAAGTGGTGCAAAATGGTACCTTGGAAATAAGGGAGATTTTTTTCCCCCAGGGATGTACTGCAGATTGGCAAGTGTAAAGTGAAAATCACGCAGGAATTGAGCGAACGTTTGTTTCGTACGCGGCCTGAACATTACACCGAATCGGATTTGCAAAAGTACCGACTTTTGTTAAAGCAAAGTTGCGCATATTACCACGAGTGTAACCCTGCATCACACCGATTTAAAGGCACGGAACACGTAAAATTCCCCATTGTAGCACGACTGTTTCCTAGGGTACGTGAAAATGGTAATTCGGGTTTGACTCAGAAAATTAAAGAGCTGAGAAAAAATCTACTATCACTATTGGGNGGGTACGTGAAAATGGTAATTCGGGTTTGACTCAGAAAATTAAAGAGCTGAGAAAAAATCTACTATCACTATTGGGATGATACGAATGAGTTAGTTGATAGGCTGAGACTTCTGATTTCTTCGCAGGCAGCACTAAACCACTAGCACAAGAACGAAATATTTCCCATCATCAAATAACTTGTGGAGGCGGGCTACATATCTAAATAAGAAAGTATGCGTTTGCTGACGAGCTGCACGAATACGGTATGATAAATTACCCACGTTGAAAATACATCATGAAAAGGCTGGACGATAAACTTCAATCTGACCTGATCGGAATGCAAAACTTTGCTCGTGTGAATAAAGGTCACCGTTACATTTTGACTTTAATTGATACTTTTTCCAAGTATGCCTCGACAGGCTGCTCAAGTCGAAGAATTTGCGTGATGTCACTAAAGCCATGGCGGATGTGTTGCGTGAAGGACTTATACCGAAAAATCTCCAGACCGACGATCGTAAAGAATATTTACAATACAACATTTTATGCACTGATAAAACAGTATGGCATATATAATTATTCTACCTTCTCTGGGTTTAAGGCCAGCATCGTCGAGTGTTCTCACAGGACGCTCAAAGCTAAGCTCTAGAGACATTACACAGCGAACGGAAATTACATGTGGTTGGATATACTGCCAAAACTCGTTCGCGATTACAATTCTACCGTTTATTCTACCACTGTCATGAAGCCCGAAGACATGAAAAACTACTCCCTGGTTCGGACCGTGTATGCTATTACGAAGAAAAAAATCCACGCAAGCCTAAAACCAAGATCGGTGACTTGGTGCGGATTATAAATAAAAGGGGACGTTTTCCACAAAGGCGTNTCCACGCAAGCCTAAAACCAAGATCGGTGACTTGGTGCGGATTATAAATAAAAGGGGACGTTTTCCACAAAGGCGACCATCAAAATTGGTCTGCAGAGTTGTACAAGATGGTGCGCAAACGACACTCGTTCCCACGCATGTAATACCTCGAGGACTACATGGTGAACCCATTATTGACGGATTGTACACCAAAGAAATCTGGCCTATGCAGTTTTCAGATGTGTATTTGGTGGAGAAGGTGCTGAAACGACTAATCGGACGCGTGTACAAGCGGGAGCTGGAACACTCCAAACATGATAACTCTTGGATAGCCGATAAAGACATTTTGGTGTAAAAACCCTGCTTAAAGATTCATTTAATGTAAACGTATAATTTTTAATATAACAAATCGTTACATTTGTGCTGAGAAGCTTGTTATTTCATTTCTATCGGTATTGTACCACCAACGCCTGCGGGATGCTCTGTATGCACTCGTGAGTGCGAGATTAATTCTCTAAATGTTTAAATTTGGAGTAAAACTAAGTGTTTCATACATATTTTTCATACATATATTATTAACTTGATTTATGCATGTTTTGTTGGTTGTACAAATGAGAAAATTGAAAATTTTTTTACTATTTGTTGTTCCACATTTGATGTGATCGACATTATATATATATATATATATATATATNCATTATGTAAACAGTTATAATTTTTTTCATCAGTATTCTGTTTTCCCTATTAGTGTGTTACGTATGTTTTTCATATTTCATTATGGTATTGTGAATATTATTTTATACGCAGGGTAACGTGTATATTTTTCTCAAGTGTCGAACTGGACCCCCCTGTCAGTGTACACTTGCGTGTATTATCCAATGGGATAAAGGCAAAAGTGTGTTTATTTTTTCCACTGTATTCAAGTTTGTATTATAAAATAAATACGCATTCGTAAATTATTTTTGCAGCTTAATTACATGATAAATGAATAAGTGGTCGCTCTATGTTTGAATAATATGTATTTATAATAGAATTCATATTTCATGTGCGAAATAATCCAAGCCTTGTTAGCTAGCCTGAAGCCTCCGCTGTAAACGAGCGAGCTTCCCGCCTCCATTCCCGGGCGGCCCGGCCGGCTGCTGTGTGTCCAGCAGAATGGGCACACTCCAACTCACGGCTGCCAACCTTAATTCCGGCCGTCTCTTTAGCCGCTACACAGCACGTCTAGAGATAATTTTCGAATCCATCTCCATTTGCAAAGTGTTGTACTTCTAATATTAAATTAAATTTTTATAAAAATGATTACATTAATACAAGTAACATATATCATACAATGTTTTAATGACTGCTGGTCTCATTGAAAATTAAAAGTTTTTGTTTCTTTAATTTATAATATAACTTTTACATACAAAATTTAATTTCTTTACAAACAGTGTGTTATTATCTTACATAAGCAGGACCTAACTGAAGATAAAAAAATGTATTTTTTTTTAAATATTAATTTTTGTACGCACGTCACAATATTCTTCTTCTGCAAAATACAAAGAAAATTTTTTTATGGGTTTTTTTCTTTGAGTTATGTATGGCATTACACACATGTAATATTGTTTTAACCACGGGTTATCCTTACTCCAAGGTCTTATGGTTTAGGAGCTGCATGGAGCACAGAAATAGCTTTGATTTTTGTACTCGTAAAGTCTTGTGGTGTACGTCGAAACAGCAGGCAGCGGAAATGCTTAAGAAGGACTTCAAAGTTCGTTCCGATGGGGCACGCATTGTGAATATCCGACTATTGGCGTCTTCCAAACACATGCACAGGGGAATAGGGAATTATGGCAGAGTCCACCACGGTCAGAATTTCCTCATCAGAATATTTCCCTCGTTCCATTTTATCCCTTGTATTTCTGTAGGCGTTACGCCTGTTTGCATAGTGTTGCCATGGACACAGCGGTAAAAAAGTGAAAACTCAGGTTTTATCGTCTTCGTCACTGTACCGGATGGCAATCTACTTTATGGTGTACGAGTCCAACGAGTGAAAACCTTAGACGTTGCAAAATATTTCATACGATTTTGTTATATAAAAAAAAATTTATTCCCTTTCACTTACCGAGTTTTCAAATCTTTTTACAAAATCATGTCTTATACGGGGAGGTAATTTTCAATGGGGACGTCGTCTTCCACTGACGCAGATGTCGCGAGGGCTGCTCGGCTGGCCATGCACCAACCCCTGCGATGCCGCGTGTCGGAAACCGTGGTGGTGCAGCCCTTGAAACACTCCTTGCATGGGAGGCAGTTCTGTATGTCTTTGTCTTGCTGCGGGTAGGCCAGCAAATACTCGAATACGGTCCAAATTTTGTAAGGTGCGTAGATTAGGAGAAATTCTTTTGGCCGGTACGGTAACTCATTACGTCTGTCCAAGGCACAAAGCGAGAACACCCTTCGAAAAGCCAAAATGGCCATACATTTATTTTATGGCCGCTTGGATAACATGCGTACATTTCTAAGAGGTAGGATGACTGATTTCCAAAGGGTCTAGTGGACCATCTTATGAAGAGTTTTGAAAGGGGAAAAATAGTCCACCCTCGCGATTTCGGTATGCCGCCGATTGGTCGGAATGAAAGTTTCTGAGAACACGCCAGTAATTAGCCAATGAGAAACATTAGCCGACCAATAAAATATATTAGGCGGACGAGGGAAACCGACTAAATGGTAGAACGAAGGTTTCCGAAACACCCTAGTAATTAGCCAAATATGAAACATTGGCTGAGCCATTAAATATATTGAAAGGGGGTGGGCAATTATCCAAAGAGAATAAGTAGTTGGACAATTGCTTAATTCAATATATAAGAACCCTCTTCTTATATATTGAAGGTGGCCAGTTGTCTGCTGGGTGCAGATCTGGGCTCCAGCAAAGGAAAACAAATGACAAACGAAAAAAACCAAGATGGTGGTCGAACGAAGGTAAGAGACAAACTTCAGTAATGTATAAACAAATGGCAAACGAAAAAAATAGGATGGAAAATGGTAGCTGTGATCCTACCTGATTAGGAGACTTCCCCTGCCAAGTTGGCGGAATGAGTATGAATGGTAGGGGATCTAGAGTAACTCCTGAAATAGAAGATTTTTTTAAATTTTTAAATAATTTTTTTAAATAATTTTTAATTAAACTCAAATATTTTTTTAAGAATTTTATTTTAACATTATTGTAAATTTTTGGATTGTTTGGATTTTTGGGTTAAAGTTCAAAGGTTATAATCAAAGGTCAAGATCAAAGGACAAATGTCAAGCTCACATGGATTCAAGATTGTGGCCGGTGCCTAGCTCCTACGCCAGACGCCGATGCCCCAGACTCATCATAATCATACTACTGATGGTAACCTAAATGTAAAGGAGGAACGAGAACGGTATTTCACCATATTAGGAACAAGTCGCACGCACAGTGAATTAACCCCAAAAAGAAATTAGATACATTACCTACTTGGGAAAAGGGTGGTTTTTACACCTTTGGGAAAATTTGAGAAGCCAATTTTATTTCAATGTTTGCTCTAGTTACAGATAATTTTTTGAAATATTTGGTGAAAAAATTAATGAATCAAAATGTTCTTCACTCAAAGGCAGTAAAACAGGAAAACTTCAAAAAAATAAAGTCTAAAAACCGTTGTAAACAAAATTGTTTCCTTTTCACAAGCATTTTAAAACCTACGAGGAAACGTTTTCTTGCTACAGAGGTACCAATCCAAAAATTAATTTTGTATAAGAAACAAATTATCTTAATCGCTTCGCTGTTCGTTACAAGGGGGTTTGAAGAGAAGGGAAATTTTTCCGCTTAGTTATCACTTAAAATGTTTTCTTGTAGGTATTTCCGCTAAATAGGCTAGAGGAAATAAGTAATAAATATGATCTAATTGCTTCCAAAATTTTCGTTTAAGCAGACGTTCATAAAGTTCCAATGTTTACGCGTATTGCAGGGCCTCTTCATTAATCATTGGTTTCAACTTATGAGCTCATTATGCAGTCGCCATTTACGTACGTACATTGTTGTTCATTGAATTCAAGCTTAATATGAAACCGTGGAGTATATTTTACAATTCTGAACAGTTTTATACCAAAAACATCTCTCTATTATTATACTACCACAGTCAACATGATAATGGACTGACTGTGGCCCAGCGTGTTGGCAGCCACGCATCACATTGACTTTTAATATGCTTGTACATATACCTTAAAATTGCAATGTTTTGGAAATAGCTACTTTATATTGTACACAAAAATTGTTTACTTAATCTATTGATTTTAAATGCCGAGGAATTTAAGCAGAGATTATTCACCGGATATTAGACTGTAATTTATTAAGGTAAAGTTATCGCTATAAGTGATAAAGATAATTTTTTCGACTTTGATGAAAATTATTTTTAATTAAATTCTGAATAAGTTAAATTATAGGCAAGGCGGAATTACTTAAGTGTCAAATTTGGTAGCCATCGGTTGATGGTGTCCCAAGATATGACATATCTTTATTTTTCATGTGTTGCTCTCTTACAAAATGGCGGACAAGAGGTTATGAATTGATGTATTTTATGCTTGTAAAGTGTACATTCAAGATAACAAGTTAGATCGAAATTGGTTAAATAGTAGAGTATGGTATATATTGCAGGTATATTAAAAATGTATTAATTACAACCATTAAAAATATGTTTTATATCCTTTTAAATTGCATGTATGAACATAAACTACAATAGTGCTAATTACAGGGGATGAACATAATAATATGAACACCTTACATACACACAATACTTACTTATTAATACGGTGTTGAGCCACCATCTGCTTTTAGGACAGCTGTAATTCTTCGCGAAATAGATTCATAGAGTGTCTGAATAGTTTCCAACGGAATTTTGTCCCATTATTGTACCAAAACATCCGCCAATTGCTTCAATAATGTTGGAGATGGAAATCTGCTCCTCACTCTCTGCTCTAAAACTCCCCATAACGGTTCAATTATGTTGAGGTCTGGCCAGGGAAGATGTTTGATGACATTATGATGCTACTCAAACCAAGACTGAACCTTTTTAGCTGTGTGTATGGGTGCATTATCATCTTGGAATATGGCAGTGTTTGGCAGCAATATGATAGTCATAGTAAGAACTTCATCATTGAGGATGTTGAGATATTCATTCACAGTAATCCGGCCAGGGATGTGAATTAGAGGACCAGCTGAATACCACGATATAGCCGCCCAAATCATAACGGAACCTCCCCTATGCTTGACTGTAGGAAGCAGGCAGTCCGAACCATAGGCTTCTTTTGGGTTTCTCCATACATAAACCCGGCCTTTTGTAGGAAACAATGTAAACGTTGATTCATCGGACCATACCACATTCTTCCAATCATCAATTGTTCAGGTTTTATTATCGTGGCACCACTTCTTTAGCAACTTAGCGTTGGCTTCCGTTATAAAGGGTTTCTCAATTGCAACCCTTTCATGAATGTTAGCTTTGTGGAGCTCCCACCGTACTGTTTTTGTCAAAACAGTATTTCTCAAGTGAGTGTTGACTCTGCTATCACTTTTGCCGCTGTAGTTTTATGTTGTCTGGCCACAATATTTTTAATGTTCGTCGGTCTCTGACAGTTAACTTTGAGTTTTGCCCACTATTCCTCTTCGCCGATGATGTTTTACCTTGTTTTGTGTATGCTGTCATTACCGTGGATACTGTCGCTCATGAAACGTTAAACAATCCAGTGGTTTTCGTCACAGACGCTACCGCATACACGACTTGGAACCCAAACTGTGCAAAACATACGCGTCCCATTATTTACACGAGTGTTGCCAACATGCAACAAAATGTACTATATTGCATGGTGTTCATATTATTTTGTTCATCGCCTTTAAATGCCAAATTTGGATGAAATAGATTGCGTAGTTATAAAGATGAAATATAAAAGCTTTTATAATTTTTCATATTGCTTTATATTTCAAAATGGCGGATAAGTATCATTATCACATTCTAAATTTAATACTTATATCATGTACTGTCAGTGTTCCAAAATATGGTTTAAATCGTTGGAATTATTCCCGAGATATAATGTTAAAGGTTTATTAATCAAGTTGCACTATCTTACGAAAGGGCCTATTAATAAAATAATGGGTTTCTAAATTCAATGCATACATCTTGTGCTATCAACGTACAAAATATGGTTTTAATCTGTTAAATGTTTTCCGAGATATAACGGAAAAGCTTTATGTTATTCAACATGCAATATCATCAAAAATAGTGGACTCATAATAATGTAGTTTTTTACATTTAACACACATAGCATGCATTGTAAACGTACAAAATTAGGTTAAAATCGGTTAAATTGTTTCCGAGGTATAATGCAGTATCCAATATTTTTTAAATTGTTGCCATTTCTAAAATAAGCACCCATCGTGATCGAAAACTATAAAAATCCGATGAATTAACGTAATAATATATGCTTACCTAGACTGCGGAAATTTCGTTGTTGAGTTCAGAATGGGGACATACATTCCAGATAATTATTCGGGTTATTGCACAAGCCTATATAACCATCGGAAAATAGGTTAAAATAATAGAGTTGAGCAAGGAATTCATACAATAATTCGCATTACGAAGAGGAAAGGAAAATTAATACATTTTGCAAGTCCAACGTTTCAAAAAATAGGTATAACAATAAAATAACTCATTGATAAGACGATATAAATGTTTAGTTTTATAGGCTATACAGAGTCAAGTAAGTGAGCACTTTTTGAACCATTCTCATTTTAAATCATAGACCATAAATATATTTTGTTATAGCCGTTGACGTTGAATGTTGAGTCCAGTGAAATGTACGCACTATGTTTACTACTAACATGGCAATAATTTTTTATAGGGGCGGAGGATAACAAGAAATTACTGATAACTTTTGAGCCTACTTTCTTCTAGATGGAAGCAAATAAATTTTAGTGAAGTTCTTGAAGTCTTAGTGGTAGGTAGTCGTTGATGTGTCAATGAAAGCAATATAATTAGAGATGGGTCCAGAAACATGTGACACGGTGAAAAGAAAATTAAGATACACGCGTGATTTACCCAGGGATTCGAATTCAGAAAAACTCATAAAATTAAGCTTGTTGCAATAAACACCATCACGGATGTAGGATTCAGATCATAGACTTCGGATATAATCAGTGCAATGTTTTGAATTACAGGGTTCACTAACCTGAAATATTTACTCTGCCATCATTTTGAAAATAGGTGCCTGAGCCACTAAAAGACACAAATTCATATTATCTACCATAACGTATCTTGTATGCAAAATTTGTTGGAAATCATTTTTATTTGTCTCCGAGATATGGCATCAAATCGCAATTTATTTTTAATGGGGCTATATTTCAAAATTGCTTAAAAGAATCACTGCACACGATGTTTGTAAATTTTTATGTCAGCATTAAAAGTTTTATTGCAAACATTAATTTTTTAATTATATAATATGCGAACTATATGTAAATATTATATGGCAGCAATTTAAAATTATAATCTCAACAATTTAAATCATGAAACTTTACTTGGGCTTCTGCAGGTGTGCAAAATTTTGTGGTTATTAGTTGAATTATTCCGCAAATATCACAAAATGTTCAGTTTACTCACCTGACACTACATTGCAAAAAATCCGGCAAAGGAGGATCTCTGTATGCATATTGGTTGACTGGTCCTCGAGATACAGCATAAAAAATCCGTTGATCATGAGCCGATCTTCATAAGTATGGGGCAAAAAGTTTACATATTAGCAAATTCAATAATTTGTCATATTAACAATATACAAAGTTAAATCTGTTCCCTAGTTTCGTAGATATATCACACCAAGCTAAAATGTTTGTATACGCACCATTCCGAAAATAAGAGACTTATATACTTAACACATATAAATTAATATAGCCTACCACAGTACAACTTCTTAGAAAAAAATTTGAAATAAATCGGTTTAAGGTTTCTGGTGACACGGCATAGTAACTACATTATTTAATAAGGGATTTCCTTACAAAAGGCCGGAGAAGTAAGGTTTCGCATATACAATTTTGATGGATAAAACTTATACTGTCAGCGTACAAAGTTAAGTTGAAATTTGTATTGCAAATTCGTAGATATAAAATAAGAGAAAATATTTTTATATAGCCACCATTTTAAAATCTTGTGTGTCTAACCTCTGAAAATTTATCAGTTTACATCGACTGCCATAGTACTAATTGGTAGCCAAATTTGGATGAAATCGGTTGTTTTTTCGGAGATCACATAATTTTAATTTGTCAAGTGATACTATTTTACAAAATTGCAGACGAAAAAGAGATATTTTGTGTACACATTTAATTGTTGGAATATATACACTGTATGTATATTATACAGCCATCATATAAAGTTTCATTGAAATTAACTACACGGTTTCGACGATCGACATATAAATCTAAAATAGCTATATGGCTGTCATTTCGAAAATAATTGTGTGACATACCTAAAACATAGCAATTAACATTACCCTATCGCAATACTACTTGTTTGCAATATTTGTGAGGAATAGGCCATTTGTTTCTCGAGATATGACATAAATCTTTATTTATTCGTGCGGCACTGTCTTACATCATGGAGGACTAAATAGGCTCCGTGTAGACACAGTTGATGTATGTTATATGTACCCCAAGCATAAAAGTTAAAATGAATTTGATTAAATGTTTTCGAAGATATAGCATTCTATTCCAAAATACCTAGATAAGCACCATTTTGAAAAGAAGTGTCTGACATATTTGAAACATATTTGTACATATCAACTACGGCAGTACTACTTGATTGTGAATTTCGGTAGGAGTTTGTCAATTGTATCACGAGAAATTAGCAAATAATGGATTAATTCTTTGTAGCGATATCTACAAAAGTCTCTGTTTTTTTATCTTATTTGATGCTTGTAATACATACTTTCATCGTACACATTTGGTTAAATGGTATGGTCGATATAGGTACCAAAAAAACTAAAATATTTGTATGGCATCTATTTGCGAAATAAGTCCCTAATAAAGTTAGTTTACTTAGAGCTTCTTGGCATTTTATAGTATTACTCACTTGAATTTGTGGAGTAGTTTTCGAGATAAAACTTAAAATATTAATTTTTTCATGTGGCGCTTTCTTCCAAAATATTTTACCGAAAGACAATATTGACATCTGAATTTAATGTAAAAAGCTTGTGCTGTCAGTATACAAAATTTGGTTAGAATCGGTTAAATGGTTTCCGAGGTATGACGTTGTTCAATTCACTCCTCCCCGATGCAGTATTCGTTTGTGTCGTCGCCGACCTCAATCCGCAGTACATCCTTCAAGTGTTTTCGCAATTGCCGCTTTTGCTCTTGCCATGTGGTCGGTGTTTGTGATGACCCCGTAATATGTAAACAATTTTTTCTACGCTGATTTTACTGATCCACAGGCTGTGATCTCTTGGCAGCAATGTGTGGCGGATTAATATACTAACTGTTTACGACAACGGTTTTTCTTTTTTAATGAAACAAAATACGCACACGATTTTATAATTGCTGGAATCAAATCTGACCCCGATGTAGTTGTAATCGGATGATTACGTCCCACGTTCAGTATTATCAACGAAGCATGTATCACACGCCAAACCGAAGACCGTACGTACGACATCTCTGTTACTTACGGAGTAAAAAGAGTATGAAAATTGCGCAAGTAATGCGTTCTTGCATGTTTTACAAGTTCGGCACGTACATATGTACTTTCAAGAGATAAATAAAAATATTCTATATGCTTAAATAAATATGGACGTTCCACCACCATTTTAGTCACTGACACCAATCCATTTTACAGATTATTGTACAACTGAAAGGTTCGGTATGGGAGCCATCTCACTGACTGCAGAACAAGCAACCAACTGCACGCATGC
Organism: Clitarchus hookeri; assembly: GCA_002778355.1. Lineage (NCBI taxonomy): Eukaryota > Metazoa > Arthropoda > Insecta > Phasmatodea > Phasmatidae > Clitarchus > Clitarchus hookeri. The sequence continues at coordinate 361,377 of NQII01001003.1, forward strand.
AACATCGGACGGCGAATGGAATGAAAATTTACCGGAAAGTGTGCGCATACACTTATTATTTGATTGCCCAGAACTTCTGCCCAGCCTACGTTGCGAATTTTTTGGTCAGACTACAGAAACCGAAATGTTTATCGACAACCGAGCCGAATGGTTATTTCAATTCTGATCGGATTATGTGTGCGGCGGTACGTGCTTTTATGTTATGTCCGGAAACCAAAACTTCGGTTTCGATTTTGTCGGCTTATGTGTCACTTGACTTACGCCCCCTTTGCAAAGCACAACCACAAAAACAACTAATTTTCTCAACGGAATCGTCAAAACCAAACATAACTTTTCTACATAGAGGATGGAAGGGGTTTAGATGATGTTCTTGTTAACAAGTTATGCATTCTGTTACTATTACCAAAAATGTCGTTAGGGATGCTGTTAAATTTTAAACAGTTTGGTAGAATCATATTACGCTATAGAAGTCTCAGTATTCATGCTGCTTAATACGACACCTTTCAAAGTAAGACATTGTAAATGGCACTCCTAATAGAATACATTTGCCACAGCTAAAAAATATATTATGCATGTCCTTCTCTTAAAAAAGTAACTAGTGGAGTTTGACTAGTTTATTACCACTTTAAGGTGAAGATAAGAGTTTAAACATATAATTTTACATATATAGAAATTTTATTCGCAAATATTGCTCTTTATTTTAAAATATTTAATTTTTAATAGCTGAATTTTTAAATATTTTGAATAATGAAGTACATAAAAATTCAATGCTGTATATTAATTTACGGTTACGCTTGACTTCCCAATTTTCCACACATTTGCCGCGTGATTTTAAATGTAATTTGAAATAGTTTACAATGTATTATCTTGTTTTCAAAGCATATAGTATGTATTCTTATACTAAACATAACTTCGAATAATTTTCCTCGATTATTAGAATGCAGTACCAAACTGGAATTTTTAATAGTCCCGTAACTTTAAGTAAAGAAAATGTCTATACTTTCTGCGATTTCTAATGTAGATATAAAATGATCTTAATAACATACCTCAACTGGGAAACGTGTTTATTTATTTTTAGAAAAGGCAAACCAGATTTACTTAAAACCACACAAATTAATTTCTCATTCATAATTCGTACCTCTAATAGCGTAAAAAGAAAAAACCCAATACTATTAAAAATATGTAAAGAATACCCTTAAATATTAAATATTTAAGCGAATGCAAAGCAATTATACATATATTACTTGAATAATTCGCAAAAATGTATTTATAAGTATACATACAACGCCTTTACATAACGATGATCAGGATATAGTTCGGAATGCTCAACTGATCATTATGGTATATCAGTACATTTGATTACACTGTCTTAGTTAATTTTATGATATTATATTGGCAGTAGCTATATTTGTGCTACTCAGGTAAAATATATACCTAACTTTGTACACAATTTATCAAAACAATGGAATATATATTTTTCAGTGCAAAATTATTTCAAACCCAGTGTGTGATAAATATTAATATTTCTATGTCAGCCGAAAAAAAATTACATAGTTTGTAAAACCATATTTTTCATTGACACCCACGTTCGCAGATGTCATATTTGGTTTCTCTATACACGTTTTTAAGATATGTAAAACATTTCAAGTAGCAAACTATAAGCAATTAACAGTTGGCCAACTGTTGGCATGGGTGGCAAACGTTCGTATTTATGACTGTCAGCATTTCTTGTATGGTTGACAATTTGGTAACATAAACAACATTTCTTAAATAATTATAATATTGGCAATGGCTATAACAATGATTGTTATATTTTAATAGACGCCCCAGAAGCAGTTTATAAACAATATTCTTACTAAATGCTAACTGTTACTCTCTGCTGGGGAAACATAAGCAGTATGTTTATGGGCCATTTACGACACGCCGACTGTTGTTTAGTACTGGGGACATACAAGCAGAAAACTTGTGTGCAACTCATGGCATGCCAACTCATGCTTACTGTTGGGGAAATAATAGCGTCATACTTATGACACTTTGGTATTATGTTAACTGTTATTTATTAATGAAAAACATGGTCAGCATGCTTATGTGCAATTTATGGCATGAAGAATATATGCTGTTGTGCAGTAGCAATTTTATGTAAGAATTCACTTGCTTTTATTATTTGATGTATTCATTAAGAAAATTATCATGTGAGATTGCTAGTAGGAAGAAAAAAATTGTTTTTAGACTAGACACCTGCAAAGAATAACACGCAAAAAAAAATTCGTTATTTGCATTTTAAATTCCAAGTGGAAGTAGCCCGAAAATAAAATAATAGTCTTTTAAACAAAACATAGAAATCCGAGTATCGACTTGTGATACGAACATACTGTCTATGGCAAAGCTAAAAATGTAACTTGTGTGATGATAGTATTTAGATTTATTTGAAAGGTTTTACATGAAGACATGATAGACTTTTTGTTAGCATTCTTACATTGTGAACGAAAGTTTGGTGAGTTCGATTCCAGATTCTCCTCAAGAAAAGATGTACTTTTTTTAACAATTCTGAAGATAACATATATGAATATGGAAAATAAATCAATTTTATGTGGGTGAAACACAATTACTTTTTGGCTTTGAAAATGCATGCCAAGCTGCTTCTATGTGGGACACAAGTGGCCAATAGCTGTGCCACAAGTGGCTTGCCAACAGTAGGCTGAAGACATGTTGTTAGGGGCCACGGTGACAGAGCGGATAGCCTGCACGTCTCCCACCAATGCAAACCGGGTTTGATACAGAGCTGGGTAAATCTCGGATTTACATATGTGGGAATCATGTCAGACTATGCCGCTGGTCGGCGTGTTTTCTCGGGGATCTCTCTTTTTCCCCGCCCTTTCTTTACGGCATTGCTCCATACTTACATCAATAACCCTGATCAGCTACCAGGATCTCGCTGTTAAGAGTAGCCGAAGTATCTTCACTTACTCACTAACGATATGTGTTTAATTTAAGATAGGCCGGAAGCAGAAAGCCAGTGGGCCACTGCTGCCACACATGGCCCGCTGATGGTGCCGACACGTTTTTGGACAGTTGGTTACGCAGAAGCGGGCCGCTTGTGGCCATATTGTATTTTGCTTCATGGACGTTATCTGAACAGTGGCCCAGATGTGGTCAACTGCAAGATGCATCATGAAGTCCACAAGCATCTGTGGGTGCATTGCAGTGGTTGACTGATTGTTAACTTATTATGGGAACCGACGAAATCAAACAACACCGACCAACTATAATTTTTACCAACCTAGCACTCATACTGACCACACCAGCTGACTATAACAAACACCATCAAGATCGACTACCCATACAAATGGGCAAGTCTGGCCATTAAGCTGACCGTACCAGTCAACCATACTAACTATCCATGCCAGTCAAGTCTATGAACCAGTCATTCAAAAATCAGCAATAGCAGTCAAAAATACGAACCCACCATACCAGTCAACAATACCAACTAGTCGTAGCAATCATCCATACCAGCCGACCATACAAACTTACCATAACAGATTACCATATGAACCAGCGTTGTCAGCTGACCATATGAACTATTGAAATTGATCAACCATACAACCCGACCATACCAGTTAACCAAAAAACCAACCGTACCAAGCAACCATATGAACCATCCATACCAGGAAACCACACGCATTTGAGACATCAGTGACGACGCAGAAGACTGAGGCTTTGCGTCCATCTTAATCTTAGAGGGCTCATGTATTTTTGTGGCGAAATTCTTATTTCGCCACAAAACATTTCGCTTTTAAACACAGCATATGAAAGTAGTACCATGTAAGCAAACACATTACATATCCTTCTGCTAATATGTGCTTTCTCTCTGACTGTTAAAATATGCCAACGACAGATTATTTTTAAGGAATTAAAGTATGTTAAATTTAATTATTGAGGTACTTTAAATCACATATTCCGATATTCCGAGAAACTCTTGTCTGCCAGTATCTTTTCCTTCGGCATGTCTTCGTGCCATGGTGGTGTGTGCAGAGTTAAATTATCTGATGCGGTTATTATGCACCTATAGCACTGATGCTTTAATATGTCTTCTCTAATGACATTGAGCTAAATGACTTGTGACACTCTTGCAATGACTTATTTGACATGAGTAATGACGACACCCAAACCAGTTATAACCAGCTCCTGACGTGAAAAAAGTCAAGTCCGTATCCATGGAATTCTGACATCTGGTCTGAATATACACCTAAATATAGGCATTTATCCCCCACTCTCTCTATGTTAATAGGATTTAAACACGCGGCGCTTTAGTAATATTAGAGCGCCGCGAAACGTTTACAGCGGCAACGGAGCTGATCTTAGAGAAACCACATATCAGCATCAGTGATACAAGGGCATAAGTGCATCAGGTACTTGACTTCTGCACACACCAACATGCCATGAAGACACTAAAGAAGAAAAATATACTGACTGACCAAGGAAGATTTTTCCGAATATTGGAGGATGCAGTATCGATGAATATAAGACGATATTTTTGGTAAGTAAGATACACAGTGTCAAAAAAGTAATATTTGACATTTTTATATATTGGTTTGGTTTGCCAAGTTATGGTTGCTAATCCTGGTAGTATATTATTGTAAATGTTAATATTTTCCTTATTTATTAGGGCCCATAATATTTGGGCTTCGTAATATGCTTATATAAAAAATTAATAATTTACATGGTTTTAAATACTGGGGGAGCTTTGCTGTTTATGAAGGTGTTGTAAGTCAGACTGCTGTTGTTACTGTTGCTCAAGCCCCTGCATTGTATTGCCGTCAACATTAAAATTATATGTCAGGCTCTAAAATAGTTAGTTTGTTAATAATTAGTGTTTTAAACGAAGAAAACATACATTTATGTTAACTTTGTTTAATTGGAAAATATAATATAATTAATTAAAGAAAATTACTCACATAGTGTTGCTTCCCTTTTATAGTGTAAGCTTCACTGAAAAACTTTACATCCACAGGTAATTTAATTTTTGTAGTGTTCTCTTTCTAGCTTTTGAAAGTTTTCGATGCAGAGGTTTTTATTAATTGTTTTACCTTTTAGTTTCACGGAGGCAATTTACTTCCAGTGGTCAATGCAATAGGAAGGAGAGAAAATTAATTGAGTCCTGTGATGGTTAGCAGAAAAGATATTCTGTAGCCTCATGTAAAAGTCGTTGTCACAAAGCACTGTTTGCTAAAAATTAAAGCTATAGTTTTCATACGATGTGCTTGCTAAATGACAGAGAGGGTTTATTATTTTAGAGAAAATAATCGAACTTGAAACACGATATTTAATGCATTGTGGACCAAATATCTTATTGCTTGTGTCGACAAATTGAAATGGTTTTTAAATTATAACACTTTGTTGGATGAAATTTATTATGACGTAAAATTTGAGCCCTTCCACTTTAAGTTTCAATAGAGATTTTAAATTTTCTTGTAACACTTATTGCAAATATTTCAATAAATTATGAATAAATTGAATCCACATTCCCCGTTTAGAGTTATTAAATTTATAACTCTACATTTATTGGCTTAGCACAGTTAATGAAAACGTTTAATTTCCAACATAAATGTTTAAAACTGATTGTAGTAACAACTGAGAGAACTGTAACTCGTTGAAGCCTGCGATTGACAAGTTAAGTCACTGAAATGTAGTTTCAATATATATATTAAAATAACTTATAATTTTTTTTTGGGATACAGGTTAAACTAGTAAACAATAACTCAAAATAAAATATGTTCTTATTGTTATGTGCATATATTTGTTTAAAAACTGGTAGAATGCCAGGAAAAACTACAAATTCACAAAGTTCAGAGAAAGTAATAAAACATAAAAATTCATGTTCTCTTTATTTTCATATTCATGCATATCTTCAGAAGTAGCCAACATTGCATTTTTCACTACGTAACTAATAGAACAATAACTGCAATTATGAACATGGTATGATACTGATGAAAATAACGCAATTAGGCATATTCTTCTGTAAATTTATCAAAAAGATACATATCTGTTATAAAAGATAGTGTGCAGGTCACTCAAAAATGGTCTACGAAAAAAGAGTTTGAAGTACAGTTCACGATCAGAGCTGTTGATATAAGTTTAGAATACCAGTAGATAAAAATAAGATTGAAATTGCGGTGTAATACAAAGGTTCATTATATATCTTTGGTGCTTCTGAGAAACCACTAAAGACTTTACAATGAAATCATAAAATATCTGGTACACATCACATTTATAGACGCAGAGAACACATAATCTCAGAAAAAAATCTTTCATAAATTACACGTCGTTTTACAGACAATAGCGCAATATTTTTAATGTATAAAGCTATAAGTCTCCATGATTCTTAAAAATCGTATTTTCTATATAGTTTATCATTAACATAAATATATGTTAGGTTTGTAAAAAAAATGCCATTATACTGTGTCATATTTCAGCCATATATTGTATTTATTACACAACAAATTTTACATAAATTTTGGATACCTTCGTAATGACAAATGCAGTGCATGCGAAATGTGCATACACAGAGAAAAATATTTTGTGGAGAGGTTACCCTGCAAAGTTATTTTGTAGGTGCTACAAAATGATTTTGTACTGGCCACAAGAGTTTAGTGCTGACAAGAAAATAATTAAGTGATCAGCACAGAATTTATATGGCAAGTCGAATACTAACAAACATTTGGTCGTTATCACAAAATATTGTTTTCAGTGTAGTTGAGGTTAAAATTATAAATTAAGATAGAAGCTCTTAAGAAAGTCTGTCCAGAAGGCAAGGAATCTGATGCTAAATTCCATAAATTAGACAGTCAGAACGAATAATATCAAAAAATGTCTTATGTGATTTGCGTACGAAAAAAAAAATTTAAATTTTACTACACAGAAATAGTCTGATTGGGAAGCAAAAGCGTTGGATAAAAAAAAAGATTACTTACATTTGTGCGTTTCTGGAGTTAAAACCAAGCCAACCAGGCCATTAGAAGCTTACATAAATAAATCACTCTTAAAATAAATGACACGTCATAATCTTAGTAGGGTTACTGGTTATTGCACTCCTAACGACACAACGGAAAAGATATGAGTGATTTTCTATACTATTATCAGGTAGGTAACCACAGAAAAATAAACATTAGTTGAGTTTTGTCTGCCATACAAAATTAGTGACGCAGTCAACTGTCTCATTTTTAAATAAAACGTACAAAACAAATAAAAAATAATTACATAAAGAGAAAACATTATTTTCATATAACTAACGATATAATTATGGCCTTTTTTAACCACAGAAATCATAAAACTTTCATTACAATAAGTACCAAGGTAAGAAATCAACAACTATCATCTATCCGTAGTTTTTTCATTCTTTCTATAAAAATTCTTTCAAAAATCACCCATGTATGACGCATTTAGTTTTTCCTAAATATGCCATGCATCAAAAGCCTTTTATAAATATTTTACCATAAAGGTGCCTTAATTTTTATTAAATTGTGTTTTCTTTTTGTTTTATCTATGATTTACAATATTTCATTAATAATTAATACGAATTAAAACACAGAGAATATAGGTGTGTTAGTAACAGCTAGTAAGAAGTAGTTCATAAAACAAAATATTATTACACTTAGTGCACACGATTGCAGTGCGTATATCGTTTGGTGTAATATTATATACTGTTAGGCTTGTTTACATAATGCGTAGGAATATATTTGACGTATAACTTTAGCAGGGCTTCAGAACAGTTGGAAGTAACCGTTAATGGACTATAATAATGCAATATAGGTACAAGTTTTTATCTTACCAAATCAGAAAGTTATTATTACAAAGTTTATACCATCACAGAAAGTTAATAATTTACATTTGCATCAGATATCTTAGTTTCATTTAGAAGTAACTGGACACACTTACTCTTTAAATGCACAAAAGTCTTTAATATTCGCTTAATTTTAAAGGTTTAAAATTATATTTCTGTATGCACAACCATATAGTGTTGTATATTTTCTCCTTGTTTACAAATAATAATTTACAGGAACAACTGCATTATTAAAAAATTGGCTGATCGATTGCTTTGATTGTCCAACACTGCCTAACCTGTCACCACATTTCTGAAAATAACTTTAATTCAAATTTAAAAAACTTATAAACATTTTGGGAAGGTTTTCATATATCATGGTTCCGAATGGGAAGAAATATGTAGGTTTGCTTCTTAGTATAATATTACTTCTTTTAAAATTTGTAATTGACATTCCCATCTCGGAATGTAATATAATATATTTCTGGAAGAAAATATAACTAACATTTACAAAATCCGTATGCAAAGTTCCGTTACCAATGGACGACACAACAGGTACAAATTCAATACCAAACTTTTTCGTTGTTGGGAACAATTTTCTTAATTATTTTCTGTATATTTTCTCACAAATCTCGGCAGAGCACCACATAGGTGACACGTACGGAATGCTGCTTTAAAAAAAAAATTGATGGAGACCCAGGAGCTAAGATCTTCAGTATTTTTGTGTTGAGAATCCAAATGTCAGTTGTGCTGACTTTGCAGCAAAGCCTCGGGAGCAGAGTTGTCCGTCCAGCAACACAGCAACGGTGGTCGTCGCTAGTTGCCAGCCAACAAACGATTATCCACCAGGGATCAGTTTACCACTGCCGCATTCCACGACCAATATCCTTCGTTTATTGGCGGCTCCAGAGTATGCGGCGAACTATGCAGCTAACGCGCCACAACACAAATGTTCCACATTGCTCGCACCTTGTGCACAACTGTGCATATACAGCCACTGCCAACTCACTGTTCTCTCTTTTTGGCGTTCTCATTTTGTTGTCTTAAATGAAGAGCAAAATAAACTTAAACGCCCGTAGAAAACCAGCCAAAAACGGTCGGTAACAATGTGGATACTTCTAAAACGTTTTATTAAACTGAAAGCACAAATATTTTAGAAATTAACATTGTGAAAAATGGACTCAGTGATATATGTTATATTTGGATGTTTTGGATAGAGCAGCTATTAAAACGATAAAAAGACTCAGTTGTGATTTCACGTTATTCAATATATTATTTATTCCTGTTTGATTTCTGTTTCATCATGAGGAGTTTATCAACAAGTTATTATAAATTTTATCCAATCGTTTCAAGAAATTTTGTTTTAAGAACCCAAGTTGTCACTGACATAGAATCAGAGCTATATTTGATTTAAGAGGTGTTCCGTCTAAATTTAAAAGAGAATATGTATAATAACAGACCAGTCAAAGATTTATTCACATTTATAAAATTACAATAAAAATACTTTAATCTAATATAAAATGATCACCTTTATTCCTACTCTTATCATTACAGAAATTGCGGGCATATATGAGGTCAAAGGAAATAGAAACGATTGGACTATGTTATAAGAGAGCCAGTAAAGCCACAAACTGCTTTTATTACTGTGGTATGAAAAGCAAAAATCATAATAAATTACTAAAGCAACAAGCGTGGAAAACGTTTTGAGAGTGGCAGTAAAATAATTTTATTAAGTGTATTGTAATTGTATTGTCCATGGATAAAATAATTCATTCAAGTGCATGGCAGTGCATCGCATGTAGAAATGCAGAACAAAACCTGAGAAATATATTGAACAGTGTCCACTGAGAACGATACAAATGCATTGCAAATTACCGGCATTACACCAGTAATTCGCTAACAAAACGAGACAAAGCTGTTGGCTACCGTAAGTTACATTGCTCCGCCAGTATGGCAGTTAGACACAACCCCCTAAGCGTGATACTACCAATGTTGAAAAGAATACAGTTATAAATGCAATCACTACACACCGAAATGACTACAAGTCAAACTAAATTGCAATCAGAAGTAGCTGCATACCTTGAAAGATTTAAATTAGAAGTACCTGCGAGCTATGAAAAATTGCTATCAGAAATAACAACGAGGTTGTATTCGGAGCTTTTTAGTAGTGAGGCAGAATTAGGCAATACTTTTCGCAAAGAATTAAATTCTGTTCGTCCCGAAATGCAGTCTCAGCTCAACTTGTTCAAAGCTGAAACCGTTAATGAAGGTACCACGTATAGAGCTTGTAGCGACCAATCTTGACACCACTACTGAAGAATGTCAGATACGTAGGGCAAGAACTGAAAAGAAATTGGCGGAAATGAGTAACTCCGTAGTACAATTACAAATATTACAAGAATCTTCAAATTCAACCTCAGGTCTTGATAGTGAAGTAGTATGTAAAATGTACCACCGTATTCACAGTTTCGAAGAGTCACTTAACTTAAATTGCTTGAAGAGGAATTAAAAATAAAGAAAATATTAAAAACTTTAACATTGAGGCAAATTAAAGAACCAACAACTTCAGTTACATCTAGTAATACACTGTCTACACCTCCACAGCCTGTAGTGCAGTTTATGCCAATGCTCAGCTATTCGAGATAGTGTGTATATGAGTTGCCTACCTTTACGCGTCGTAAAGTCGAGAACACAAAAGCCTTTTTTAAAGGACTAGAGAAGTATTTTACAGCGTGTAAAATTGGACCTGACGAAATGCTTAAATATGTCGACCTTGCCTTAAGGGAAAGTGCTTACCACTATTGGGAAATTGAGCGTGAACAAATACACCATTATGAGCAGTTTTGTAAAGCCTTTGAGGAGATGTATTGGAAAAAGAAATTACAAGGCTAACTTCGGGCTCGACTTCACAACAAACGTTTATACCCAAGTCGTAGTTATTATTTGCATGCTCATTTTACATCACAGTATGAACGCACTCGATACATGACACCAACTATGTCAGATTAGGAGTTCATACCTATGTTTCGTCTCCGACTTTCTCACCTCTATCAATTTAACTGGGCGATTAAATCTATCACTTCAGTGCAGCAATTTCGAGACGAACTCCTACGTTGCGCTCGTTTCGACACTATGTCTTGACGTAACACACATAGATGTCAACCCGGTTCTTTAGGTTCACCCAGCGCATCAAACCAATACAGTGTGTCTACTTACCGCACTGTTCAGTCACCTAGCCACGTACCTAAAAAATGAGATCATTATAATGACCATTCCGATAAACCATTGCGCGGTGTTACGATAGCGTGAACATGCCTTAACTCGACGGCCTGCCTAAACATGCCATCACTGATGAACAGTAATTAGGATAGCCAGTTGCCGCAATCGGGACTCGCATTGCTCAAACCCCGGTAAGCTGGAATCCCCTTCACTAGCCAGCGAATGAGGCCAAGTTGCATTTTGCCACGCCGATATGAGGGCAATGCAGAACAGCAGCAGGGCTGTCTCTCCAAGTGACGCCGGCCGAGATGGAAGTCACAAGAAGCCTGCTGTCCCGACCACCGTATCTCGTCAGCCTTCGGATACTTCACAAGGTGGGACAGTTACAATATACAAACGTGGCTCTCAGTAAGGTAGTAGATGCAGTTAAATTAACAGTGTGCTCCCGACCTTACAGTATTTTGTGTACTCTCCAGATGTGTTTTTATATAGCTGTATAGTTACCTAAATATTTTTATATTTATTTACCCCACATGCTCTACCTCCTTTAACAAAAAGTACGGTTTGACCACAACATAAACAACGTATAATATTGGAGGAGGCATGGTTCCCTCCTACTCTGTCGCAGCCTTGCATCAGTTACTTTCCATCCACCCCGTCATTTAAATAAATTCCCCATCCATCCACGCTTAAAGATGTATGTGAAAGTTAAAAAGAAAAACCTTTAAAAGTAACCTTTTTTAGAAATTTACAAAGAAAAAATAACAGTTTTGTACTAAATAAATATTTAGCAGAAAAACGAGGAAAAAGTTAAGACTTGAAATACTTTTACAGAATTATATTGTTTTCATGTCAGATACATATGAATACTAAAACGAGGTAACCCATACATCACAAAAAAGCAACTATTAAAATAAACAGTTAATCGGTAATATAACGCCGTATATTTTCCCAAAATTTGTTCCTGGTGTATAAAAAAAATATTGTATCAGTATTAAACAATACAATAAAGTTAAGTTATTCTTACGATGTATACCTTCCGTCCTTCAAAAGTAAATTTATGCATATAAGTATGCAGCTGCACTCTTGTACCATTAAAAAAATTATATTACTCAAGGTAATGCAATAAAATACCGCTTATGTTTCATTTCCATCCCATCTATTTTCCTTCCATGCGAGCTCACGTTGATGAAGATATAGGATTTAAGTAGATTTAAAACTGAACAAATCAATTTATTAATGTGATTCTAATGTAAATCTGCTCAATGTGTTATCTGTCAATTCTCTTCCAAGTTCTCATAATAAATTTGTAAACATACATACTTTGAAACGGTGGGAGCACACTTTCTAAATTACAATTTTACACTTGCAATGAAATAATGCCACTGCATAAAAATCTTAAAATGTTTAATTTTCCGGAATAATGTTATAGGTCCTAAAAATCTAACGATCCTACGTGCTCGTGAAAAATGATAAGAATTAAAAGAAACAAAACAAACAACCAAGAAATGAAACATACTCGAAATGAAACGATGCTACCGATTCATTGATGGAAATTTCGTATTTTTAGATGACAAAATTTAAGAATTTACAATATATATGTTTTATTTATATATTTGGTTTCTTCAGTATGTTGTTTTCCTCTCAGAAAATGTTTTACAACATTATACAGACAGTATTTTAATAATCCACCTAATTATGCACTGGCCGTTAAGCAACAATTTTTCCTAATACGTAGGAATAAACATTTACATGATCAGGTAGAAAATTCAATGAGTAGGCAATTCTCCGGTTCTCATAAAGGCCTGGGTAAGATTGCGTTGATGAATGGAAACTTTTCTCGTCACATCAATCTCGATGCTCCTGTTCGGACGCCTAATACCTAATAGGAACAATGCTGACTCTGACTGACATGCCTCCAGAAAGGCATTTGGAAAATACTACCGCTGCGGCACTCGTGGCAATATTCATCAAAAACGATTACTTCATAAAAATGTCATCAATACCTTGAAACGCAAATTTACCTAAATCAGGATAAAAACTTCGCGCGTCATACAGGATATGATTTTAAGCGTTTAGTTTTACCTACACCTGAGAGTCCCCAAAAGTATAACTGCTGTATTTTGATGTTCAGGCTGTATTTAGTCACTATGGCACAATATGATATCGTTAAGCATTCAATTCTATTTGTCCTAGGCCTGCGCACCACCGAATTCCAGAGACCTCATGCACGAGAAGATAGCAATCCTAGCGGAAAATAAAGAGGTAAGATAAGCAATATATCAAGGTCATGGACTTAGAATAATTTCGCGCAGCTGTTATATCGCAAGGCTAAATCTTGAACGGGGCACTGCACAGTAATACTAGTGTGCAATACGTACTGCTGGTGTTGAGGGAATGTTACAGCAAAATGAGAACCACTGAACCGAGTTCGTTGAAATAACTTTAATCTCATTTATGCTTTATACACAACCTCTACATGACAAAGAACATGCAAATTTCCCGTAGCATCAATTAGCTTCCTGTAAATCCGTATTTCATCCCCAAGCTCTAAGTTTATCTTCTTACGAGAAAAAAACCGGCTTTGAATAAATATGCTTCCGAGAAAACAAAATTGGAAGTGGACTTTTGGTGATCTGTTTTTCTGTAAACGTCAAAATGCTGGTAACCTGACGTTTACAAGTTTGGCTGAAATTGATCCACATTATATAATTTGTTGGAAGACAGTGCCTGTTCATGAAAGTGTTGTTAGTCATACTGCTGTCATTAGTATTTATTCATAGCCTGTTTAGTTTTCTCATACGATGATTAAGTTTGAGCTTAAGGATGAAATATGGACGTAGAGGAAGGTTATTGGTGCTATGATAAATCTGCATGTTCTTTGTCATGTAGAGCTTGTGTATAATGCATAAATGACAATAAAGTTTGTTTGAACGAAATCGATTCAATTGTTCTCATTTTGCTACAACAACCTCAACACCAAAAGCATGTGTAACACATTAGTATTTCTGTGCGGTGCCATCTTCAAGATTCTATAGCCTTTGCATTCATGATAACCGATTATCTTGTTTGCTTGATGACCGCTTATCTTATCACCGTGTTTCGCATATATTGTGTTCATGTTATCTATGGTTGTTATCTTATAAATTCTATTTTACCTGCAAGAGTGGCGTAACTCTCAGTCTCTGTTGAGATTATTCTCCATCTTGGAAATGGAGGCGAAGCCTCCATCTTCATTTGTGTTGCAGACGAAGCTGACATGTCGTGTTTTTTTATAGGTAAAAATTTATTTGCCCATGTGTTAACCGGCTCTCGGAAAGCATAGCTTCATGACGTGTTTCGTGACATGGGGGCAAAGTCTGCCTATCCGATAAAAAACATGTGTCAGGTGCGGAGATGGAGTCGAGGGTATCACAGTGTTTTCTGTAAATAATATTATCTTTATTGTTATGTAGCTATCTGCATGTTGTCAATTAAAATAACATAAGTTTGGTTGTTGTGTAGGTATCTACACGTTTTCTTATGAAGCGAAAAGGTATGCGAGTTTTCTCAGATTGCTGCCACATTTTTTACATTTAAAATGTATAACATAATGCGTTCTGTGAGCAGAAGCCAAGCTCTTTACTATAAAAGGAATGGATTTTATATATGATGGCAGTTGTCTTTCTGAAACGGTCGATTTTGAAGAGGTCTCTCGTCATACAACGAAGAGGAATTGTGAATACGAATGCCTGCCTTTAACCTCAACGAACACGGAGCCGCGACCTGCATCAACGGCACTTGATTGTACAACACAACCTACATCAGGGTTCTGAAGGCCGAAGCATAATGTAAATTGTATTTTTCCTGAAGAGATTTGCATTCAGGGGTCTTCTTAAATAATATGATTAAGCGAATATGTAAAACTACATCGAAAAACCTTATCCTGTCGCCACGTGAGGTTTTCTATTCTTGCTGGCAGTTCCTCCAGTATATCTGGTAGAGTATATTCTATTTGTAGTCCTCGAAATTTGTTTTATGCTGTAAATTTTTGCCATCTGTACAACTTGGTATTTGTGAATATAGCTGCAACAAAACAAAATGTTTTTTTTATTTTAACTTATAAGTATGAAATTTTTTTTCGAAGAAAATGTCTTCACATACAACGCGTACGAGTTGAACAATGTTCAATATTCTTTATAAACAAAATACAGGTAAATTTTTAACTTAAGTAAATGTATGATTCGTTTATGTTAACATATGCATAAAATACTTTTGTTACAGTTTATATTTAGTAAGTTAAAAGAACGTACTACATGGATTTTTTTACAGGTTTGAAACAAAAGTGTGAAGAAACCATGAATGGATTATACAAGCTGTGACGGAGCAGCCCATTGACTGGGCTGCCTGGTAACGAGTATGTTACCAGGCGCTGATTGGTAAACGGTGCTCGGACAGTTTGCTGGAAAGTGACGTCTCTGAAGGCTGTTTCACTTTTGTATTTTTAAATAGACTGTGATAATGCAGTC
This sequence comes from Clitarchus hookeri, assembly GCA_002778355.1. Taxonomy (NCBI): domain Eukaryota; kingdom Metazoa; phylum Arthropoda; class Insecta; order Phasmatodea; family Phasmatidae; genus Clitarchus; species Clitarchus hookeri. Next base: position 376,923 of record NQII01001003.1, read on the forward strand.
AACAAAATTATAGTGCTGATAGCGGTGCTGATTGGGGTGAGTGTTGTGCATATTGATGAAGATTCCAGAGGAATGCTGTGGATTGTGGAGTAGGAGGACTATTGTTGAGGAAGAGGATTACGAAAATATTGAAGGAAAGATTGCTGAGAGGATTCCCGAGGAGGAGGATTGTGAAGATATGGAAGAAAATATTGCTGAGGAGGAGGATTGCTGAGGAGAAGGAGGAGGATTGCAAAAAGGTTGCGGAAGACTGAATTAAAGATATCTGAGGAGGAGGATTGCGAAGAATTGATGAAAAAACTGACTCCGGCAAATTGACTCCTTCATGTGATGTTTCAATGCCTGCATGCTATTGGCCAACTGCAATCACTTGGCAATTCGGTGATTTGGTTGTCGATGTCTGCACCTTGTCTTATTGGTGAAATATGAATGGTTTAACGTGAACGTGCCGTCATGTAGCTTACATATAGGTCAGGTGTGAGGCTTTGTTTGACAGCAGATGACATGAAAGTTACATTATCTTATCTTATGAAAGCAATTATAAAATATTATGGTGACAAAGGTTGCATGTCCAGCAACGGTACCTAAAGCAGTACTGCCATCGGCTTCTTCAAGAATGGCACTGACAGCGCCAGCAAATTCTTAAGATGAGTCACTCGCAGCAGAGTCATTATCGACTTCGTCGAGCATGATACCGAAAGCATCATCGACTTCTTCGGTTGCGTCACCTACAGCAGTGTTGCCATCGACCTCTTCAGTCATGATGCTGACAGCACCTTCGTATTCTTCGTATGGGTCACCTAGAGCAGTGTCGCCATCGACTTCTTCAGGAATGTCATCGATTCTTCGGATGGAGCACATACAGCAGTGCAGCCATCGACGTCTTCAGGCATGAAGTCAACAGCGCCATTGACTTCATCGGATGGGACACCTACAGCAGTGCTGCAATCGATGACTTCGTCAAGACTTCGTTGCTCTTATTGCAAGAAGATATTTAACAAAAGCTACAATGCTCGGAGACATGAGGTCATCTAAATTCAGAATGTGGGGCGGGCTACTTTTGCTTGTGAAAAATGCAGATCGCAGTTTGGTTCGCGAAGTAACAACATTAAAAGACATCTCGAAACCTGTACTGGTCTAACTTCATTTCCTGTTAAGCGTTATCTGTCAACATTGCATCGGAGCTGTACTGAGATGGTAACTGACATGAGAAGCACTGGATAATCATCGAAGCAGAAAACTTCAGCTGTGAATGCCATCCACATTTCGTAGCTTTCATCAAGACTTCCATTCAGCTACTGCGACAAGACTTTCTGAAACGCTAATGGAGCACGAAGGCATGAAAAGAATACATGTAGATTACCGTCCGAATAGGATATCGGTGTGAGAAATACTTGAAACTGTTTGAACGCACCGAAAAATAAAATAGCCATTTAAAAAAATGGAAAAGTGATATATCGTCCGCCGATGTTGAAAGAGAAAATCGTCCTTCTTCTGTGCAGTTTGTAACGAAAACTGGTCCTTGTGCAGCTTCGACTAGTGATTCTGATTCAACACCTAATACTTCGTCATCGCAAGCTACGAAAATAATTTGTGAGATGAAGCCGAATGCAAATGGATTTTTCCTTAAGCAGTCTGCATTCAGATGTCTTCTAAAATATTATATTAATCCAAAACGGACAGCTTCGACGAAAGAAATTTGTTCATTTCTGGCATATATGAAAACAAATTTAATAAACCAACTTACAGATGAGGTGGAAAAATACGTTCGTGTGAAATGTAATAAATACACTGAGGCGAAAAAGTCATGGGATACCTCCTAATATCGTGTCGGACCTCCTTTTGCCCAGTGAAGTGCAGCAACTCGACTTGGCATGGACTCCACAAGTCGTTGGAAGTCCCAGGCAGAAATATTGAGCCATGCTGCCTCTACAGATGTCTATAATTGCGAAAGTGTTGCCGGTGCAGGAGTTTGTGCACGAACTGACTTTTCGATGATGTCCCATAAATGTTCGATGGGATTCATGTTGGGTGATTTTGGTGGCCAAATCATTCGCTTGAACTGTCTAGAATGTTCTTCGAACCAATCACGAACAGTTGTGGCCCAGTGACATGGTGCATTGTCATCCAAAAAAATTCCATCGTTATTTGTGTACATGAAGTCCTTGAATGGTTGCAAGTGGTCTCTAAGTAGCTGAACATAAATCTTTGCAGTCAATGATCAGTTCATTTGGACCATAGGACCCAGTCCATTCCATGTAAAAACAGCCCACACCATTATGGTGCCACCACCAGCTTGCACAGTTTCTTGTTGACAACTTGGGTCCATGGATTCATGGAGTCTGCACCTCACTCGAATATTGCCATTAGCTCTTACCAATTGAAATCGGGACTCATCTGACCAAGCCACGGTTCTTTAGTCGTCTAGTGTCCAACCGATATGGTGACGAGCCCAGGAGAGCACCGCAGGGTATATCGTGCTGTTAGTAAATGCATTAGAGTCGGTCTTCTGCTGGCATGGCCCAGTACAGCCAAAGACGGACACGTCCGTCGTACATCCCACAGTGATTCCTGCGGTTATTTCACGCAGTGTTGCTTGTCTGTGAACTCTGACCATTCTGCGCACACGTGGTTGGTCTCGGTCATTAAGTGCAGGCGGTCGGCCACTGCGTTGTCCATGGTGGGAGGTTATGCCTGAAATTAGGTATCCTTGGCACACTCTTGACACTGTGGATCTCGGAATGTTGAATTCCCTAACCATTTCCGAAATTGAATTTCCCATGCGTCTAGCTCCAACTACCATTCCGCGTTCAATGTCTGTAAATTCCCGTCGTGTGGCCACAATCATGTCAGAAACCTTATCACATGAATCACTTGACTACAAATGAAAGCCCAACGAATGCACTGTATATTTATACATTTTGTACGCGATACTACTGCCATCTATATATTTGCATATTGCTACCCCATGACTTTTGTCACCTCAGTGTACATAGTGGGAATGCAGCTATAGTAAACCAGAGCCATAAAAAGATGGTCATGCAAGGAAGGCATTCATGATCCGAAATGTACCTACCTATAATGTATATGACATCGAAGAGAGTGTTGAAAACCGCATAAAGGAGGTATGCCACGATGCAGAAGAAATGGAAATGAATAGCTGTGACTGGACACTCGATTCGGTAGATCATCTGCCGCTATGAAAGAGCGAATTTTGTCCACTCAAACCATAGGCATTATATTCATTTCTTCATCTATGGTATGGGTTACAAACACATGAAAATATCCACGTTTCATGATATCACAAAGTGTATATGCAAGTAGACTAGGTACGTAAGAAGCCTATGGCTCGATGATGGTTAATTCTAGAAGGGGCCTACAGTGCTGAGAAGTTTATATATGGGTCGTTATTCTACCGATACGATAATTACTGTAAAAATGTAGGGTCATGCAAAGTCATACTGCAGGCCTCATTGTTGACTTGGTGCTGGCTCTGCAACAGAGTTCTTGCAGGCTTCGTCGGAGGAGTCATATGGCTCCACTACCAAAATCTGCAGTGACAAGTATGAACGACGAACCTGGCACCTCATCACGAGGAGCAATATCTCTTTCCACGAAGATATATTCATCCATGATTACTGCTGCTTACAATGTGACGACAGCTAAACCATCTGGGGCTGCTAGTGTACCATCTAATGAACATTCGTTGGCTAATCAGCGTCGCTTTTGCTGAAAGGACTTTGCCTTCAAGCTTACTGCACAACGACACGAAGATTATAAGTGCCAGAAAAGTGGTTTCATGTTTAACGAATGACTGAGATTTGTTTAATAATGCACTCTTTACATAGATGAAAATGGACATTTTTTTAATGGTTTTTTTTAAATTGTAATATATATTTATATATTTAAAACACAAATATGAAAAAAAAAATTTCTTATTTACCGTACATCATGTTCAGACTTTTATATCATTTTTTCGTTAAAAACATCACTTTGAAGCGAATATTGGCAAATCATTACTCTTATAAGGTATTAAACATACATTCATGGAGCTGACAATGGTGCTTGCAAACTGAATTTCATGAGCCTGGCCCTAAGAAATCACAAATTATACTAGCATATGCCTAGAAAAATTTGCATGCTTTCGAGCTGACTTGCGAAAATGTGGGCGTACAATGATTTAAGATAGACACCAAACAGAAAAAAAATTACTAGCTCTATGATACATCGCTTACCTAAAAATGAACTAAAATTGCAAACTGTCATAAATTAAATATGGATTTTTGTGTACAAAATATAATATTCCACATATTTATTGAAGTTATCATGATTGAGGGTATGCACTAAACCAATATTAAAATAGGCATAAGGAAATAAATATATATATGATATGCGTAATACACAAAAACCAAATTAAATATTGGTATGAGGAAATGTGTTATGATCGATATCTATTACTGATTGGCTGAGTGAGCAAGGTAATAACATTACATGATCCTCAATTTTTAGAATTTCCTGGCCAGGGGGCGAGGAACTGTGAGCGTGGGTGAGGGATGTGAGAAGGTTAGCAATCGTGAAGGGGTGACGGAATGGTGAGGGTGGTGCAGGGCGGTGAGGGAGAATGGACAGGACGATTAATGGTGTGGGGTGTCGTAGGAGTAGAGGTTTGGGGCTGATATGGCGTTGAGGAGGTTCGGTGGTGGGTGCGGGCGTTGTTGGTTAATGAGGGAGGTGAGGATGACGATGGTGGCAAGGGGATTGTGAATTGGGTCTGGCGATGTGGATGGTGAAGAGATGTGAGGTCTGTTTGAGAGGTAGTGAGGGGTAGGTGGAGAGGAGATGAGTGGGACGGTTGAGAGAAGAAGGGGTTTGAGGGTTTTTGGTGAGGGCGGTGAGGGTGGTGAGGTTGGGAATTGGACATTGAGGAGGGTGAGGGTGGGTGGTTTGTGGTAAGTGGTTTTGTGTTAGTGTTTGGTGAGGGTATGGGTGGTGGTGTGTGTTAATTAAAAATAAAACCAATTTGTTACAGGTTTTTTGATGGATGAAGGGGGTTGGTAAGGTGGGTGATGGTGCTGAATTTTTATTATTTGTGATGGGCATACCAGTTAAATCCAACATATTGGTCCTGAGTTTGGTTTAAATAATCGATATGTCATCACAATCGAATGCCACTTTAAAAGAAGAGTCCGGTGATATATAATTCTCAATAACCACCCCTTACATTTTTTTAATTATAAAAATATATATTTACATTTAAAATTTTATTTTAAATAAGGTTTTGTATATGCAACTCAGATTCCTCATTGTGACTTCAGGATACCTCAGCCATAATGAGGAATCAGTCAGCCACATTGAAGAGCTAAGACATTTTTGAAAAATTTTGTGGAAATTTAGGAGTATTTGCGGAAAAAAAAGATACATTTTTGGGGCGAAACAGGCTTTTTAGAAAGTTGAACAGGCTATTTTGAAAGGAAAACTAGTGATTTTGTCGTTATCAAGGCCGTCCTAGGCCACCGGCTGCGCCTGTGTAGTCATCGCGGCAAACTCCTACCTCATCATGCCAGATGCCGTTGCCACCGATCGAACTGATACAAGTTTTCACAACTTTCATCAAAACATGCTCTTCATCTTCAAGAAATCGCAGGTAAATGCTACTATTCAGGCGAGGTGAGAATATGTACGACATAGTTAGGTAATTATTGATAATCTCAGACGAAATATGTACTGCGAATTTGTGTTAATATGAAAATATATGTTTTTTATGTGTGTTGTGGTATCCACACATGACTGATTTTGGTATTTAATATTCCAAATCTCGTGAATATAGCCACATCACACCACAATAGGATTTCACCAAAGAGTGGACTTCCATTAATTTCAACTTAAACAACTCATACGAGTGCACATGAAGTGAAAAGAACGCATGTCCTAGCGCCTGCACATTCTGTTAGCGACATATGTGCCACTGTTGCTTATGTAAAACCTCTCAATATTTCGAATTACTGACACTCCTAATGTGCGCAATTTGCACAGATTCTTGTGTTGGGTTGCGCTTCCACCTGATCGAGAACTACTTCCTCAAATCTAGGTGTTCTTTATATGACTCCTCGTTCCAGCACGATGGCGTTTCTGTTGAATCTCTGCTGCGTCACGTGGGCTTTGAAAGATCCGTAACAAAACGTTTTCTCAATCGGCTGCTACCAGTCGGGGTAAAGCTGCACGTAAATGCGTGACGCCTCAACTGCAACTCCGCACGCCTCTCCGTAAACATACAACACGTCTTATAACTCTTTTAAAGTGTGCTGTGCCACAACTCAATTCATCACTGATGACACCTGGGGACCGTCGCCTGCTGTCCAACTGCAGGCCAGCTCAGCTCAATCTCACCCCGCACCAAACTTGTGTTCCCCGCTCGGCCCGCAAATTAGTTATTCAAAGAGGGCGCCAAATACAAACGGCGCCCAGGTTGCGAATATCAAAATGTTTGTTTCGGCATGCTCCACCACTCCTTCAATTTATGACCAAAAATGTCCGAACAACAAGTATATGTGTGTGTGTGTTTCTGATCAATGGACAAAATCGAATCACGTGTTATATTTCCATTAATAGTAAATTCTGGCTTCTGAAAAAAAAATAGCTTTGCAGGAAGATATGTGATGTGTTATGAGATTCATATACTGCAAATATATGTTTCCTTACATTGAATATATTGTTTGATATTTGTATACTTGGTTGCAACAAACAGTAAATACGTAAGGAAAATAAGAGAGAGTGCATTTGGGCGTGCGAGAGCCCATAGGGTGGAAATAGTGGCCAACTTCAATTCTATAGGAAACTTCCAGAAGTGGCCACTATTTTATTTCATATTTATCTCGCCAAAAATGGGGCAATTTGTTTCCAGTATTGCATTGATACTGAAAGAAAACGCAAGTTTTTCACAACCGATATCTCAAGAACACTGCTATAACTGCATGCCATGAACCTATATACTCAAGAGGCAGGCCACAGGCGTTACTTATTTCTGCTCACAATGCTTCTCTATAACAGAGGTAAACGTTACGCAAATAATGAACTGCTCATAGTTGGAAAAGGATTTTCTAGTCAGGTGAATCACGTTTCAGTTTGTATGGCAATTATTTCATGCATCGTGTTCTTAGTAAACCTCAGCAAGCCTTCAATGTGGACTGTGTGCGAATTGTGACTCAAGAATGCGGGGTAATTTTCTAATGTGCAAAGCGAGTTTCAATTGCGCAGATGTGATTATGAATTAAAATTAGTAATTTTTTTCTAATAAGCTGCGGATCATCACATTACGGAGGAACAATAGAAATTCCAGCAATTCTATTACAAAACATAAATTCTCTCACTAACAGGCCTCGAAATACTTCTTGCAAGATTAATGAGTATTCAGCTACATTCACACATCTACCATGGTCGCAAATGAAACGGATTTTTTTTATCTCTAAAACGTTTTCTTATACATGGACGACAAATAATATGCTTAGGTAGACATCCATGTTATCTCGTTGAAACGCGCCATATTCTAACTCCAGTGTAGCATAACACGGCTGTAGCATATATCTAGAAACTTCTTCAGTGAATGACATATCGAATCATAGCGCTTATTTGTTCGGTGATGTAAAAATTACTTTAATTTAAGGAAAAGTAGAAAACATATTTAAAAAATAGCAATATAAAATACTAGTGAAATAGATTTTATTATAATTCACGGGAATGCCTACAAACAATGGGGCAAAATTATATACATTTAAAATTTTTTTATAAAGGATAACGATAATGAAGTATGTCATGAAAATTAAATATTTTTGTCCATTAGTGTTTTAAATTACAATAACATTAATACAAATACGTAAATTAATTTGACTAATTTACATAAATAACATTTAAACCATCAAGCGAAACAATTCTTAAGTACCTAAGGAATAAAGCATAACGAAAACAATATACAAATATTTAAAGGATAATATGGAATCCTATAAAATTAACTCAAGGTAGATTAACCATAAGTTATAAAACCATTTGTTGAAGAATATTAACCTATGAGTTAATAGTAATAATTATAGATTGCAAAATATTCCGGAAACACAACATTCTTAAGAATTTTTTATAACCGTGATATCGTGATATGATTTCCAATATGGTACATAGTACATAATATTTATATCATAAAAAATAAAAATTATAAACTGTGTTTATAGCATTCTTATTCATAATAGTTTATCGTTCCTATATGTGCAGAAAATATTCAGATTCCCCTTTAATAAAGGACGTGCAAGGAACAAAATTTAATATTTGGAAACATTTATGTTTAGTGTATTAGCTAAGTTCTGAAAAGACACACGTAAAAACATTATTTTATATTAAGTGATAAAATTCTTATAATACATAAATAATAATATTTCAGAAATCTGAAGATGTAATTACACAGTAAAACAACACTGAAATTTATACATATCTATATATTGTGCTGTAAAGTAAATTTTATACAAAATAACAAAAAATGAAATTCAAATTTACGTAATTTAAGATACACAATGTAAAAATTCGTGTATTGAGAAAATTCAAACCACAAATTTTATTTAAATTTTACTTCCTTATAATTTGAATTATTAAAAATATTAATTATCTGTAATAATATGTTTAGAATGTTAGTTAAAATATATTATACATTTAAAAATAGCATCTAAAAGTAAATTACTACTTAAACCATATTAAACATAAAATAATTATTTCTGCTTAACATATATTGTTTTAAAAATAGTGAAAATAATTCTCTTTTTGAAAGGGAAACAATTACTTCGATAGTCTTATTAGCTAAGGGATATGACACAAATAGTTCTGTATTGTTATAGACATTGAAATTATTGTAATAAAATATAGAATTTTAAAATGTTGGTTTACCTCTTAGTACAGGACAAAACAAGTTTATAAAAATTAATTTATTCATTGCTTCGAAAATAAATTTAGTTAATTTCGATATATATATTTCAAGAGGATAACTAAATCAGCTTTAAGAGGGAGACGTAATATATTTGTAATCGAAGGATATCAAATGAATTAAAATACGTATTACTGCAGAAAATCTGCAAAAAATAAAGTTACAAGAAATATATATATGTTTTTTTTATCACATATTTTTTAAAATTTGTTTAAACAATGTTTGTCATTCCATGAAATAATATATTTAATGTCATTAGTATTAAAATATATTACATTTATATTTGTTAAAGATGTATATCCACTTTAAAGGAAGAAAATAAAAAGAATTTGGGAAGTGATCCTGGTTATCATTATATCGGATGAGTATAAAAGAATACCCCAAATTCGAAGGTCTATAATATCGAAACCAAATAACCTACAACCTTTGTTGACCAATCAAATGAACCATGGAACAGTGAAGTTTTTTTTACCATATCTTCATAAATGTTTAATGTGTCTACCACGAGCGGCCCGAACGACATCTACGCGATAATCAAACTCGTTCCACACTCTTGTCAGCATGTCCAGTGTTACGGTTTGGATGGCGTCCGTAATTCTCGTTTTAAGGTTGTGAATGTTAGCCGGCAATGGTGGACGAAACACTTGATCATTTATGTACCTCCGTAAAAAAAAACTGGCGAACTCAACGTACGATACTCCACCTATCAGGAGGACGACGTCCGAATTTGCGACGGAGTTCACCTTGCATGGTCGTAACCGATTCACATTTAGCAAACTGAATAACACAGAACGCCTTCTGCTGTTCCGTCGCCATCGTGATGTGGACTAATACACAATACACGTTCATAATGCTACGAAAGTCGACCCCAGTGTCATTTCTCGGCACATGAAGGTATCATCAGACCGTCCCCTTCACGTTTACGTGGCGAATTCAAGCTCACAATCCCCTCACCACCTCAAACTTTAACACCGGACATGCTGACAAGAGCATGGAAAGAGTTTGATTATCGCGTAGATGTCGTTCGGGCCGCTCATGGTGGTCACATTGCACATTTTTGAATGTATGGTAAACAAACTTCACGGTTCCACGATTCAATTGATTGGTTAATCCAGGTTGTAGGTTGTTTGGTTTTGATATTATATACCTTCAAAGTAGGGGTATTATTTTATACTCACTGTATATTAGGTAAATTCTCCTGAAAAACTAATTAAATATTATCAGTTAACAGTTTCTACTTAACAACCACCAAAAAATGGAAAGTATAAACCACTGTTAATGAAAAAAAAAACAATTATAAGTTTAACGTTATATTTCTCATATATAATATTATAATTTAAAAAAAGGACATTACATTATAAAAATAGTAAGTTATAATAAAATAAATTGTAAAATACATAAATTATAACTTATGTATTATAATATTATATGTAAAAATAAAACACAACATGCAGATTTATGTGATTCATGTGAAAGTATATTAGTTAACATATCTAATTAATAAACAATAACAGCACAATGAAATACATTTAATTTAAATAAAATATTACATACTAGAAAAAATATCAAATAATTTATTAAAATAAAAAAATTTAATTTATTGAATGAATGCTAATGCTTTCCCCCAGCTGCACCATTCTCTTGGGTCAAAGTTGGCACAAGTTTGGCTCTACAATTGAACCAGTGTACACATACTAAGTAAACCCAACGCCGAAATTTTATTGAGCCCCTGCTGGCTGAACACTACTTTAATGTGGGTTGCCAAATTAAATACATAATAATATTATTTTTGTAAGCAAAATTTAAAAAAAGAGTGTTTTTATTTCAGAAAGACAACCACATAGTCATTTAGCAACATGTTGAAATACCGTGGAGAGCCAAAAAACCTGGTATAGGCGTGCGTATGCAAATAACAGAGGCATGGAACCAATCAGAGAAACGCGATGCGGTCAGCAGCGCCTATACACTAAGGTGACAAAAGTCAAGGGATAGCAATATGCAAATATACAGATGGCAGTAGTATCGCGTACAAAATGTATAAATGGCAGTGCATTGGCTGGGCTTTCATTTTTAGTCAAGTGATACATATGACAAAGTTTCTGACGTGATTATGGCCGCACGGCGGAGATAAACAGACTTTGAACGCGGAATGGTTGTTAGATCTAGACGCATGGGACATTCAATTTAGGAAATGGTTAGGTAATTCAACATTCCGAGATTCACAGTATCAAGAGTGAGCCGAGAATACTTATTTCAGGCATAACCTTCCACCATGGAAAACGCAGTGGCCGACCGCCTGCACTTAATGACCGAGACCAACGACGTGTGCGCAGAATGGTCAGAGTTCACAGACAAGCAACACTGCGTGAAATAACTGCAGGAATTAATGTGGGGCGTACGACGGACGTGTCCGTTAGGACAGTACGGCGAACTTCGGCTGTACTGGGCCATGCCAGCAGAAGACCGACTCGAGTGCCTTTACTAACAGCACGATATAGCCTCCGGTGCTCTCCTGGGCTCGTCACCATATCGGTTTGACACTAGACGACTAGAGAACCGTGGCTTGGTCAGATGAGTCCCGATTTCAGTTAGTAAGAGCTAATGGTAGAGTTCGTGTGTGGTGCAGACCCCATGAATCCATGGACCCAAGTTGTCAACAAGGAACTGTGCAAGCTGGTGGTGGCACCATAATGGTGTGGGCTGGTTTTACATGGAATGGACTGGGTCCTCTGGTCCAATTGAACTGATCATTGACTGCAAAGATTTATGTTCAGCTACTTAGAGACCACTTGCAGCCATTAAAGGACTTCATGTACACATATAACGATGGAATTTTTTTGGATGACAATGCACCATGTCACTGGGCCACAACTGTTCGTGATTGGTTTGAAGAACATTCTAGACAATTCAAGCGAATGATTTGGCCACCAAGATCACCCGACATGAATCCCATCGAACATTTATAGGACATCATCGAGAAGTAAGTTCGTGCACGAACTCCTGCACCGGCTACACTTTCTCAATTATAGACATCTATAGAGGCAGCATGGCTCAATATTTCTGCCGGGGACTTCCAACGACTTGTTGAGTTCATGCCAAGTCGAGTTGCTGCACCTCGCCGGGCAAAAGGAGGTCCGACACGATATTATGAGGTATCCCATGACTTTTGTCGCCTCAGTGTGTAAGACAACAAGCGTCTGACAAATTTGCTAGATCGGTTACTGCTGCTACAATGGCAGGTTATCAATATCTTAGTATGTTTGAACATGGTGTAATACTCGGCGCACGAGAGATGGGACATAGCATCTCCGAGGTAGCGATAAAATTAGGATCATTTCACGAGTGTACCATGCATATCGGAAATCCGGTAAAACATAAAATTTTCAACATCGCTGTGGCTGGAAACGTTCATGAGCGAATGGGACAAACAACATCTGGCGAGAATCATGAAACGTGACAGACATGCAACCCTTTCTCAAATTAGCACAGATTGCAATGCTGGGGCGTCAACAAGAGCCATCGTGAACTATTCAACGGACCATCATTGATATGGGCTATCGGAGCCGAAAGCCCACTCGTGTACTGTTCTTGACCGCACGACACAAATATTTACGCCTTGCTTGAGCCCTCTAACACCGCCATTGGTCTGTTGATGACGGGAAACAAGTTGCCTGGTCTGACGAGTCTCGTTTCCAATTGTATCGGGAGGATGGACGTGTACGGTTATGGAGATATCCTCATGAATCCACGGACGCTATGTGTCAACAGGGGACTTTTCAAGCTGGTAGAGGCTCTGTCATGGTATGGGGCGTGTTCAGTTGAAGTGAAATGGGATTCCTGATACGTCTAGATACGACTCTGACAGGTGACAGATACGTAAGCATCCTGTCCGATCACCTGCACCCATTCATTTCCATTGTGAATTCCGACGGACGAGGACAATTCCAGCAGAACACTGCAACAGCCCACACATCGAGAGTTGCTACCGAGTGGCTCCAGGATCACTTTTCTGACTTTTGACTATTCCATTGGCCACCTTAATCACCAGATATGAACTTTATTGAGCATATCTGGGATGCCTTGCAACGTGCGGTTCAGAAGAGATCCCCACCGTCTCGCACTCCTATGGATTTGTGGACTGCCATGCAGGATTCATGGTGTGAATGGTGTGAATGGCCTCCTGCATACCTTCAGACATTAGTCGAGTCTTTGTCACGTCATCTCGCAGCACTTCTGCGTGCTCGCGGGGGCCCTACACGACTTTAGGCAGGGGTACCAGTTTTTCTGGCTCTTCAGTGTATGTTAGTAAAACTAAATTTAACTAACATGATTCGACATTGATAATGTATTGGCAGCATGTGCTGTTGCTAATACATAAAGCCAACCACTAAACAACATTCTGTCGAAGTTGCTTACCAAGGTTTTAAATAAATTTTTCCCACGAACTAATAATAAATCTAAGTTAAGAATCGTGTTGGTATATATTTATTTTCCTTTCATGTTATGTTCTAAAAATTTATTTGTTGGATGTACGGATCTACCTCAAGCCCTTTTGGTTATCATCACAATGAGTTACCCAATAAACAATAAGCAGTTCAATTTGCAGTGTTATATTTTTGAATGTGTGTTTTTATTTATTATTTTGAAACTGTATTTATATATTATTCGATGAGTTATAAACAGTTTTATTTAATGTTATGCCTTACACAGTAAATGGTATGAAATATTTTATTAATTTTAATCCTTTTGTTTAGTGATGCTCACAATTTAAAAATTGTGAGCAATGTCACGGGATAGTATTTTCTCTCTTATGTGTGAAGCTCTGAAAAAAACTGGTGTTATTTACCATACGCCAGTTTTTATTTCAACATAACGTAATTGTTAAGAATCGCGGCTTTTCCGAAAAAAAAAAAAATATCATTTTATGAATCAACGTTACTAAAATCACAATTAACACAAATTTTACGGAGTATCACGATATTCGCAGTATTTGCAATTGTTATGCACTCGCTGCTTCGCAACCCACGCGAACGAGTGGAAGTGAAGGACAAAGTAGTTATATGATTGCGGCGGTAGCGGGAAGGAAATGGGATGTTTTGCGAGCGAAAGGCCGATGGCCGTGTATCCTTTTTGCGGCGCGGGCTGCTGACGCTAGTTGTATATCTGAGGAATTGTCGATTAGTATACTGCAGTCGATTCTATCCGCATTACTGGGAGTGCATCGAACTTTCTAGTTCAAGGCCAGCAGAGTATAAATTAAGCAACGGGCCTCCGAGCCGGTGCAGTTGACGAGTGAATGAGAAAATATGTTCCGAGCAATAGGAGACGAGTGGCGAGATAAGTAATTCCGCGACTGCGAGTATCAAGCATTGAAGAGTGCGGCTGGCAGGCTGTACTGTTAGATTAAATGAGTGAGTGAAATACGTTAAAAATGATGGAAACAGATAGACTGAACACAGATTTGAGTTATTGACACCTGAAACAGACATTAAATGATGCACTCACAAATAAATATTAATAGTGAGAATGGAGATAGATAATTCAATGCTGTAAATAATAGCTGTGTAAATAAATAGGAAATCAGCTTTAGTTTTTTAAATTTTAATATTAGGACCTCTATCTCTCACGAACTCAGATACGCCCCTCAGGCGTCCCATTTAATACTGCTGTAAGAAGTGGGATGGAGAAAATTATTAGTTAATCGATTGTAAATAAACTTAGACTATAGGCAGGTAGTATTAGTATTTTTAAAACAAATTAATTAAGTGTAATTGTTGTTAGTAAAAATAATTAAGGCTGTTTTTTACAAATGACCCAGTGAATGTTATGAAGGAAAATGTCTCCAGGACAGGAATCACTGCGAACATAAATTGAGTGGTTAGGTGGCCAGATGGTTAGCGTGCGCGCAAGTGTAAATAGCTTGAAAGAAGATGTAAATAACCAAGTAAGTAGTGTCAAAGATAGTGTACATTACATTGTAAACACCCAAATTAGTTGTGTAATTGAAACTGTAAATAGTGTAAATAAGAATGCAGACAGGACAATTGACTCTGTTAATGGAAATGTAGACATGAAAATCGACTGTGTTAAAGAGAATGTATTTAGGAAAATTAACTCTGTTAATGAGAACGTAGACAGTAAAATAGAGGGCATTAGCGAGTTAGTGACTACGAGAGTAGACTCTGTAGACAAGACTATTGACAGTGCAAATAAAAAAGTGGACAGTGTAACTGAAGTAGTGGACAATGTCTGTGAAAAGATGGACAGCTTCGAGAATGAACTGAAACAGAATATCAGTGTATTAGAGAAAGAATTGCACGAATCTCTTCACCAAAGGTGTTTTACCATCACCACACCGTCAGCCGACCAATGAGAATAGGCAGTGCAAAACTTAACCAACGCAGCAGTCGGAGGAGAGCACGAAGATCTGCGGCAATGGTGTCGCGCAGCCAGAAGTAGGGAAAGAGGTCTCAATTAAGCCCGCCCCTTACGATGGCCAGAGTTCATGGCGGGAGTAGCAACACCGGTTTGAAATAGTCGCTATCCTAAATGGTTGGACACTCGAACAGTGGGCTTATTACCCAGGCGCTGTACTGAGAGGCCCCAAACTGAGCATACTACAATCTCTGCCAGAGCGACACTTACTATATTACCCCCACACTGGTGACTGCCTTGGAACTATGTTTCGGAGACCGATACCTACGACATGCCCATCATGCCCAACTGCGAAGCCGGACCCAGTGAACAGGGGAGCCACTACAGGAGTTTTGGCAAGACACCGTGCAGCTCTCCAAGTTATCTCTAGGAGGGTGCCCCGAGGAGACGCGTGACATCATCGCAGTCGGCTTTTCCATCGATGTCATCGCCGACACATAGGTACGGCAAGCGGTACGTCTGGCTGCACCCCACAACATGCAGGACGCCCTGGCCCGAGCACTGGAGGTGGAGTCAGCAAGACAGGAACCCGCACCCTGATGTCCAGTACGCGCAGTGACGCTAAATAAAGACGAAGACAGATTAACGAAGACACTGGAGGATATAAAGATGGACATAAGATACCGCTTCCAGGGCCCGTGTTACAGAGCTTAGCCACCATTATATAAACGGAAGGAGTGTTGGTCATGTGGACAGCGGGCGCACCTCAGAGCCTACTGCCACAACTTCAGTAATAGAAACAGAAGCAGCAGCTGTAAAATAAGATGCAAGATGAACAAATGGTTTCGATGAGCGCATGCAAACACTTGCGTGAAAAAAATTGTGAGCTTCGTGCATTTGCTCAACAACTGAGAAACCGAATCAACCAGCTTATGCTACAAACTGGACACCTCACAAATCAGTTGGAAATTGCACACGATAACTTGTGAGTACTATCGAGATACCCTGTGCACAATCTGCCACATAGCAGCGAAAGAAGCCCATGGCGTGGAGAGAATGATGCGATGGTCCCCCTCAGTAGTGTCTCTGTGGCTAGTAGTCCCATGAAGGAAGTGCCTCGGGGAGCAAGGTACCAGTTTTGTGTGCTCTAAAATGAAAGTGAGGCGGGTGACAGAAGCTGCCAGTGCTTCCGGGTACGTCGGACGAGGATCCTGCCACAACCTGCATCATTCACTGGAAATGCCAGCTCTTTTCAGATTTGTGAACACGGTATAAAGGAAGACGCAAGGGAAAATTCTGTAGTTGCTTTATCTTTTCAAACCGGTAATGAAAGTATGTGTCCTTATTTAAGGCACAAATTACCATATAGTGATAGGATGAAGACGTGGAATTAGAGGAGAATGTCGGGCGAGGTATTTCAAGGACAACTGGTGTGGTTGTACAACACACATATACGAAGTTACGGAATTGTTGCGAAGAACCCTACAAGATTCTGAAGAAGATCAACGATGTGGTCTTTCGGATTTGTCGTCAAGGCTCTCGGGCGGAGTCGAAGGCTGTCCATGTCAACCGACTGGCACTCTACGAAGGTCCAGATGTTGCAGTCTTTTCAGGACGAACAGACTTGAGGAGGGAGTAGTGTTACGCGCTCGCTGCCTCGCATCCCGTGCGAGTGAGTGGAAGTGAAGGACAAGGTAGTTATATTATCGTGGCGGCCGCAAGTGAATGCTATGTTTTGAATGATAAGTGAGCGATAGACCGGTGGCCGCTATCTGTTACAGAAAGCGAACCAACACGATAATTCTTTTTGCGGCGCGCTGCTGACCCTGGTTGTATAGAGTTTCTGCGTCTATATGAGGAATTTTGTAGTAGTGTATTGCCATATATTTTGTTCGCACGACTCCGGGTGTGTCGAACTTTCCAGGTCAAGGCCAGCAGGGTTTAAATTGAGTGACGTGCCTCCGAGCCGGGAGATGTTGATGAGTGAATGTGTGGCTGAGACATAAAGAAGGATGTTATTTAGAGTTGGAATATACATTAAATATTGCGCTCACTAAGAAATAAAAGGGTAAGAGTTGTGATATATAATTGAATGCTAAAAATAATAGCTGTGCGAATAAATTGGAAATAAAATTTTGTTATTTTCATTTTTTTATTAAGACCTTTATTCCTCACGAACTCAGATACGCCCGTCAGGGGTCTCATGTAACACTTTAAAACTCAATAGTCTGGAGGGCTATGAAGATGAGGAAATTTGCATTTTAAAACACTTAATAATTATGAAATATAAGTCAATCGAGTTGCTTTACCGCGTTAGATGCAGAAATACCTAAACTAACGTCATATAACTTCACAATACGTTAAACACGGGTTTGGGACAAGACGAAGGGGGAGGGGGCACTGAGTACCATTTCCACACTAAAAATCAATTATGCATAGCACATTTAACTTAATAACCGAACATCAATGAAATTTCTCACCTTTGCAAACTCCAGCTTAGTTGTAAAATAAATTCTGGTAAACTTCCTAAACTGTAGTGGAAGTTTTTATATATAAAGGGCATTGGAATAATACTACATGTTAGGTAGAAAATCTAAGAACGCTGAGCATTGCTACTACACAAATTTGGGAACTTCCCTACGCACTTGACTCTTTCCTGAGCAACTGTAGGAAAGTTACCATTCATGTATGGGAAAATAATTTACCATTCTCTCTTTGTCATTGTATATATACATGATATGGTAAATTAACAAATTATTCCTTAGAGTGTAATTACAAAAAGTACCCAGGACCAACTGTTATGTTCACAAAATTTTCTCAACACATAAGGAACAAAACACGTTTTTTTTAAATAATATATTTGGTAAGTCTTTATATGCTGTGAAAATTAACATGTTTTCTTACATTTAAAAATATTATTATCTATTGGTGAAATATGTTGGTTGTAGAATACTCGCTTAACAAAAGTTCGCATACCAGATGCTAACAGTATGTTTTCCAAGAAGTATCCAACACTTAACCAAAAAGTAAATTTTTAATAATACATGATTTGTGTGTTAAAAATATTGATATAAACAATTATGCAGATAATGGTGTTATTTCATTACAAATATGGCAACTAAAATTGTTGGTGTAATGTTGGTTACACAAAGTTAGCCCACCAAATATATAACCAAATATAGCAAGAGGCTAGACATACACGCATTATTTATTTTCAGAAGTTTTTTTTAGCGGTAGTAGCTTGATAATATTTGTACACATACTATGGTTGAAAATTCAGAGACCAAAGAATTAAAACAAACGATACTTATTCTAAACGTCACAAATATGGAATAACGTAATTATTTTTTTTGTAAAACATGCTGACATGTAAGTTTGTTTGACATTTCCCTTTTTACTCCTGTTGCCTTACTTTTTTTCCTTTGCAATTTACTTTAGTTATGAATGTTTTATTGTTCCCTTATTTCTGTGTCAGAAAATTGTCACAGTCTAGACGAATAAATTCACTGCGCAAGTCTTCTTTCAGATTAATGCAGTAAAAGCTTACTTATCTGTACAACTTAAATGCTTTTATAATTTATTCTGCGATTTTTATAATGTGAGGTTTTTTTTATCCTCAGTTGCACTGGTTTATTATTCACTTTGAATGATAAGTAACATTAAATCTCTTTTATAGTTTTGTATAATATTAAATATTGTTTATACCCTTTGGTGTAAATTACCCTGTAGGAGCCCTTTCAATGTTTCCTAATTAATAAATAAAACTAAATCTTTAAAATTATAATTTGAACAGTCTCTTAATTATGAGATTTTTTTTTAAGCATGATGGTGTTTTGGAAACCATGTCAATCATCTTCTAAAAAAAATATTTCCGAAGGTAAATAACTGTAATGAATTGGTATTGTAAAACTTGTTAGATATTAAAAAAAAAAAAAAAATGTATATATATATATATATATGCATATAATATTTCCGGTTATAAAATTTTGTTTCTTTATCAATTAATTTTATACTAAACAGTATGCGATTACCCATTGTATGAAGTAGCTTGTGAAAAGATAGCCTTATTTTAAATAGAAAACGAAACAACATTATTTCAGTTTTCTTTTGTTTTGTTACAATTAATATCACAATTTTTTTTAAACTATGTATAGTTTATGCTTTTTTGCAAAACTTTAGTATTTATGATTATAGTAAGGGGGCCGCGGTAGCACATTAGCTAAAGCACTCGCCTCCCACCAAACAAACTTGGTTCAATTCCAGGCGTGGTCGTTCTCGGATTTTCGTATGTGAGAGTAGTGCAGGACGATGTCGCTGGTCGGCGGGTTTTCTCGGTGCTCTATCGTTTCCCCAAACGAGAATATCGGCGATGCTCTATACTCCCTTCGCTTCACACCCATAATTTCTCAAGACGTCGTTGTTAAGGGCTGTCCAAATTTCTCCACTCTAATTTGAATATTTTAAGAAGTTTGCCTACTTTTTAGATAGTGAAGTTAATGAGATTTATTTACTGATAGTTAAGTACTGAAAAACACTACGAATACCACTAAGAATTTTTCGTAAAAATTACTGTTTTTTTATTACTATTTTCCCAGCAGCCTATCGTTACATGTCTCTTATTTGTAGTGCTTATGAACGATATGCAATAAGTGATAAAACGTATTTAACTTATATTAAAATTAATTTTCACCTGCATTTTATCCACTATTTGACTGTCAAAAGAACCGTTGTTGATTCGCTTTGTAATGTGCAATGAGACCCGGGGTCAACCCGCTGACACCATCAGGCTAATATCTTTTAGATAGGTCGTGGAATCCCACCTCATTAAGTCAGGCAGCTCCATTAATGTCCTTAAATTGCTGCATCAGCCCCGTCACAATCCCACAACTACTCGGGAAATACCAATGTCGTAGCCATTGATAAGAATAGTTTTCCGTAAGGGAGGGGACAGTACCACAATCTGTATCATGGAGACGGAACACAATATATTTATACTTCTTTAAAATGTTGTACTGTCTTTAATGTTACAATAATATTTAAATAATTTGAGAGTGTTTAGTCATTAGTAGAAATGTTTAATAGACTTTGTTGACAAATTTAAATTTTGAAAATATGTTTTATTAATTTATATCTTAAAAGAATTTGAGTTATTTAAAATATACATGAATTCCTATTTCATATGCACTCTAAAACGCATATTTTCCTAATTTTAAAAGTGTAAACCCTTGTTTCGAAGGTATTTGAGCAACTGTATTGTTCTCACCGTTATATGAATGAACATACATTAACTTATAATTTGTATTTAACCGCATCACTTACACATATTAAATGATCAGAAAAATACATTAATGGTAAATTTTAATTAATATGTCGACCATACTTACGTTACTTTTTGTTAATAATATCTCCGTTTCCAGTCTGAATGGTATTGGTGAATAAATATGATATTACAAAATTAATATTATTTGTAACTTAAATGTTATACGCAAATAAACTCTTTTACAATATCCGAGTTTTGAACGAAAACCCCCTCCCGTTATGGTTTGGCGATTCAGTCTTCTGAAGCGCTGAATTTTATTTTGTTTTTCTGTTAACAGAACATTGGATGACCAAGAATGGACAAAAGGTGACAATGAATAATCTCTACTCTCTTCGTGACTTAAAGTTTTCTGAACGAGTACGACAGCTGCTGGTTCTTCACGAACTAAGGGAGCTGTGGTGAAGGAGCCGTGTTTACAGCCACGGACTTGTGGTGGGGGCTGGCACATAGGTCAAACGCAATAAGGACGCCGGCTGATAAATTAAACTCGCAGATGTGGCAGACTATCGCGCACAGGGAAAAGAAAGGCGGATAAGGAGTGGCGAGGAGCGGATGAGAAAGGAAAAAAGAGAGAAGAGCACAGAGGAAGCTCTTAGGAAAGGTGGAATTGACGGCCTGGAATGAGGTGAAATATGACGAAGAGGATATGCACCACCCGCGTGGCGAAGGAACGTAAGTGGAAAAAAGTTTCTTACCAGTGATAAGTGGAATTGAGATGCGCTAGAGTTCACTGCCATAATTTTTATTTTTTCGAATTTATTAGTATTACACTGATGGGTAATTATATTTTTGTGATTGGTTTATAAAGGAATGCAATGCACGCAATATAATTTTTTAAGAAATAAAATTATTAATTAAGTAAAAGTAAATATTACATTTTTAATAAACTGCAATCATCTACACGGTATATAAAATATGTAGTAGATCGAAAGTGTACACCAGTCCATATTGTTTCAGTTAAAAATGTTGAACTCACCACTTCAACCGAAAATGCTCTACTTTCATACGGCACAGAGAATAAAAGCTCTAATATTAATCCATAAGTCCTATTTCTTTGAGCTTGTATAGCAATACGGAAGACAGAGATTTAGAAGGCATAAAGATATGGGAATAATAGTTGCTAGATTGGGATTGAGGCAGTATCCTATATATATCGTTACCTGTGAGAAGGACAAATTAAATTGAAGCTGTTTTCACGAATATTAATACATTTTTTCATTACATGTACAAATAAGGAGTTTTTGGAAATAAAATATAAGCAAATAACATTTTTTGCCACTGTTAAAAACACGAACTATCCTTTTCGAATATATGTGATTATGTTACACATGAGTTCACTATCAAAGTTTCCCAATTTTAAACTTTATATATATCATATAATCATTAAAAATTGAATTTTGTAATACATTTACAGTTTTATTATCGATTATCTACAGATTTACATACTTCTTGGAAATTTCATAAAACAAAAACCTAAACGAAAAAATTAAATTCGGCCTTCGAATGATAGGAGATCTATAATTTAAAATAGCTGTTAACGACGCGCTAGTCAATATATAACCATTTAAGATCTGAGCAATAGATTCAAGTTGCTGTTTACCTATACTGAACATAAACAAAATAAATATATAAAGTTTGCATGACTTACTGCTTTGCTGTACGAATGAGAGAAGAACTTTATTTTTCTGTACACCGGGTGGTTACATGATACTAATTATTTTTTTAATTTTGAGTTAACAAAAGCCTTTTCTATTTATGGGGGAAAAAACAAGGTTCGTTGTAATAAAACCAGACCAGCCAACTTGACTCCATTTGTTCAAACGCTTTTTCTAAAACACGATTTCATCGCAGAATATGTTAGCTTGGAGAAGTACAATTATTTGACTATTCCTTATTATGAGAGGGTATACACTCGCTCATTGGATGGGCGACGCTCTGGGAACGAGCCTTGTGTCTAAATGGCTACCGTGTATTTGTGAAAGAACCACTTTTGCGTGACATACATTATTTTTCATGTTTGTTATTAATGCTTTAAAACAGCAATTTATTTTTTGACATAAAGATATATAACTTGATATAATTAGGTTTTGGTTTTATTTGAGAGATGAATTTGTGTTTGTATAAAGGGCCTGGATTCTAAGCACGTTTTTGATATGTTGCCATAGCAACTGAGTGGCATGATTAATTAGTTCACCTAAAGCGCTCTCGTGATTAGTCCGTTTACCAGAAGCATAATTTTTTTTTAAAGTAGGCTTAGCCATCTATCTCTCTTTTTGGCTAGCTCGTGTGGGCTGGAGCATATGATTTTAAACTTGATTAGTTAATAATTTTGCCGAGTTGAGCCCCCTGAACACAGCCCGTCTAATGAAGACGAAGACGCGAGGCATTTGTTAGGAAGAATAAGTCCTGTACGGCCGCCGCCCGGGTTTTATTCGGATGAGAATGATATCCAACTACCTCGACTGGCTTAAGTGTGATCCGGACTGTATTTTACCTCTATAGGCCCGAGCGCCTATGACAGGGATGCTTTCATCCTACGTTCCTTGGGGAACTCTTGAGAATGCCCTCGTCGAGATCCAGAACTTCCAGATATTCCAGGATTTCCATGACATTCAGATTACTGTGAACTTAATTTTTTAACATACAGTATAAGACCTTATCTAAATTAAACTAAACAGAGACACCATTGAAATGTTTTTTATTGAGCTATTTTTTCTTAAGACATTTGACCACGTTACACCTGGATGGAGGACATCTCGCACTGCTTGAGCTTGCATCATCGCTATGCAAAATACATTCATTTTATCGCACACAGAATCATCAGATATTGTCAATTTCATGTTGGTGTAGTAAAATTTGGCAATTCTAGAAATGTAGTCCAGTCACAATGTATCCTTCACCCATATATGTTCTTTTAGTGATGACAACAATGTTTGTAAAAAAAATTTATTAATACAATGCACATTTGCATTTTACTCATGTTTCCGGTCATGGTAAGCACTAATAGACTGACATTAACTAAATAACGTCCATTTATCACTGTAGGATATTATTATTATTAGGTAAGCAATACATTTTTGTAAAGACCAAGGTATTTTCTATGGGTTTTGTTTCAATTATTTCAAGAGAAAAATGAGGGTGGAAGGAAAACGTTTAGTTTAACGACTTTCATCAAACTGTATAGTTTTGAGATTCTTCTTACTAGTGTGTCATTTTAAATTGAATTTTGTTTTCATTGACAGTGTAAAATTTTGCTTGTACGGAAATACCACTCAAATAATTATAGCTCAAAAAGTTTTTAACTTCAATAATAGAACAAAACCGCGATACATCTGTCGCTGTTCGTACAGATGCAGCAATAAAACAAACAATCTTACCGATGTTAACATGTATTTACAATACAGGCCAAATAAATACACATTACTTTTAAACTACAAAAGAGTTTATAGTGCAGTTAATTAATAACACGTGCATTCTAGGCATTCTAGTAACCGCTTTGAAAATTATTTGTAATGTGGCGTATGCACGTTATCTTATTCGTTGTTTAAACTTGTTTGATATGAACATTTTTGAATGCTGAGTTATGAAGGTGCAAAAATGTTTACGTCACTGAGTGTAATCTGGTGCCTCTGCCGTTGCCACCGCCAACGTGACGCCACGAGCTGCATATTAGGCGGTAAAAGGTTCAGCTTGGCCTCGAATGATTGTAAGGCTGTTCCTTCGAGTAGACTTGGCCCCCTTCGCTGCCGATGAACTTTGCGCCACGCGTTTCAGCGGNGCGACGCTCTGGGAACGAGCCTTGTGTCTAAATGGCTACCGTGTATTTGTGAAAGAACCACTTTTGCGTGACATAAATTATTTTTCATGTTTGTTATTAATGCTTTAAAACAGCAATTTATTTTTTGACATAAAGGTATATAACTTGATATAATTCGGTTTCTGTTTTATTTGAGAGATGAATTTGTGTTAGTTTAAAGGGCCTGGATTCTAAGCACGTTTTTGATATGTTGCCATAGCAACTGAGTGGCATGATTAATTAGTTCACCTANTAAAGGGCCTGGATTCTAAGCACGTTTTTGATATGTTGCCATAGCAACTGAGTGGCATGATTAATTAGTTCACCTAAAGCGCTCTCGTGATTAGTCCGTTTACCAGAAGCATAATTTTTTTTTAAAGTAGGCTTAGCCATCTATCTCTCTTTTTGGCTAGCTCGTGTGGGCTGGAGCATATGATTTTAAACTTGATTAGTTAATAATTTTGCCGAGTTGAGCCCCCTGAACACAGCCCGTCTAATGAAGACGAAGACGCGAGGCATTTGTTAGGAAGAATAAGTCCTGTACGGCCGCCGCCCGGGTTTTATTCGGATGAGAATGATATCCAACTACCTCGACTGGCTTAAGTGTGATCCGGACTGTATTTTACCTCTATAGGCCCGAGCGCCTATGACAGGGATGCTTTCATCCTACGTTCCTTGGGGAACTCTTGAGAATANATTTTACCTCTATAGGCCCGAGCGCCTATGACAGGGATGCTTTCATCCTACGTTCCTTGGGGAACTCTTGAGAATACCCTCGTCGAGATCCAGAACTTCCAGATATTCCAGGATTTCCATGACATTCAGATTACTGTGAACTTAATTTTTTAACATACAGTATAAGACCTTATCTAAATTAAACTTAACAGAGACACCATTGAAATGTTTTTTATTGAGCTGTTTTTTCTTAAGACATTTGACCTCATTACACCTGGATGGAGGACATCTCGCACTACTTGAGCTTGCATCATCGCTATGCAAAATACATTCATTTTATCGCACACAGAATCATCAGATATTGTCCATTTCATGTTGGTGTGGTAAAATTTGGCAGTTCTAGAAATGTAGTCCAGTCACAATGTATCCTTCACCCATATATGTTCTTTTAGTGAAGACAACAAAGTTTGTAAAAAAAATTTATTAATACAATGCACAATTGCATTTTACTCATGTTTCCGGTCATGGTAAGCACTAATAGACTGAAATTAACTAAATTACGCCCAGTTATCACTGTAGGATATTATTATTAGGTAAGCAATACATTTTTGTAATGACCAAGATATCTTCTATGGGTTTTGTTTCAATTATTTCAAGAGAAAAATGAGGGTGGAGGGAAAACGTTTAGTTTAACGACTTTCATCAAACTGTATAGTTTTGAGATTCTTCTTACGAGTGTGTCATTTTGAATTGAATTTTGTTTTCATTGACAGTGTAAAATTTTGCTTGTACGGAAATACCACTCAAATAATTATAGCTCAAAAAGTTTTAACTTCAATAATAGAACAAAACGCGATACATCTGTCGCTGTTCGTACAGATGCAGCAATAAAACAAACAATCTTACCGAAGTTAACATGTATTTACAATACAGGCCAAATAAATACACATAACTTTTAAACTACAAAAGAGTTTATAGTGCAGTTATTTAATAACACGTGCATTCTAGGCATTCTAGTAACTGCTTTGAAAATTATTTGTAATGTGGCGTACGCACGTTATATTATTCGTCGTTTAAACTTGTTTGAACTGAACCTTTTTGGATGCTCAGTTATTTAAGGTGCAAAAATGTTTACGTCACTGAGTGTAATCTGGTGCCTCTGCCGTTGCCACCGTCAACGTGACGCCACGAGCTGCATATTAGGCGGTAAAAGGTTCAGCTTGGCCTCGACTGATTGTAAGGCTGTTCCTTCGAGTAGACTTGGCCCCCTTCGCTGCCGATGAACTTTGCGCCACGCGTTTCAGCGGAATGTGCGTCGTGGTGGAAGAGGGCGTGAATATGTGTATATATACCGGGCCTGGTACTTGGAGTACGAGTCGGCGAAGCGCATCGGTGGGAGGCAGCTCAACGATCAAGGCGGGGAGGGGGATCTCGATGTGCTGAAACAATGCGAAGTGTAGCGAACCTCACTGCTGGATTCTGCGAGCTGCTGACTGCGGATGCGTGAGGAATGGCCTTGGAATGCGTTGGACCTCGGAAGCTTCCTAATGTCAGCCTCCATTCCTGGGCCAGCTACACTCGCCTCCAGCCTGGTAGGTCCTGGATGTCCTGCCGAGCCAGTGCTCAACCAGACCGACGGACTACTTTGAAGGAAGAGGGAGAAAGTGGCTCTCCCTGGTAGGACTCCCCACCTTCACCCGCGGCGTGGAGATCCTGATGTCAGCGCGGAAGAGTGAAGATGGAGTAGGTGCCATGACTGAGCTGCCCAGTTCGTTGACTTACATGCCGTATAGAAGGGGGGCCCTGCATTCAACAGCTGCTGTCAATATTATTGTGCAGGTTCGCTTGCACAGAAATATTGACAGCAGTCTCCCCTCAAGGACGCTTGCGTCCACAGCCCCGCCTTTATCACTTCTAGATTTTCAACTTCACATTAAAGAGCATGGATTCCACACCTGCTGCCTCCTTTAGCATTTTTTAATGCATGAACAAGTTTTGAACTTCTTTCCTGTCGAGAGGGTTTTTANGTTAGCATTTTTTAATGAATGAACAAGTTTTGAACTTCTTTCCTGTCGAGAGGGTTTTTACGGTGTCTATGCCAGTTTTTCCCCTCCCCCTTCTTAGTTATATCTTCGGCTATTACACACTCAGGGAAGCAGTCATGGCCACAAACCTGGCGATGGCTGCTTTATCCCTCTTTGCTGCGATGCACGCCTCATTTCCTAAACTCCCTCTCATGTAGGCGTATAGGGCTTAGCCCTGAGACGCACAACAGTCCAGACCTATCCCCGGACAACACTTAACACTTAGTAATTAGGGTAGTTAGAAAAAAAAGTTGGAGGCCGTTTACTTCTGCGGGATCGTCATGAGTGCTTCAGCTTATATTCCTGGTCGGCATAAGTATTTGTAAGGTTCTATGGCAATGGACACTAAGGTATGCAGTCTGGTTTAAAAAAAATTCTTTTTGGAGGCAGACATTTTTTCGGCTTTGGCCGTTTGTTCTTGATTTACCTAACTACGGTGTTTTTTTTACGGGGAGTTAAAATCTGTCGTCTGCCAGTAATTTGTAATATTTCCGTTTGGCCTGAGCAGACTAGTATGATTATTACTGTAAGGTTACAAGATCGCAGGCTGGTAAACCAAGCTACCTTGAGACGCCTTTTCCCTTTAAAGATTTTCCTTTTTTTTCCATACTTGTTTTTCTATTTGCATTTTAATAGCGGCGTGCATCAAGCCCGAAGCCTTTTTTTTTACTGCTACCCTTGTGTTCATCATGCCATACATTTTTATTGCATTTTGGTATAGTTTAGTGCCAGCCAGGAGGGGTTTTGTTTCCAACTTGTTGTGAGATTGCTCTTATCTATTTCTTTCACCTTTTCTANTCGTTTACTTCTGCGGGATCGTCATGAGTGCTTCAGCTTATATTCCTGGTCGGCATAAGTATTTGTAAGGTTCTATGGCAATGGACACTAAGGAATGCAGTCTGGTTTAAAAAAAATTCTTTTTGGAGGCAGACATTTTTTCGGCTTTGGCCGTTTGTTCTTGATTTACCTAACTACGGTGTTTTTTTACGGGGAGTTAAAATCTGTCGTCTGCCAGTAATTTGTAATATTTCCGTTTGGCCTGAGCAGACTAGTATGATTATTACTGTAAGGTTACAAGATCGCAGGCTGGTAAACCAAGCTACCTTGAGACGCCTTTTCCCTTTAAAGATTTTCCTTTTTTTTCCATACTTGTTTTTCTATTTGCATTTTAATAGCGGCGTGCATCAAGCCCGAAGCCTTTTTTTTTACTGCTACCCTTGTGTTCATCATGCCATACATTTTTATTGCATTTTGGTATAGTTTAGTGCCAGCCAGGAGGGGTTTTGTTTCCAACTTGTTGTGAGATTGCTCTTATCTATTTCTTTCACCTTTTCTAGTCAGTACATATGAAAGTCGTTGAATGTTGAGAATTTCAAATGTTACCTATTTGGGTTTTATTAATTTTTTGTGTCTTTTATATTTGTTGGTTTTTCAGGAAAAAACAAACAAATAGAAAAATATTGTATTGTGCCATAGGTACTCTATTGCCTTATTGTTTTATTGTTAAAACAATATCGAATTAGTGTTAAGAAAATTCTTGAAACATACCTACCATGTTTTTCACACTAATTTTATCTTTACGTACCACTATACTCCGTCTTACTTGAGTCTGAGTGGGCCATTATGCTTAACACCATAGTGTTCCATTGGTAACAACAGCGAGTATGGAACTTTGTTCTTGCGGAGCATGGTGCGTGGTACTTGAGTGTAACGACCCCTCCCCCTCCCCCCATCAAAATTTCTCAAACATTATTCGTTTTGGCGATTGTGTGTTGAATTGTGTTGATACTAGTAAACCTGGCTAGTTATGTCGCTTACACGTACTTACTGGATACAAACCTCCCAAAAGTTACACTTCTGCAGCTGCTACAAGACCTTACGGTCCCTGGTATTGACTCTGAGGAAACAACCTAGGATCAGCTCTGTCAAATCAAGCGTAAGTTGCCAACTACTCGTCCATCTAAAACCGTAGAGGTTTCTATACGTTCTGATGTGCCTTCGGATAGTTATTTAGATAGATATGCTTTGAATAATAAACATTTAGATTCACCCATGTTGGAGGGTGTCTCTGTTCTAAAAGACGAACGTAACGAAAACATTTTCCATTTCTAATTGCTTGTGAAGAAATTTTTGGAAGCTAAGGTTCTATGTAAATTAGATATTTATTCAGTTCTTTTGATACATGTGCCAACTGATTTTCGTGATCACGATTTGCAGTGATCTGAGGTTATGGAACAGATATTAGCCCGTTCAAGTAATTCAGAAATTAAAGAGTCATATACATCTTAAAGGTGAATCTCTGACAAGTTATCTTTTTGACATAATGTGGTACAGTGCGATATTGGGCTTACCATATACTGATTCAGAGTTTGTCGAAATGGTGATTGACAATTTGTTACGTAATGTTGTTAACCCTCTTCCTTAACTTATATAAGAGCTTCATTTAGTATATTTATTGTTATACTAGAGGTGCAAGTAGTGAATCAGGATGCGGGGAATATGTTTCCTTCAATGAAAATGAAAGACACTGTAAGGCATTGTTTTCTCTGTGGAAAAAAAAAAAATCATTTCGCTGATAGGGATTATCATTAGCATAATAAGGGGTCCGGTTTTCCTAAAAACAAGCACCAGGGCAATTCTAGTAGTAGGGCTTATTATCATCAGGAAGAAGTTACGGTAGTTGCTAAAACTTCAGAAAAGAGAAGGAAAATATTTTTTTCTTCTTGCGGAGAGAAAGGGCATATTCGTCCGAAGTGACCTAAAGCAATTGAGGGTCAGGTAATTAATGTTGCATCTGGCTCATCTGAATTGCCTGCTGTTACTCTTAATATCTTGCGAAATTATGTCAGGGCTATGATAGATACTGGTTCCACTGCTACTTTAATGTATCATAACTATTGAAATGTTTTGTTTTATAACTGTCCTGCAAGTTCTTTATCTTTAGCTCCTATTTAAACGGTTATGTTAAATTTAGCAAATTGTGGGACAGTGTGTACTGATGCTCGCATGACCATGAAATTTAAGAAAGTAAATTTTTTGTGGAAATGTTTAATTTTCATAATTCGCAATATTTCATTCCAAGTTATTTTGGGTACAGATTTCTTGGTACATGCTGGTGCGGTGGTAGATGCAAAGGCTCGTTTGCGATTTCGTTTTGCTCAGCAATATACTATTCCATTCTGTGGTACTGTTACTATACCAAAGTTTAATAATTTAGCTAAGGATGAAATTGATTCACTTGTCAGTGAAATTTCTGATGTTAGCACTCCTCGTATAGATCGCTGACATGAGGAACCTAATGAGATCATTCTTAGGGATCCAACTCTGGCTGACTGTAAGCTGAGTGTAGCTGCAGATAAGGCAAAACTCTTTAAAGGTATTTTGAATAAATTATTGTATGAAAATATATTAACCTCTTCTTAGAGTGTCAGTGCCAGCCCTGCCCTTTTACGCACGAAGAAATAACGAGGGGAGTTCTGTTTAATTATTTATTACCAACAGGTTATTACTCGTATTGTGTAAGATCATTTTCCATTGCCCAAGGTGGATCAAATTTTCCAATAGTTAGAGGGTTCCAAGGATTTCACATTGATAGATCTCAATCTCGCTTTTCATCCATGCACTCTACACACTCAGTCTAAACTTGTTTTGGATTTTGCACTCCTTGAGGGCTGTTCTAATGGATCCATGTTCCTTTTTGAATTTCATTTGGTGCCCAAGCTTTGTCACCGGTAATTAATAAGGTTATGCGAACCTTTCAGAGTCAGTTTGTTGTTAACTACATCGACGATGTCATTATATACATTCAGAGTGTTGAAGAACACCTGCCCCATATCAAAAATATTTTGGAAGCCTTTATAGGTGCAGGGTTGACTGTAAACCCTGAAAAAATTGTGCTGGCAGCTGTTCATGCCAAGATTTTTGGATTTATAATTTCTAATGGTCAAGTGTTATTATATCCAGACATGATACTTTCTTTCACTATTTCCAAGAATGTTGGGGGCACGCTAGTTCCTTGGCATGGTAAGTTATTATTCTAAATCTGTACCACAGGTAGCAGGCGTAATTGCTCCGCTGAAACAATTAAAAAAGAAAATCAGTCATTTATCTGGGGTCCGAAAAATTTCCGCTTTTAAAAAGCGAAGCACTGTTTAACTACTTACAATTTGCAGTTACCACAGTTCGACAAAACATGTATCTTGCATGTGTATGCCAGTGGTAGAACCCTCGGGGCTGTAGTATCCCAGAAAGTAGAAGGTGCTATACTTCCTGTTTCTTATGCAAGCAGGCTTTTGAACGGTTCTGAATTGAAGTTTTCTGCCTATGAAAAGGAAGCTTTGGCCCGAGTATGGGCCATTGAATGATTTCTGACTATCTCGATGTAAATGAATACGATCTGTGTACTGATAACCTGCCTTTGTCCTGGCTCTGGAAATGGAAGAAACAGTCAAGGAAGTTAGGCAGATGGGTTGAGCATTTATCCCAATTTAGATTTAATACTGTCCATGTGAAGGGATCCGACAACAATGTGGCTGATGCCCTCTCTCGGGATGTATGACCCTGCAGTGTTTAGTGTAGTGGATAAGGAGATGCTGCCAGTATCCCTTGTCATAATGATATCGAGTATTTAAATGTGTTACAGAGCAAACTTAAGTCCTTTGTAAATATACAGCATTGGCAGTCTTTAGATTCTGAACGTCATCAGCTCATTTCAGACCTTCAGAAAAGTATTAGTTCCAATTTTGAGATGCATAAATTTCTTTCAGGTTTGAAAACTTGTAAGGGTAGAATTGTGGCGTATGTGCTTTTGAAATTGAGAGACATGGTCTTGGAATATTGCCATCTTAGACAAGAGAAAACTCTACTTTTTGTTACTGCCTCCTTTTTCTGGCCAGGAATAAATGAGGACATGAGGAACCGTGTTCGTGACTGTTTGATATGCCAACAATGTTAGGCTAAAAATGTTAAAGATCTGGGTTTGTTCTTCAGTAGTCCACCTACATTTGCTTGGAGAAAGTGTACACGGACTCTTTTTGTTTCGCACTTATATTTAGATTGATTTTGTCCCGTTTGTTTCACCTTTTCCAGTCAGAATATATTAAAGTTGCCTATTTGTTAAATTAAATTGTTGTGTATTTTATATTTGTCGGTTTCTCAGTCAAAACAAACAATAAGTGTTTATTGAATTTTACCATAGTTACAAAATTATTTTATTGTATTTTTGGAAAAAAACAATATCCAATTATTATTCAGTAAATACTTTAATCATACTTACCATGTTTTTTACAATCATTTTACCTTTATGCACCGTCATTCTTTGTTATACCTGAGTCTGTGTAGTTTATTATGCACAACACTATAATGTCCCATTGGTTACACATAATTTACGAAATACGCAAACTTTGTGTTTTTTATTAGCAACATTTCGAACACGTGGTATTCTACGGAAATCATTGCGCTTTATTGCACTAAAATCGTGTTTGCCCGTCACTGATATAAATACAGTTATTTGCAGAATCATGTAGTAAAATTATATTTGTGGCGCATCATGGTAGATGCTGTTTGTAAAATTGCGGAACAAACGAGTGCGATAATATTACATTTCTCACAAGACAACGCACTAAAACAACGTGTACGTCCAACTATGCTTCATAAACGCAAATAAAATATAATTAACTTCCGATAAAATATTTCGACAACACCGGCAAGGTTCTCGCTTACACATGATTAGTGAAGAGATTTGGGAGGCTCTTAAGAATACTGTTGAGAGCAGGCTTGAAGAAAGAGCGCGTGCGCAATTGTGTTCAATTGGCTGGAAAAATTTCACTGATCATAAGTGTTTGCATTCTCCGTCATATTTGCATACCATGTTTCTAAAGCCAATTCACTTCAAACCAAAAATAAAATAAATTGCACAGTACTTTGAAAACATAATATAAAAAATAAATGTTGTAAGTATAATTAAAGTTATAAATTACAACTTTTAGTTCTCAGTATTTTCTTCCATAGTCATCAAAAATATTATCGGGATAAAAAAAATCAAGCAGCAATTCACTAGCTGATGCAGTACTTTGCAAACAGGAACATTAAATGTTTACATATTGTGCAGGTTGGTCACAATTTCTGTGAAAATTTACCCCATTTTTATAAATATCGACAATACATTCGCAATATAGGTGATTACGAACACTTTCGTAAGCCTGCATGTTTCCAACTGCCTGTCTAACTTCGTACTCGCGTAATCGTTGATGTTTCTACAGATTTTTTGATTTAAATTCTTTCACCACTGCCTATTGAAAATGATCTTAACTACCCACTATTCTTATTTTAACAATGTACTTTTTGCTAAATGCTGATGCCTCTTGTGTATACTTTCGCCATAACTAGTAGTTTACCCTTACGTTGACCTCTCTAGATCAGTTCATAACACACTGCCCGTAAATAAATTAAACAGTTTTAAGTAGACATTTTTATTTAAAAATTACCACATAAGCAACATGTTCCGGTCCCTTATAAATCCTTCCGTACCATGTAATAGCATATACTGATATATATTTTCACAACAATCCTTACACCATATACCATAGAAAACCAAAAACTGATCTTAGTTCCTTTTTTTTTATTGTAAGATTTCAATAACAGCTAAGTGTTTTAGTTAAAAGTGTATAATTCCGTCTAGTGTATTTAATAATAATTTTATGGATATATTAGCCTCAGTTCTTACAGCATTTCCTTTATAAAAAAAATGAAATCTTTTAATTTGCCGCTTTTATTATTATTAAAATGCAAATTCAATGTTACCACACATTTACAAATAATTCTCAAATACCTTTCCTGTATTAATGCAGGTAATCATTACTTTATTTCCCATAATGCTGATGGCAGACAACTTTGACTAAATGTTATTCGAAATGTGTTATGTTACGACTATTGAGATTTTACCTAATATATACGCCACGTAGAAGTATGTTGACAATCTTAAAATAATTAATATGAACTATATCTATGCGTTCCAATTGTAGTAAATAAATTAATTTCCTTTATTTATACAGGTTAATTCACGAAGTGTTACAGCCGCGCACAGGGCTTATTCCTTGCACCATTTGGAGCAGAATATGCCATATATATGAGGGCCGTTTTCCCAATATTTACAGTTATTCAACACATTTGAAAAATTACGAATTAAATAATAACCTTTTAAGAAGTAAATATTGTGATGTTTTTATTAGACCGTATTGTTTACAGTTGAGCATCACAATTGCGTCTAACAAGCTTACAATAGATGTTCAAAAATGTTTCCGTCTACTTTAATTTACTTGGCCGCACGCTTATTAATCGCACGTGTTGCTCTACGTAGCTGCACGCGGCTGCCATTGATTTATGGAGCAGCATGCATGACGAGCGCAAGTAGTTACTACGTATTTGTGCAGTCCTTTGGTTAACAATATCCTTCATCCATCACCATTTGCAATAATCTAAGCATTTCCAATTAGTCCAATTACTCTACAAATAAAGGGAATAGGACCCACTTTTATATGACATATAAAATGTTGTAAGGAATACGTCCTTCAAGTGGTGGTAATCCCTCGTGAATCATTCTGTATACGCATCATATGAAATATAATAAAGTAATAATAATATTTAACAAATACACGGAGAAGATAATGTCTATATCACCTTCACTCCTGCAGTTAATAACTTTTATTTTATAAGTCAACCACTATTAAATACTTTTACCTATTTACATGTTTACATATTATTAATTATCTGTCTCCANCTCTGTATACGTATCATATGAAATATAATAAAGTAATAATAATATTTAACAAATACACGGAGAAGATAATGCCTATATCACCTTCACTCCTGCAGATAATAAATTTTATTTTATAAGTCAACCACTATTAAATACTTTTACCTATTTACATGTTTACATATTATTTATTATCTGTCTCCATAATATTAAGTTAGATTTTGTGTAAAGGAGCATAATTAATTATTGAAATAATAAAATAATGAGTTTTCAAAAATGTTAGTAACTTTTTTTTTTAACTTTAGATTTTTTGCTTTTAACTCGCATTTGTGTATTCTGATTGTAAGTTTTCTTACTTTTAATACAGTATTAATGACGTTATATAGGTAACATCACTTGCATCACCTTAACATTTTAAAAAGCAGTTTTTTTTTCAAAGTTGCAGTCGTTTGTGCGCAGCAGGGGAAATTGAAATTTTGTTTCGTATTAAGTTCTTGAATTCTGTACTCTGGTATTTTTACTTTGTTCGCGTGATAATTGCTTCCTCTAAATTTAATTTTTGATTATTTATTATAAATTATGGTGAACGGTACACAGAAATATAATATTTCAAAGTTTAAACAATGAATATTATCTTAAATAATACACGCACAGAAATTGCTATATATGTGGTGTTAAGCATAATGTACTATTAACCTACCTATATCATGTAAATAATGTTAAACCAAAGTACGTAATAAAAAAAGTATTTTTCATTCATATTTGATATGAATATAATATGATGATTTGGTGATATTTAACCCCAGAAATAACACTATTCACTCTATAGAACATTACCAAGTGTATACTATTGTTTTACGTAATTTTATTTGTGTTTAAATAAACATTGAAATATGCTGTCATTTAAAAATATTCCATCTAATCCAAAAATGTTTTGACATACTTGCAAATCAGCAAAATGTTCGTTGGATATTTTTTTTAATATATTAGTATGATTACAATAACAACTTGCAGTAGTCAATGCATATTGGCGAAGGAAGACGGGCTTCTTAAATATATTCGACTGAACTTTATCTTTCTTCNCACTCTATAGAACATTACCAAGTGTATACTATTGTTTTACGTAATTTTATTTGTGTTTAAATAAACATTGAAATATGCTGTCATTTAAAAATATTCCATCTAATCCAAAAATGTTTTGACATACTTGCAAATCAGCAAAATGTTCCTTGGATATTTTTTTAAATATATTAGTATGATTAAAATAACAACTTGCAATAGTCAATGCATATTGGCGAAGGAAGACGGGCTTCTTAAATATATTCGACTGATCTTTATATTTCTTCACCTTAACTTCATAAGATCCCTCTGGAGGAACGAACTCGTTGACTTATTGATGTTCTTGGCCAGCGTGAAGTTTTTATGTGAGCATTAACAACAGTTTTTACCCCACAAACAATGAAAATTGCACTGTATTACACGAAACTTGGGTGTTCCGTGGAGAAGACAAGTACCTATATGGGTCTTATTATAATGGGCACACTCTTCGGTACAAAGGGGTCAAGTACATGGACAATTGACGAATCTTTGTTTGATCGGATTCTGTTACATGTAATTGTGAAAACTTACTTCGTGCACTCTTGTAAGATCCACTTAGCCTTCGGGTGTTTCGGATGGATGTTTCTGGTTGATCCGTGCCATATTTATATCTCATCTAGGTATGAGTCCCCACGAATAGGAAATGCCAGTTCCGAAGAAATCAGACATTTGGTATGATAAACTTTAAAATAGAGAAACCGGAAATATAAATTTTGTCTTTCTCTCTCAACAAACACAATCACAGAAGTTTGTCAGGTGTTTTACCCATTTACTTAGTCTATAAAACGTAAAATTATTTTGTATATAAAACCGTTCATCTGTTACTCTACGTGCGATTTTCTATGTCTTTGTATAGGGGGCGGGGTGTACCCTGAACAAAGTTTGTGAGATAATTTGTTATAGAAATTGGTGTCGATGACACAAAACGATTTATGACACAACATGTTTGTTAGGGGGTGACACACACTTGAAAACTGAGAATTAAATTTCGTTATTTACAAAATTTTAGAAAATATGTGAGATGAATCCACAAATTCTTTAATGGCGTCAACCTGAGTATCTGTGAAGATTTGGTGGGTAATGAGATACCCGTTAATAGAAAATTAGGTGGAGCCATTTATTAACCAGCATAAGTGTTTTATCCATGGGTATTTATCGATATTTGTAACCCGTCAAATGGTCGCAGATAACCGATACTAAAACAGACTCACAATATTTACCAATTTGTTTTTTCAACTCACATATTTTCTGTTATTTGGAAATAGNCACAAAACGATTTATGACACAACATGTTTGTTAGGGGGTGACACACACTTGAAAACTGAGAATTAAATTTCGTTAGTTACAAAATTTTAGAAAATATGTGAGATGAAACCACAAATTCTTTAATGGCGTCAACCTGAGTATCTGTGAAGATTTGGTGGGTAATGAGATACCCTTTAATATAAAATTAGGTGGAGCCATTTATTAACCAGCATAAGTGTTTTATCCATGGGTATTTATCGATATTTGTAACCCGTCAAATGGTCGCAGATGACCGATACTAAAACAGACTCACAATATTTACCAATTTGTTTTTTCAACTCACATATTTTCTGTTATTTGGAAATAGTTGTTTTAACACTTTGACCATAATGTGCAACAGATAGATGGGCAGCTGTATTTTGATTCCTGCCAAGTGCATCACATTTACTCATGTGACTCTGTACCAACGTCCAGGGACGTTTTTATAAAATATGCAATATTATAAAATTGAAGCGATTAATTCAATAAAAATACCGTGGCACAAACACATTTTACGAGAAGTATAGTGGCAGGAAAAAAATGGTTAATACCGAAATTTCAGGGGTGTGTTTTTCTCTTGTATTACTTTTTGTCATAAGTCGTATTATGTTTTTCTCACAAAAACAGAACCTGGAGTTCAGGATGGCCCTGTACAAATATAACGACCGCTATACGAAGCATGTTTCTTGAAGGAGAACAGTGAAAGCCGTCTGCAGTAGTGTACAGTTTAAGCTAGTTCCAAAATACAGCGATGCGTTGCGATGCGATGGGCGATGGCGAACTATACTTAGACCCTCCGCACACGGCACAACTTTTTCGTGGCTTTAGTTGTCAAAAGGTTGCGCAACCAACTGTTTTGCGATTCGTTAACGTAGTTGGTGGGACGCCGCAACGACGCGATCATGAAGAGACTGGTTTGACATCACTCGCACTTCAGTCGCGTCCAACCCAGCTTGCCAGTCGAATCGCATATTGTATCGCGTTGTAGTTATGCAACCTTTTCACGTTCCTGATTGTTTCAGCAATGAACGATCAGGCTGCGATTATAAAATTCGTCTGAAAGGTGGAAAAGTATAAAGTGTAATACAATTACATCCTACCAGGTTATTCCAGACAGCATGAGACGGGCAAGCTAGAAATGAGGTGGCCAAAGAAGTCGACATGAATGAAAGGTGAAAAATCTGAAAATAAAATCGATTAAAAATAATGAAATGCAGTGCACAATCATATTACAAAGATATACCAAAATTGCAAGGGAAGAAGGCACTGAATAAAACAAAAACAATTATTGTTCGATTTCAATCGATCTCTTGAACACTAAAATTCCATTGCCAGGGCAAAGATGCTCGAGGAGAGAACAAGTATTTTCCCACATAGTTTCTAAAAGTGTTGGGTTCTAATTTCCGTTGATTATAAAATCTTTCATTCTTAGGATGAGTACATCACTTCGAGATCGTTGTGTCATTTGTATCTTCGCTGGTGTAAATTCGATCCCTTCCTGTTTACTTACGTAGTTTTTCAGAACGAAATANGTTGTGTCATTTGTATCTTCGCTGGTGTAAATTCGATCCCTTCCTGTTTACTTACGTAGTTTTTCAGAACGAAATAGCTTTTATTATGTAATTGACCATTAGGGGGTTCCATGATAGTTTAAGCCCGTTTAACACCTGGAACATTTCTGATGCTGTCCCGAATGTACACTTTATTTTTTTCCTTCCGCAGCTCAATCTATAATTGAAGATCCTTCCAACGTGTTCAAGTGTTCTTTTTGTATAGGGCCTCAGGAAAAGCGAGTTAAAGGGAGTGCTTCATCTCCCACAAAGTAATGTGGAAGGAAAATTGTTTTTGTCAGTTGGAATGTTGCAGGTATCTGAATATCAGCTTGTGTTATGCAATATTAAAGAGCAGAAGTGCGAATAATCCTTCAATCGCTGTTCCATCCAGCATATCCAGGCTCAATGATTGTAAACAATTAATCTGTATAGCAGAATGCCATTAAAACAACAAAATTAAAAGATAAATATTTATAGTTCTGTGAACCAGTATCACATAACTTCTGTATCCAGCCGTGATAACCGTCCAGCCCCACAATGCAGTTCGCGAGATTACAGAAAAACTGAAACATTTCTGCTATTGATTTAAAGTATTCTCTCTTTGTTATTACAGCAACATTTCGTTTAGCATGGTCCAAATAATGTTTGTACTTTATCTGATGAAGCACTCAATTTTTGTTTTCCTTCTTGCGAAGTTTAAACCAAGCGACACCAATTTTCTCCCTCTAGCCAAATACCTGTAATCAAAAATGTAATATAAAGACCATGTTCATTGTTATATTGCATCCATAAACATTTTGTTATTAACACGATTTTATTGTAATATTTACGTTTACGTGTAGAAATGTGTATGTGTAAGGGTGTCTGAAAGCTACTACTTTAACCATGTCGTAGCCTATTTTCTCATTTCTGCTAAACTNTTGTGTCATTTGTATCTTCGCTGGTGTAAATTCGATCCCTTCCTGTTTACTTACGTAGTTTTTCAGAACGAAATACCTTTTATTATGTAATTAACNAATTGACCATTAGGGGGTTCCATGATAGTTTAAGCCCGTTTAACACCTGGAACATTTCTGATGCTGTCCCGAATGTACACTTTATTTTTTTCCTTCCGCAGCTCAATCTATAATTGAAGATCCTTCCAACGTGTTCAAGTGTTCTTTTTGGATAGGGCCTCAGTAAAAGCGAGTTAAAGGGAGTGCTTCATCTCCCACAAAGTAATATGGAAGGAAAATTTTTTTTGTCAGTTGGAATGTTGCAGGTATCTGAATATCAGCCTGTGTTATGCAATATTTAAGAGCAGAAGTGCGAATAATCCTTCAATCGCTGTTCCATCCAGCGTATCCAGGCTCAATCATTGTAAACAATTAATCTGTATAGCAGAATGCCATTAAAACAACAAAATTAAAAGATAAATATTTATAGTTCTGTGAACCAGTATCACATAACTTCTGTATCCAGCCGTGATAACCGTCCAGCCCCACAATGCAGTTCGCGAGATTACAGAAAAACTCAAACATTTCTGCTATCGATTTAAAGTATTCTCTCTTTGTTATTACAGCAACATTTCGTTTAGCATGGTCCAAATAATGTTTGTACTTTATCTGATGAAGCACTCAATTTTTGTTTTCCTTCTTACGAAGTTTAAACCAAGCGACACCAATTTTCTCCCTCTAGCCAAATACCTGTAATCAAAAATGTAATATAAAGACCATGTTCATTGTTATATTGCATCCATAAACATTTGGTTATTAACACGATTTTATTGTAATATTTACGTTTACGTGTAGGAATGTGTATGTGTAAGGGTGTCTGAAAGCTACTACTTTAACCATGTCGTAGCCTATTTTCTCATTTCTGCTAAACTNAATGTGTATGTGTAAGGGTGTCTGAAAGCTACTACTTTAACCATGTCGTAGCCTATTTTCTCATTTCTGCTAAACTTTTTAAATAATTTTTTTGTTTTCAGTTTTTCAGTGTAAACACAAATGGCGAAACCTTCGTACTAATTTTTGCTCATTAAATTAAGCTTCCTCCAAGTAGTTCAGCAACCGAAATGGGAGAGACTTATTAATTGGCCTATTTTACACAATTCGCACTTCCTTTTGTAATGTCATCTGCACCGCCTTCACACGGAAACTTGCCAGAGGTACATGAGAAAGACAATTCTCCGGCCATCTCCCAGGATTCAATCGAGGCCTTCACTGGCGATGACAACGATCGTGATGATCATGAAGACGACATTCCTTCAGAAACCCGATCGTTGCCTACACAGACTGTCATCCACACATCCCCTACCATCACCACTTCCGCCGGGGAAACAGTCAACTACAGCATCTTCACCTGTTCAGGCAGAGCATCGAAAAACGTAGAAAAATGGCTCATTTCCCGGAAATAATAACAAGAAAAATATGATACCAAAGCAAATAGCTGAAGTCGAAACTGACAAAGCAGTCACTGCTTATTTTAAAGCAAAAAGGCAAGAATAGATACTAGCACAAGTCAAGGAATCTCTGAAGATGAACGAAAAGAGGCACTCAAAATGTTTCTTTTAAGCTTAATACCAGAGTCGGTTCCGTTCAGTAAAGCTCAACTGGAATTATTGAAGCGCCAAGTGATTGTCCTGATCGATGGTATTTCATTTACAGAGACGAGCTCCAATGCATCTGCTCCTACGATGAAATCGTTTTCGCAATCATTGCTTTCTTCAATGCCATCCTGATATACATCGCAGTCGCTTGTGCTCATGCAACAGTAACAGTCCACTGATTCAAGAGAATTTTATGAAAATTTTCTACATTTCCTTAACCCCAACGAATTAACTACTGTTGGTAAAATTCAGAAAATATAACTGTTTGTGTGCCTTTCCATTTAAATTCTTTAATTACTACTTACATTTTATTGTTATTTAATTTGAAAGATACCTTTCATTTTTAACTAAAATTTGACAAAAATTATGTATTTATTTAAATTAATTAATTGTTATTTAAAACAATTATCGTTATGTTATGAGTGCTGGACATGGTTTATAATGTTTATCGATGTAACCATATGTATGCCATGTACACATAAAAAGTAAAAATTGCATATTAAAATTTTGACGCTATACCGCCACTGTGGAAGACAGTGTGGCTTATAGTGTCATGGTTAATGCCCCCAGGCACAGACTATAATGTGCTTGGAGGTTAAGGGTATTGTAATAATGAAGCCTTTTACTGTTTCATTTGTTAAGGACGAATATATTGTCTGGAGTTTACACAAGTACTACATACATCAGCCCTTCCGAGGTGTGGTACCTAATATGACTATTCGTATTAACTGGGCGACTTCGTGGTTGAGTGGGGCTTCTCTGGGCGACGATTTTTATACTTAACTCAGCGGTGAGNCCAGGCACAGACTATAATGTGCTTGGAGGTTAAGGGTATTGTAATAATGAAGCCTTTTACTGTTTCATTTGTTAATGACGAATATATTGTCTGTAGTTTACACAAGTACTACATACATCAGCCCTTCCGAGGTGTGGTACCAAATTTGACTACTCGTATTCACTGGGCGACTTCGTGGTTGAGTGGGGCTTCTCTGGGCGACGATTTTTATACTTAACTCAGCGGTGAGTGCTGTCAGCTGTGGTGGGTGATCTCCGGCGATGGGCGGCCTTTGGCAAAAGCCTGCGGGTGCTGCTGTCTCACTGGACTGCTGTTCTACTGACGTACTGACGTGGCCAGGGGTCCGAACCCCTGACCTAACTCATTGCTCGGCGGTCTTCGACTCACTGCTCTCCCGGACTGACCTCTCTGCGCGTTACTCATCAACTGTCTGACCTCCTANAGTATGGAGCAGCGCCGGAATGAAAGGGCGGGGGAATCGGGAGATCCCCGAGAAAACCCTCTGTCCAGCACAATTTCAACAAGCGAAATTCCGGGAGTGGCCCCGCCAGAAATCGAACCCAGTTCAACTAGGTGAAAGTCACAGCCCCTGTTTGAATGAAGCTTTTGACATTCTTTACAGNGCCAGAAATCGAACCCAGTTCAACTAGGTGAAAGTCACAGCCCCTGTTTGAATGAAGCTTTTGACATTCTTTACAACGCAATGAATTTGTAATGGAATTATTTTAGCTGAGTAGCAGCTACAAACAGACTGCACTTAATATTTATTTAGATATAATGTAGAATCCATAATTTCCTGCCAACCCTTCGCCGTCTTCATTTTTGTTTCTAAACAATAAAGTCTTCCTCATCGCTGCTGCCACTTATACTAACAATAACTTTAAGTAGTATGTCAATAAAAGACCTCACTTCAATTCTATACGTCTTCTTCACTAGAGAGGTTGCACGTAATTGATTTCAATTCGGTAAAAATTCACTTGTTTTGTCTGCGGACAACTGCAACTCGTTAGAAACTAAATTTTCAAAACAATCGCATCTGAAACCAGTTGCTCAACTCGTGTTGCAGAGCAGTCTACCAGTGTGCGGATGGCCTTACTGTTTCACAATTGAACGATGATCTGTCGGCGATGGAAGCGGTCTGANAACTTTAAGTAGTATGTCAATAAAAGACCTCACTTCAATTCTATACGTCTTCTTCACTAGAGAGGTTGCACGTAAGTGATTTCAATTCGGTAAAAATTCACTTGTTTTGTCTGCGGACAACTGCAACTCGTTAGAAACTAAATTTTCAAAACAATCGCATCTGAAACCAGTTGCTCAACTCGTGTTGCATAGCAGTCTACCAGTGTGCGGATGGCCTTACTGTTTCACAATTGAACGATGATCTGTCGGCGATGGAAGCGGTCTGAGATGGTGCTGCTATATATTTCAAGGGCGAA
Source organism: Clitarchus hookeri (assembly GCA_002778355.1). Classification (NCBI taxonomy): domain Eukaryota; kingdom Metazoa; phylum Arthropoda; class Insecta; order Phasmatodea; family Phasmatidae; genus Clitarchus; species Clitarchus hookeri. The sequence continues at coordinate 420,645 of NQII01001003.1, forward strand.
TATTACACTGTCAGATCTCACGAATGTAACAAATAACACGCGTAAAACATTGCCACTGTAAGTTTCAAGTGGGCAGCCGGTAAAGAAGGAAATATTACCGCTATATGCGAGGAAAACTACGCAGAAACAAACCGTGAGAATGAGAGACATTTAAGACGAATGATAATTATTTTGATGTTAGTAGACAATTTTTATGACATAGAAGCCTTGTCTGTTATTTTTTGTATACGTGCACCAACAATGAAAATACAAATACAAAGATGTCTGCGTAAACGCGATCGTCATTTTCAAAACGTAACTAGTATCGCTAGGCATTCACGATAAAGTGAGCACTTATTGGTGCTCTCGCATTTGGAACGATAGTCAATATATATATATATATTGTTGTAGCCTTAGACGTTAATTTTTTAGAGTCCAGTGAAATATATCCACTGTGTTTATTACGTACATGGCAAAATTTATTTAAAAATTGGTGGAAGGATAATAAATTGTTGATAGAAAAAAAGTTAGTAGTTCATCAAAAGTGCTCACTTTACTACGAAGAGCCTATAGTTGTTTTTATTATCTTTGTAAACAATTCGAATTTCGCGCAACGTACTCGTCACCGTCGCACTGTGACAGACTGATACTTCATCCTGATTGGCTACAGCTCATCGCAACGCATAGCATTGCAACGCATCGCTGTTTTGTGGAACAATCATATATTAATATATTAGGCGTGAATTTCACGTCATATTTTTACAAGTAAATGCCAAAAATTAAATAAGTATTGGGCTTTATGTCTGTTTTCCATTTAATGGTCTTTGTTAATGTTGAGATCTTTATGGAAAAACAGTGCTGCTGTATGTTATATTTGTTAAGTCAATAAGCTCTTTAATTATCGTTTCCTAATCTTTTAAAATATTTTGTCAATATTTTTAATATTATTATGGAAATTTTTGTATTTTTATGTTAACATGTCCTGGAAATACCATCTTAGTCAACGATAGTTCTTGGTTTGTTTACCTTGGGGCGCTGTGGTCTAGTTTTCTCCCCATTTAAAACAAAAAAATTAGGATGCTAGAAAGGGAGAAATGTGAGTTAGTGACTGCATGTGCACAGTTGTGGATGAGGTGTGAGCAATGTGGAACATTTGTGTTGTTGTAGGTTAGTTGCGTATTAACGTCGCAACGCAGCATGCTTTGGATCCGTCAATAAACGAAGAACATTGGTCGTGGAAGCCGACAGTGATAGACTGCTCCTTGTTGGATCATAGTAGGCTGGCAACGAGCGGTGGCCACCATGGCTGTATTCCTGGATGGGCAACAGCATTCCTGAGGCTTTGCTGCAAAATCAGGAGGGCTGAAATTCCGATCATTAATACAGGAATAGGCATGCTGAAGATCGCTGCTCGTAAGTCTTCGTCGCCTTGTTTTCACTATTCTGGTCTTGTCTTTTATGATTAGTTCCACCGAGTTTTANCGCTGCTCGTAAGTCTTCGTCGCCTTGTTTTCACTATTCTGGTCTTGTCTTTTATGATTAGTTCCACCGAGTTTTAAAGGAAATTGTACAGTTGCTGTTTAAAAAAATTGTAAGTACTAACAAATCACTTCCTTATTCGATGTTTTCCTATTGTGTCGCCCATTGGTAATATAAATATTCACATGCGTTTTGTTATTGCTTGCACGTTGACTGTCAGGAAATGATTCCATTACAGTCTAATATCAGTAACAAATTTCTGAAAAAATAATAGTATACAAACACACGTAATTACTTCTCGCCAATGGGACCCATTAAGGTAANCGCTGCTCGTAAGTCTTCGTCGCCTTGTTTTCACTATTCTGGTCTTGTCTTTTATGATTAGTTCCACCGAGTTTTGAAGGAAATTGTACAGTTGCTGTTTAAAAAAATTGTAAATACTAACAAATCACTTCCTTATTCGATGTTTTCCTATTGTGTCGCCCATTGGTAATATAAATATTCACATGCGTTTTGTTATTGCTTGCACGTTGACTGTCAGGAAATGATTCCATTACAGTCTAATATAAGTAACAAATTTCTGAAAAAATAATAGTATACAAACACACGTAATTACTTCTCGCCAATGGGACCCATTGAGGTAAGGTAGTCTGCCCAAAATGGTAATAAGTCTTTTCACCTATGCATTGAAGTTTTGTCAGGAATGTTGCCTTAGGTTACATAGTGATGCGGAATGTAAGTACAGTAGAATCCCGATAATTCGTATTGTCAAGGGACTGAATGTTAAATATGTATTATCGAGATATTCAACTTAGCGGGATTACCAATAATCGGGAGCAAAGAAAGNAAGGGACTGAATGTTAAATATGTATTATCGAGATATTCAACTTAGCGGGATTACCAATAATCGGGAGCAAAGAAAGAAAAAATACATAATAACGAGATTAATGCAAATTTGTATTAATATGTTATGATAAACGCATGGCTACATATTATGTATACATGTGTACTGTGTATCTAAATCAATAATTACATCAATAAAAAAAATCATTAAAAATTTACGTTTAAAAAAATCTGTAATTTTCTTTTGGTGCAAGCCTTGCAGACGGGTATTGTCGATGGCTTTGTCGAGCATGTTCAAAGCAGAAAATACTTCATCGTCAATGTCTGATTTCGCTAAGAAGCACTTTAGGTGTAATTGTCAGTACATCATCATCGTCATCACCTTCACCATCAATGGCCTGAGATGGAGCCAAAATGTTATCAGTTAGAATCCTGCTACCGCAAGGCCATCGTCAAAATTGACGAAATATTCAAACGTTATAGAAATTTCTTCATTTTGAGGAAAACGATTCCAATTCACAGGGCATTCTAAGTCTTGTTCAGTTCAGTAACTGCTGATGAAAGTTCCACCTTCGTAAATCCACAAGCACGAAAACCGTTTTTTATTTTGTTTTCGCTAACACATCGCCACGCCTTGTGAGAAATTTTCATGGCTGAAAATAAGGTGATTTTATGATCCTTGGCATCCTCGATGCTGTCAAGGAGTTGCATCACTTCTTCCTTGGGGTAAAAGGTTTTGAACATTTTAATTATGCCCTGGTCTAGAGGCAGCAGCTTAGAAGTAGTGTTGGTAGGCAAAAACACAACTTTAACATGACTGAGCGGTGGGGTATTGTTGTGGGCCGTACAATTATCCATGAAAAGTTGAATTTTTCGCTGTATTTTCTCCATATCAGCATTAACTGATCGTATCCATTCCTTGAATAATTCGCACGTCATCCACGTTTTGTGGTTTGCACGATAGGTCATCGGAAAAGTTTTTATGTTTTTAAAACCTCTTGGTTTGGCTGATTGGCCTATCATGAGCGGTCTTAATTTCTCAGATCCATCCACTTATAAAATAACCCCGTCTCATCGGCAATAAAATGTTGTTGGGCTCATAAGAATCGATTATTTCTCCCAATTCGTATTTCCACTCAGAACAAACGTCGACGGATACACTCACACTTCCCCCACTAACCTTCTTAAATTTAATGCTGTGCCTTTTTTTAAACCTATCAAACCAACCATCACTCGCACGAAAGTCTTCAATTCCAATTTTTTCTGCGAAAACTCTTGCTTTTTCTCTTAAAATGTTTCCTCCAACTGGTACATTTTAATTCCATGCTTGCGCAAACCACTTTCTTATATTCTCTTCTAGTTGTGGATACTCACCAATCTCAAAGCGCTTTACTTTGCTGTACGATGTCTGGGTGGCGATTTTGTCCTTGTTCTTCAGAATTGGTGTTATTGTGGAAGGAGGAACGTTATATCGTTTGGACACGTCAATTTGTTTATCACCACCGGCCACGGCGTTAATGATTTCTTTTTTTTATCTAATGGAAAGACACTTATTAGCTCTTTTCGGAGGCATGGCTAAGACCGAAGTGACTAACTTTTCACTCGCTCTGCTCCTTCCTACCCTCTCATAACCGTAGACCGGACAGCAAGGTGCCTCTTAGTTCTGGAAATCACAGACACATCGCCTAACAGCCTACTCGGCGTCATTACCTTCCCTTCAAACCCTCCTACGTCCCTCAATACCCTTCCGATATTTTTTTCCCTGCCTGAATTGCATAAATCTAGAGCTGGTGTACAGTCTAGGGTTAAAAACATTACAAGTTAACGAGATTTTTAAGTTGCAAATAAGAATTATAAGACGTTTTATTGAGCTCGAGCACCAAAATAAATACGTATTATCGAGGGGACCGGAATGCATTGTTTTTTTACGAATTAAAGGGATTTTCTCAAGGGACCAGCAAATTTGCAAGAATTAGCGGGATATATGAATATTCGGGATGCGAAATATCGGGATTTCACTGTAATCGATTTACTTATTTCGAAATAGTGCATTTAAAATTGTAAAAGTAAGAAGAGAAGATGCAAGGCTATACGTAACTAAAATATTGTTTTGCGTATATAAATACTATTAAAACCTTTTAAACAACATGCACATTTAAGAGTTTTGTGGGAGATTGGAATTTAAGTTTGTCCAGTCACTGTTAACTGAAAACAACTTGACCGACAAAAGTGCGTACGTTCTCTTTCTGTAAAGCTTAACAGTTTGTATCAAACCCCTTCTGATTTAGGAGGTTTAATATTTTTAGTTTATTATATTACTTGTGGATTCCTTTATATGTGTGGCAATTTATTTTGATTTATGAAATGATGTGATAATAGTTTTTACCTTGATATAGAATTTAGATATTGAAAAGTATAATTGTCTTCTGATACTATAATTAACCTTTAACTATGTTATAGATTTTCTTCGAGACTGATTTAAATTACTGCGTCCCGCGTTTTGAACGGAAGACAAGTGCCTTTTAATAATTGTTCCATTGGTAATTTGCTTTATATTGATGAAAAATAACGAGTACCTTTTCCGTTGTGTAGTAACCAGGGCTTTCTATGAAATCTACGAGTTGTCATTCATGTTAAGACGAATTTACTTCTGTAAGAAGCAGTGGTTACCTGGCTTTGGCTTTGGTACGTCAAATAGGTAAGCATTTATTATTTTGAAAATCGACGAGTTTGGCTTCCCCATCAAATTCTTTTTGTGAAGCAAACATTGAAATTCGTTTACGTGTGTAAAACATATTAGCATTTTTTCTATGTACTGTTTTCAGACTGCCTTGTTGATGTAATTAAGCTTTTTTTTCCTATTCTTCTGCACATATTTTCATTAGCGCCTCTTACTTCTCATTTCTATTTTAAAACCCAACTTTATAAATGCTACATACACTTAATGTGTCCACGCGAGGATATCGCAAACTAATGTAAAATTTGTTGCAGAATATTTTCTTGTAACTTTCACATAACACATAAATACTTGGATTTTTAAACACCACAAACACATTATGCATTTTGTTGATTATGCGGAATTTTTTGTAAATCTTGGAGTCTTTAGTAGCTTTTACAATTGTCTATGTGATCCTCAGTAGAACGACGCGTTAATTTTGAATGTTTTTTTTTTCGGCCGATATTTATTGTCTGTGCATCTATCAGTGTGACATGTAAAACTTATCTTTAGATTTTTTTATAATGTGTCTAGTCATTTTTTAGGAATACCGAAAATAGACAAGAAACCTTTGCAATATTCGTGAAATTAGAACATTTTCATCTACTGGTAACCTAAACTTAAACATATAGCTGTGATTGTGAACTGTGCTTCAGATTCCTCTTTCGTAGACCTTCTCCTAAGCGATTAATATAATCTATATTATATCGTACAAGTACGTATAGGTTTTTCATGGTAAAGTGAGCACTTTTGGGCCCCTATTTTTTTTTTCCTTTTAGCAATTTTATTATTCTTTAACAATCTTTTAAAATAATTACTGCCTATAAGTAGTAAGCACAGTGTGTATATTCCACCTAACTCGAAATCTAACGTCTACTGGTAAAATAAAATATATTTTTTGACTTTTATTCTATATTAGAGGGCTTTTATAAGTGCTCACTTTACCGTGAATAGCCTATACCTCTTAAATTATAGACGAAAAGAGAAAAAATTCTCCTTAAATTTATTTTTGTCTTCTGAGTTATTTATAAAAAAATATCTTAACTTCTTTTCATGACAATATTACCCTTGCTCACGGGACTGTACTTTAAGTATCTTTGTTACCTGTGTCATTTGACCTAAAATTGGTTCTTNCGCTCTGCTCCTTCCTACCCTCTCATAACCGTAGACCGGACAGCAAGGTGCCTCTTAGTTCTGGAAATCACAGACCCATCGCCTAACAGCCTACTCGGCGTCATTACCTTCCCTTCAAACCCTCCTACGTCCCTCAGTACCCATCCGATATTTTTTACCCTGCCTGAATTGCATAAATCTAGAGCTGGTGTACAGTCTAGGGTTAAAAACATTACAAGTTAACGAGATTTTTAAGTTGCAAATAAGAATTATAAGACGTTTTATTGAGCTCGAGCACCAAAATAAATACGTATTATCGAGGGGACCGGAATGCATTGTTTTTTTTACGAATTAAAGGGATTTTCTCAAGGGACCAAAAAATTTGCAAGAATTAGCGGGATATATGAATATTCGGGATGCGAAATATCGGGATTTCACTGTAATCGGTTTACTTATATCGAAATAGTGCATTTAAAATTGTAAAAGTAAGAAGAGAGGATGCAAGGCTATACGTAACTAAAATATTGTTTTGCGTATATAAATACTATTAAAACCTTTAAACAACATGCACATTTAAGAGTTTTGTGGGAGATTGGAATTTAAGTTTGTCCAGTCACTGTTAACTGAAAACAACTTGACCGACAAAAGTGCGTACGTTCTCTATCTGTAAAGCTTAACAGTTTGTATCAACCCCCTTCTGATTTAGGAGGTTTAATATTTTTAGTTTATTATATTACTTGTGGATTCCTTTATATGTGTGGCAATTTATTTTGATTTATGAAATGATGTGATAATAGTTTTTACCTTGATATAGAATTTAGATGTTGAAAAGTATAATTGTCTTCTGATACTATAATTAACCTTTAACAATGTTATAGATTTTCTTCGAGACTGATTTAAATTGCTGCGTCCCGCGTTTTGAACGGAAGACAAGTGCCTTTTAATAATTGTTCCATTGGTAATTTGCTTTATATTGATGAAAAATAACGAGTACCTTTTCCGTTGTGTAGTAACCAGGGCTGTCTAGGAAATCTACGAGTTGTCCTTCATGTTGACGAATTTACTTCTGTAAGAAGCAGTGGTTACCTGGCTTTGGCTTTGGTACGTCAAATAGGTAAGCATTTATTATTTCTAAAATCTACGAGTTTGGCTTCCCCATCAAATTCTTTTTGTAAAGCAAACATTGAAATTCGTTTACGTGTGTAAAACATATTAGCATTTTTTCTATGAACTGTTTTCAGACTGCCTTGTTGATGTAATTAAGCTTTTTTTTCCTATTCTTCTGCACATATTTTCATTAGCGCCTCTTACTTCTCATTTCTATTTTAAAACCCAACTTTATAAATGCTACATACACTTAATGGGTCCACGCGAGGATATCGCAAACTAATGTAAAATTTGTTGCAGAATATTTTCTTGTAACTTTCACCTAACACATAAATACTTGGATTTTTTAAAACCACAATCACATTATTAATTTTTTGATTAAGCGGCATTTTTCGTAAATCTTGGAGTTTTTAGTAGCTTTTACAATTGACTATGTGATCCTCAGTAGAACGACGCGTTAATTTTGAATGTTTTTTTTTCGGACGATATTTATTGTCTGTGCATCTATCAGTGTGACGTGTAAAACTTATCTTTAGATTTTTTTATAATGTGTCTAGCCATTTTTTAGGAATACCGAAAATAGACAAGAAAACTTTGCAATATTCGTGAAATTAGAACATTTTCATCTACTGGTAATCTAAACTTAAACATATAGCTCTGATTGTGAACTGTGCTTCAGATTCCTCTTTCGTAGACCTTCTCTAAGCGAATCATATAATCTATATTAGATCGTACAAGTATGTATAGGTTTTTCATGGTAAAGTGAGCACTTTTGGGCCCCTAGTAACTTTTTCCTTTTAGCAATTTTATTATTCTTTAACAATATTTTAAAATTATTACTGCCCATAAGTAGTAAGCACAGTGTGTATATTCCACCTAACTCGAAATTTAACGTCTACTGCTAAAATAAAATATATTTATTGACTTTGATTCCATATGAGAGGGCTTTTATAAGTGCTCACTTTACCGTGAATAGCCTATACCTCTTTTATTATAGACGAAAAGAGAAAAAATTCTCCTTAAATTTATTTTTGTCTTCTGAGTTATTTATAAAAAATATCTTAACCTCTTTTCATGGCAATATTACCCTTGCTCACGGGACTGTACTTTAAGTATCTTTGTTACCTGTGTCATTTGACCTAAAATTGGTTCTTCTTTGTTGTTGGTGTACGAGGTATACACATTTATAATTCAAATATCTGTCAGAGAAAAATACGGTACAGCAGTGGCATTATCATCCAAAATAAATAAAAATCAAAATTTCGTTTCTAAAATACACAATTGCACAAAAAAAGCGATATTTCTTCAAACACAGATATGGCATCATCAACATTTACCTTATTAAATAAAATACATTCTTTTTCCCTCAGGTGTACATGATTTATAAAATGAGTTACATTTAATTTTCCTTCGTCTTCCTTTTATTGGACGTATTCTAGAACGATTCTCTTGCCCATAATTGGTAGTGTTTGTTAAATTGTTGCCTTACGTTGACATTACCCCTTTTTCCCTACACAGGACCAACGTAAATTAATGCATTATTTTCTTTACTTGCAAAGCATCTTTATTTTGCGGTAATATTTAAATTAACTCTGTAGTAGTGAACAAAACAGTGTTGGCAACTTCTAACTTCTAAATACATCCATGACTTTTAATATGGAACGAAAAGGTCATAATTTTTAATGCTCGAAAATTTATCTTTATAACTTTGAGAATATTTTCAACTTACTGACATTTTAATGAGTTGTAAGTCAAATGTATGAAAATACCGCAAGGGAAATATTTATTTTTTAAGTTAATCTTTTCTAGGTCTACCTGTTTCCTAATAATTCACAAGTTGTTTCTTCAGATTTCAACGGTTTACTGTTCTCTTAATGGTTATAAAAAATATTCAAGTTTAAACGATGCGATTTCCTGCTTAACGTTAGTGTTGGCTTCGCTCAGCCAATTAATATTGGCTTATAGTCACAAACACAGGCCGTAGAGGTATATTTCATTTTTGTTTTCTAGTTCGTTTAAATTATTTACAAGGAATGGTGCAAATCAAATAAAAATTGACAGGAAATGGTAACACAAACGGAAAGCGAGAGGGTTTTAATTTAAAGAATTATGAACTTAAACAAGAGCAGTGTTTTAAGTTAAACACTATTGCAATTTGTAGGTACATGCAATAATACTTTGTGTCAACTATTCCATGAATACCTAAGCTAAACTAGGCCCATATACTTAAAAATAACTTTGACTCTCTATACTTCACCAATCTTACATCGTATAAGTTCTATTGGTTTTCGTTTTAACAAAAAAAAAATTTGCGTTATCGACTGTTTCATATGACGATTAAATATAATTTCTATCAACAACCATAGGACTCTATTTTCGTCTTCATTCTTATTCCAATGTCCTAGTAAGGTAATTAACTATGCGAAACTTAACGGTATAGCAAACAAAATATCTACGTAGCCCTTAATTTCAAAAGTTTGAAAGAGAATAACCAAAAAAATGTATTAGTTTCAAAGGTGAAGACTTGTCAGTGATGCTTACACTATAAAACCGTAGCAATCGTTTACTTAATTAACTTCGTTTATGTTCACGTAGCAGTACACGCTTCGATTGAAACACAATTTCATTAAGTATACAAATTCTTCACTGATAAACTTTCTCGAAACCTGCGAACTCTTTGGAAAGTGATAGCTAATTTCAATTTGTTAGTAATATTTTAAAATTATTTTGCTTAGAAGATTATTTTCCACACCCTCAATTTTAAGTACTTGAAAATTCATACATTACAATATTGAATGATTATGTAATAAATTGTAAATTTTACCCCAGATTATTAACACATTTTAATATCATCAAAATGTATTAATATTTGGCGTTACAATACATGACCTTATAAGAAACGGCCGATGTTTGTTTCTAAATATTGCGTATTTATAATGCATTAATTATTCACGTTGTGATGACATGCGACATCTGTTCAATATATAATATATTTAGTATTTTGGCATCAAAAACGGAGTAATAAGGGTAGTTTTTTTTAAACGTAATGCACTTACAAATCTTCATATATTTGGTTTACATTGTTTATCCTGAATAACTGGGGGTATTTTCAATTGTTTCTACGGCCAAATACAAACATAGTAATAATATTAGGCCATTTACCGATAAGCGTGAGTCGTTCGGATGCCAGGAAATATTTTAAACGTAACATGCTATTTATATGTTGCAAATGGCCTAATAGGTTTTTTGGCAAGCAAGGAATTAAAATCGTCAATCATCCATGCATTCCGATAATTGATGCGTGTGTGTGTGTACACTTCGTGTGCAGTGGATTGAGATGATTCAATTGCAAAACGGTATTTTTGAACACCACCGATGAGAGTGAGAAAGCAACTGATGATGGGCGGTGAACACTCAGAGCAGGCAATACGAAGAACGCAAATGTCCGTGTTTATTTCAAAAATTGCTAACAGTGAGGGGGCTTTACATANAAATGGCCTAATAGGTTTTTTGGCAAGCAAGGAATTAAAATCGTCAATCATCCATGCATTCCGATAATTGATGCGGGTGTGTGTACACTTCGTGTGCAGTGGATTGAGATGATTCAATTGCAAAACGGTATTTTTGAACACCACCGATGAGAGTGAGAAAGCAACTGATGATGGGCGGTGAACGCTCAGAGCAGGCAATACGAAGAACGCAAATGTCCGTGTTTATTTTAAAAATTGCTAACAGTGAGGGGGCTTTACATAATTTTAAAATGTAGTATTAATTCAAGTAAAATGTCATTGTTGTTTTGGTTTTAAGTTTCGTTCTTAATGTTGTATGTAGTTTTTTTTAATTATTTTTACATTACATGATTTTAAAACTTACAGTTTAAATATCGAGGAATCAAACAAAATACGTTTAAGTGATAAGGTACTCTACCTCCAAAAATACGAACAAAAAAATAACTAATTATGAATAATTAGATACTATTAACATTCAAGAAAAAATCTGTAGAAAATGGTAACAATTAATTTGTTCAACTGATAAAACTACCCATAGGAAGTTAGCACGATAACGTAAAGTAGCTAAATAGCTGAAAAAAAATTATGTCTTTCACTTTAAACATGATTCAGAAAATTATAAAACGCTATAATCGAAGATAAGTTTAGTGTGGTTCTGATTTTTTTAAAGAAAAGTTTATTTTCAAATATTATGATAACTAATTTGTATTTGAAACTTTGTAAGCTATTCCTTATTAAATTGATGCAGATTACATTCATTTTGTTGCTCCAAACTCCGTGAGCAGAGCTGCAGTACAATTCTCCTTGCATTTTTAACATGGTCATGTTAACTATGACTTTGGCGAGCATATAGTTAAAGCGTATCGTAAACACACCTCTAACGTGACACATGCCACATGTTTTAGGCCATTAGAGATTGTGTATCTGCATTTTAATTAGTAGGGTTCTACCTACGTAACAGTCACATTAACGGTAGAGCAGATTAATTTCAAAGCATTTGTGCAGTATTTTAAAACATCCCTAGTTATTTAATTATTTAATTGTCATTACAGTATGTTATAAATAAATATTATCCATTNCAGTATTTTAAAACATCCCTAGTTATTTAATTATTTAATTGTCATTACAGTATGTTATAAATAAATATTATCCATTTTCTTAAGATTTTTTAATAGTATTTATTTAATTACTGTGAATATAATGCCATGCTCACAGCAATGAAAACCAAAATATTAATCTATCAACAAGGTCGTTAACATAATCTGTGTTATTGGCTATCTGATCTTACCTAACAGTACATCTTTACTTTCACTGCAGGTTCATGGGATATGTCTGCACAAACGTTTCTGTATTACTTTTCGCAGTCGTATTCAGTACCAATTTCCCGATTCNAGGTTCATGGGATATGTCTGCACAAACGTTTCTGTATTACTTTTCGCAGTCGTATTCAGTACCAATTTCCCGATTGATGTATTAATTACTCTAAAGACTGAACTCAGAATTGCTATGTCAGTGAAGTATAACTCAAATTCGGGCATTTTTTATATTGACCTGTGAATGCTTTAGAGAAACTCTTTGTTTCTTTATAATATAATTTTGGACCATCATTCGCCATATAAATGCCAACTTGAATTATTTTGACACGAAAATACTAGATTTTCCTGGCTCATAGAAAACGCTTAATACCCNCATATAAATGCCAACTTGAATTATTTTGACACGAAAATACTAGATTTTCCTGGCTCATAGAAAACGCTTAATACCCAATGTATGTTTATACACAAGCAACAATGTTATTCTTTACTAATAAGCAAAAAACGAGTTACTGCTAGGCAGAAATGCTAAATTCTAAGTCTTTTCGTAATGTAATTTTCTCTTGTGTAGAAACTTCGAATGTCTTAGCACTAGCTTCAATGAAGTCTTTCCCCATTAGTTAACGTGTCATTTCCATATGAAGCAATAGAAATATCCCGGTTATTTTACATGTGGGTTTCTCTGTACCATTGCCTTAGATATTACCAGCAACAGGCACGTCAGCATTATTTATAGGTTAGAAAAAGTTATTTGTAGCACTTTACAAAAGCGCCCCACTTGACGTTACAGAAGTTCAAGACGATATAAAAAGTTCCTTCGGGTACAATGGCATCTGGCACCGACTTCGGATTCATCAGTGATCTTGGATTTCATCATCTCAACTGCCTCTTTTACACTATGGCTTTCGAAATTTCCCATTTTACCCACAATATTTAATTAGGTCACCCAAAATCCCCCGTAGTTTCACATGAAAGTGTAAAGAATTTCTCGCTGCTCAATGCAGCAGAGTGGCTGCTCAGTGTGGCAGGATATATACAAAAGTTGTTGGAACGTCAGACACAATGAGCAAACAATGTATAGTATAACGACAAAGTAAGAGTATATGTAAGACGTCCAAATGATAAGCGTGTATAGACGTGAATGTGTACATTACATATATTTGGAGAAGAGTGATGCTTAGAGCTGCGCCGATACGTTTGCTAAGTCAAATATGAATTATATAGTGTGTTACGTATGGTTAAAACTGCCAGGTTAAAATATCAAAAAAAAAAAAAATCGGGTTTGTGTGTAATAACATTCCTGAATTGATTTTCAAACTCTTTAGAGGCTGATGGCATGCATTCCCAGCTCATCCAGAAGGTTTTAGGGAATACAGAGAAAAATTGCACACTACCTCTTAATATGCAGTGTGTACTCACTGGAACACTGGATCTTGTCATGCAGATATCAAACAAAGGCAAAGACAAACACACGTGGAACACTTCCATAAAGCTAGGAGGTGTCTTGCGATGAAAATATATTCCACCTGAGTCGGAAATAATTATTCCAATGCACATTTCAATTTTATGTCAAGCTGCGAATCTCACCACATTCATTTTTAAAAGAGATGTAATATTCTAGCCAGTGTTGGCTTGTATAGANAGAGTGTGTTACGTATGGTTAAAACTGCCAGGTTAAAATATCCAAAAAAAAAAAATCGGGTTTGTGTAATAACATTCCTGAATTGATTTTCAAACTCTTTAGAGGCTGATGGCATGCATTCCCAGCTCATCCAGAAGGTTTTAGGGAATACAGAGAAAAATTGCACACTACCTCTTAATATGCAGGGTGTACTCACTGGAACACTGGATCTTGTCATGCAGATATCAAACAAAGGCAAAGACAAACACACATGGAACACTTACATAAAGCTGGGAGGTGTCTTGCGATGAAAATATATTCCACCTGAGTCGGAAATAATTATTCCAATGCACATTTCAATATATGTCAAGCTGCGAATCTCACCACATTCATTTTTAAAAGAGATGTAATATTCTAGCCAGTGTTGGCTTGTATAGACGTTATCATAGCGTGAATTAGGAACGAACATGCAACTGTCGACATTTTCCACGGGGCGAGGGTCTGGAAGCAGGCTCATTTTCTCTCTTTAAAATCCTCTGTAGTCATCGACTTCAAACTGGTACTCTGCTGGCTGTGTCGACTGGTAACTGCGAGACTGGTAAACTTCTTACTACCATCGCATATGCAGACTGGAAGACAAACTTGCAATTTTTTTTTCTGGTGAGCCCCCCCAAATCCCACTACGATAGCATGACCTCCTTCACAGTACTGTGAGCCCTCCGCTTAGACGGTTGGAGAAATAGATGCGTCTCAGGGAAAACTCTTAACGCCTTGGGTCGGGTTTATTATTTTTAAAATGGACGCATGCATCGTGGCTATAGCAGGATTAATTGGTGCCCTGGCCGCAATTGTGGTTATGAACACACACCGGAAGAGAAAGGGTGTAGATGAAATATCACAACAAACCAGCGCAAAGCGGAGAGGGCACAGAGAAAATCTGTGCGCTAGGCACAGAGGATAAATGTATGTTCCTTTGAATGTATTAGGGCTGGAGAAAGTAGGGTAAGTTGATAGTTAGCGAAGATTGTGTCGGTTTGGTGCAGGGTGATACGAAAAAAGTGCGCAGCTAGTGTGTAACCAGGATCGCGGTATGCGGCCCTGGTGGCGGGGGACAGAACTGAGCCACTCCCCTAACAGATGCCAGTCGTCTCTCTCTAACACAGAAAAAGCTGTTAGTATGTTTGTAAGCAATTATAAGAAGGGGAAACTTATATTGAAGGTAATAATCTATCACATTTTTTGCGATCTCGCTTACAGCTCAGTGAAGCAAAGAGTGTGTGTATTTGTGTATGTAAGTGTAAGAGTACCTCTACACTACCCCAACCAGCTGCTGCAGGGAGCTTCGTGACGCATGATGGCTTGGAATCAGCAGAGGCGAATGACCATACATACAGAGATGAGAGAGGCATTTCAGCGCAAGTGTATGTACAGCTGTGTGGTGTGTTTGCACTGTCAATCACAGGGGCCATCACCGAGCCAGACGCTGTGCAGTGCCTGCTTTGCCTTGTAATTCGATCACATAATGTTTGAAAATTTTTTTTCTACAAGAGTGTAGTAGGAGAATTAATAAGGCACAGTAATACGGGTTTTCCGATGTTAATTACAATCATTTGCATGGCTGAGGGCTTACATTTAAAGACTTAGGATTTTAAGGCAGTCTGTGTGCCAATATACTCTTTGGCCACTTGTAATTCTGAGTCCCATCGTGATAATAATAGCCGATATTAGATATTTTCGAGTTGACATTAGTGACAAAATCGTTGTAGAATTTTTGCGCCATTTTGACAAAGTGCTTGTTTAATCTTTAGAAATTTTATTCATTGCGTAAGTTTGTAATGGGACAGTATTATAGCACATCTGCAGCAATTGGTAGGCATTTATTTTGTATGATCTGCTTTTTCTTAATATGTGATTTGGCTCCTACCCTCTCGCTGCCTTGCATCAGCTTCTCTACGATCCACCCCCATTTCAGTTAATTCACCACCCACCCATGCTAATTTCCGTCGTAATAATAACAAAATTTCAGCCACGTTCATTTTTAACATTAAAAACTTTTAGCCTTTAAGTAGCAGTATAATTAGTATAATGTAATAACGTCTACTATTAAAAATTATTATGTTTAAATTATAATTTACCTTTTACAGCCCAATATCTAAATTTTTAAAACAATTATTTCAAACCTAACTAACCAACGGTATTAAAATTTTAAGAATTTAATTATGAACCGCAAATTCCTAGTTGCACATATATATTTGTAAACAATTTACCTCAGCAATACCATTCTAGCAAATTAACTTTAGATATAGATCATCTGTGTGCGCTGGATGTAGTTATTTGAAATCAATCTATGACTGTGAAAGTAACGATACAGGATTTTATTATTCTCTCCCATCAGTCAACATATCTTTAAGAACCATTCATAGAATTAATATCTGCTTGCGAACTTTGAGATCTTTGTACGCTGATAGAAAGCCCGTATTACTTAATTATGTGCTATAAGGAAGGGCCAGTAGTCGCGTCTACGTGTCATGCGACACGACCTAGTTACAAAGTGCCGAGACAACACATTCCCGCATCAGTACTTCTCCGCGGCTCAAGTGCCGCTGTGTTGCGAAAAGATGTGCCAGCGCGTGCCACGCAAATATATCCCCTTGCCTTTTTTAAACGGTACTTTTACTGTTCTACTTTTAAGTTCCCAATACTCCCATACTATCACGTACTTCCCACAAACCACTGCTGTATGGACACGGGGCAGAATGAATTACGTTAGGTTTACGCATTTTGTGTGATCTGAGGACTTAGCCAATCCTCGTGTCCTTCGGACGTGTGAGAGACACGCCGTACAAGTAATTTATTTGATGCGCAGACTGCTAAATCTGATGAGATAAGGAATCATTATGTGCAATGTCAAGGGTATTTTTTTTAATGGGAATAGTGCCCGAGACACACCCACTTAGACTGTGACTATCCACTCATGGTTTACCCACATTCGCCCCCCAAATGTTAGAAGTTCTTACCCTAGGGACCAACATTTTGTTTCACGTTAGAGACGCGGGGCACTTTTCTTAGTCCTCTGTCGGGTTGTGACCTGACCAGAGGGGTCTGTCTTCTATGCTCTACTGAACTTGAAAGAGTTTCAGGCAGTAGAGGCGCAATCTGGTTATGTTTTACACTTTTGCTGTGGGGTCCTTCTACGCTAAACAGTGCAGAAGAGTACAACAAGGGCACTTTTTTTTTTGACCTCCCTTGTGCAAGTCATTGAGTGCAAATTTTTCCCAACTCCCCGTATGCTACCTCTTTGTATGTGAAAGTAATATTGCTATTAACATTTGTTTATAATTCTTTCCCTCTCTATAAACTATTTTACTCTCTTATACCCTATTACTGTCGTGGTTAATCTGTGCCATTAAATATTGTCCAATATATATTGTCGTTCATTTTTAATAACACATATTCATTCAGAGTTTTATTCGCGCACACAGCAACCTGTAAATTATGCTTTACTTTCAAAACAGTAATTTAACTGCATCATTGTAACATAAGTGAGCATATAGATATTGCCAGATAAATATTTTTCTAAAGTCATTTTAGATATATTAAAGCAATTCTCAACATACACTTTCCTAGGTAGGACACACCCTCTCAAAAAATAAATTTAAACCCTAGATTTATTTTTTAAATTAACCTACCCCACAATAAGGCATAGTGCCCTATTAGTGTGTTAAGAGTAATTAAATTTAAGGTCTTTAAGTAAACTGCGAAGGCATTTTGTTGAGACATTCCTTTATGAGTTTCAGAACAACGGTAGCGCCTGTAATGGGCAGCAGCAACCAGTATGACGGCACGAACTCTCTCTTCTACAGTCCCTCCTGAGTAGACGCAAACAACGGCCGCGGTAGCAGCACATCTGACGTCATACGCGAGGCGACGTCAAGCGCTCACACGATTCCAACACTCTCAGCTCTATCGTTCACGCAGCTCACGGGTAATATAAAGCAAACCACAAGGAAAATGCCATTTTTAAAACATACCACTGACACTTTACACAAGAATTTCTTAACACGCTTCACTTACTTAACTTTAAAACGTTAATAGTTTCTGAACACCTAATAGGTATTAGTAATGTTATACAGTAAATAATTGGAGGCCTCCAACAAAAAAAAAAAATTACATCATAATATATAAGATTGAAAAATACAAAAAAAAAATTATAGTTACAAAAAAATATTTTTCAGCAATTGAAAATATATTAATTTTGATATAAAAACAATTAATTTCATGTATAAAAGTATAGCATATAGAGTAGACTCACAATTGTATAGTGACCATACAAAAAAAACATATTCTTTATACATTTAATTAAGAAAAAAAACGTGCCTTCAAATCTATTACGAAAAAACGCAATACATAGACTCCAAAAGTACAAACCTAGGGTTACTTGTAACCAAATATGGCACGATCACACAAGTTAAACACTATAAGTACTTAGGTGAAATTATCGTGAATACTGGCAATGAGAGAATGGCCCACAAAACCAGCATAGAAAAACTACGTAGTCTATACAAATATCTGAAATACCTACAAGTAATTACTTTCCACCAAAGTCAAATTCCGTCACTACCACACCGTCGTTCGTCCAGAAGCACTATACGGGCTGAGATATCGTCATTAACCACTAACGTCAAAGACATTGAGAAAATGAAACGACAGATACTCAGGAAAATATTCGGACCCAAGTTCCAAGATGGTATCTGGATGCGCAAAAGCTCGGAAGAACTGCATTCACTGTCCGAACGATTCACTTCAGTTGCACGGAAAAGACGCATGAAATACTACGGACATAAAGCACGAATGGACGACTCACGACTGACCAAGAAAATCTTCCTCATCATCAACGCACCCCGACAAACCAAAGTACTCTGGCTAGTAGAAACCCAAAAGGATCGCCATATTCGATAGAGACCCACGGACTACATATAGACAGAAAATCGCCTCACATAAGTTCGCACCCAAAATCCCGACAGCAAGAAATCTGAAACTCAGAAATGCATAGAGACAAAAGAGACGCCAGACCCAGAGTGAAAGGATGAGAAGGTTTTGCGAAGATAAGAAGAACAAGAAGAAGAAGACCAATGCTTAATAATTGTTCTACTTGCTCCTTAGAGGGCCAAACGTGTGTGTGTATATATTATTTAATTAGGGCAGTTATTTCCACTGTTACAAAAATATCATTTAAGTTGTTCAACCTTTATTATTATACAATGAAACACATTTAAAGATAGAATTTATACATACATTAACACAAATCTACATTTTTTACTATGATCAATAATCATTGTTTTTACAAGATGTAGAATCAAACCAGTGTACTAGCATATAGTGTAGTAGAATACAGGATGATTCTAAAATCATGGGACAAACATTGAGGGGTGATAGGGTTCACTAAAATAAACAATTATGGTATAGGTATATAAAGGCGGAAGTGACGCGTAGAGGCACAAATACAAAAATAACACATGAAATCCAACACATTGTTTATTTACAACGTCGCCGCCAAATGCATTTTTACAGCAATGTTTATATTAATTGCTCAAAATTGCTATCACCGACAGCAATGCAAGCTTGGTAGCGTCGGTGGAGTGATTGGCGAACAGATTCAAATACGCCGGGTATTTCACGCACGCGTGCAGCCGCACAGGATAGTCGAGCGACGAGGTCTTCAATGGAATCAACTGGAGTTTCGTAAATGAGGGCTTTCAAACTCCCCCATAGGGAAAAAATGAGACTCGATAAATCTGGCGATCGTGGTGGCCATCGGAGTGGCACCCCACGTCCTCAACGCCTCAACGCGTAACTCCCGTCCATATATTCAAATACAATAATTGTTTGTTTTGGTGAGCTCTACCACCCCTCAATGTTTGTCCCATGATTTTAGAATTATCCTGTATACATATCATTATGCTAATTTTAAGATTCCTTCCATACCCTTCTTAAATATTTAAACGTAGTAGAAAAGCAACTGCACCTTCATTTTCTTTTCATGCGTAATGGAAGTTTAAATCATTAATTCAATATCATGTTACGTTTCGATACCATCCTATCCATAGTCTACCACCGTGACATCACGAACACTTCAGTAGTTTATTTAAGATTATATTTTATTGCTCTCTCTGTTGTGTTTTACCATATGTATTTTTACAGGAACGTTTTAATTATGTACATAAAAAACAATTAATTTGCCGGGGGAAAGCACTTAGGTTTCCTAGGTCAATAGTTTTGAATTTCAATTTTTTTCTACTGTAATTATTAATAGATTGTTTTTCATTTTTCAGTCCTCACATATAATGTATTGTAATGAACGATTCACGCCCCATGGTATTAGTTTAAGGGACTCACAACTTCAAGAAAGACTGACACGTTTGCGAACGCCCGCAGGACGTCTGCCGCGCCCGCGTGGAAGACAACTTTGCACACACCAGCGGAAATTAAGTTCATGGCCCGCAAGACCACTGCAAACTGTTATGATTCAGTAAAGGCGGAGAAGCCTAGCGAACAGCAGCGACGCATTGGTATACAAGCCAGGCGAAGAATCCCAAACACATTAAAGCAATAATTGCTTATAAACCACATCATCGAAGAGCCAGCGGAGCTCCCCTCCCGGCGGCACGGTATTTGGGACAGTTACGCCACCAGAAACAAAATAACACGGCAACATTTTGCACGCGCGGTCTGTCAGGCTGTCTGTGTGTGGAACCACGCCGAGATGAAGCCATCAAGATGAAGCTTGGCATGCCGCTCGTCGCTTTCCGACTCACCACTCAGACTACGGCGATGGTATCATTCAGGTTAGTCATATCTTGTAATTGATTAGGACCTCCCTCACCAATAGCATATAATTACTGTAATTCCTAAAAAATGTATTAAATTTATATTATGTCTTCATAATAAGCTTCAGTTCTTCCCCACATAATAGTATAAACCTTCCATGGTCCCTAGACACAAATACAAAATATGGTGTTATGGCGTGTTATGGTTTGCAGGCCGGTTCTTCCACCTTTTCTGAGGTGTTCTGTGATTGGCTGTTGCTTGTGAGGGCTTCCTTTCGGTGGACAAGGCGCCCAAGAGACACTTGTGGAACTTTAACATTTTCCAAGGAAGTCTTGTGCGTAGGGGCTTGGTAAGTAGGTGTAGGTGAAATCCTTGGTTCGAGACCAGTAGGGTGTAATTAACGCATAACTAGATGTAATTTCATAATGAGTAATTGCTTAATAAACAATTACGAATACCAAGAGTATGTACATGTACCGAGAGAGTAATTACATACTAAGTACACATGTTCACCCATAAAATGTCGAAACACAACTGAAAATGTCAGGTGAGGTGTGGCGTGGGCAGGTGAGGTGCTCCTTGCTTCGAGGCCACTAGAGGGTTATTAGGTGTAATTAGACGTAATTGTTTAATGAGCAATTGTGTAGGGGAGAGTCCCCTAGCACCGGACGGCCGCTTGTACCGGAAACGTGATAGTTAATGAGAATCCCGATCGATAGCAGAATCATGCAGGATGTATATGAAAGGCTCCTCCATGTAAACAAAAGCACCAACAGAGTGTATATATATTACTCAAGCTGTTAGCATAGTATACACTTTTTTGTGATTTTCGTTGTTTGTGTACATACTTCATGTAAGATTTAGAAGATCAGTGTATTAAATCAGGTTCGCGAATTGTGCTTATACTTTGTCATGATCTCAGGTGTGACTTAGATAATATGTTACCGAAGTATTAACTTAAAATTATTAATAATGAGATAATGGCGGATACTTTTGTAGTTGTGTGCGCATCCTGTAGCACCGAACGTTCGATGCTCTGTTGTATCGGACACATAGGTAGCCATGGATATTAGAGTAGCCTCGTCTAAAATAAGCTTCGTCCGCAAGCGTGTTTTTGCGCCATCCGCGGACATATTCGAAGATGACTCGTACACAGCACACTGTTGCAGTAGTAGAGGCGTAACAATACAATTGTAATATCTGGAAACAAATAGTCCAGTCAAAATAGACATTCCAGCTTGTATTAATTCCCAACAAGCTGGATTTTTGTGCAGGCCTTGAATACGTCATTACAAATGATATGTCAAAAGTCCCCATCGATCCCGCTTGTGCGTTGTTTTTTATTCGAGGTCAAATGTCACAAATTTGCGTTTTTTGCGTATATCTCTGAAACAACGATAGCTATCGAAAAATGGTTCAGACAAAGTTTGTAGACCGTAAAATTGTCTACAAAAAAGATCTCAACACTTTTCTTTTACAAAGCATCGCTTTCGAGATATAGTGACTTTAGACCGCAGGAAAGTCATATTTTCGACTATATGCACACATTTCCGCACCACCTCTGAGGTAGTGTACANCGAACCCATCACCCCTTTCAGTACTTGAATCCATTAAAGTCTTTAGCCCACGATCAACGACCACAATTTCACTTTAAGTCAAAGATTCTATGCAAATAAAGCAAACTTCTGACATTTTTACAATATTTTGTAACGGTACTGTTTAAAAAGAGAATATAATTCACAAACACGTCTATTCACTACGAAAAACCGTTCAAAACTGACTGCATTTACTAGAGCTATGTCCTTCGGGAAAAGCAGGTACACGCTGGTTTCGACCCGAACAATGAAGTGTCGCAGGTAGATGTTTCTCAAGGCCAACCGCCCAATAGAATTAGGGACGGACGATGACTCACTCAGAATTTATTATTATTTTTCACGTACTTGTGTGCATGGGGCAAATAAAACTATGTTCTAATATTTTTTGTTCAAATGGTTAACCCGATGATGCATACTGGCCACGTATGAGTGCATATTCGTATTTTCTATGTTTAAAATAGCCATAATTCGAGAACAGTGCATCGTAGAAGAAAAAGTGTTGAAATCTTTTTTGTAGACAATTTTACGATCTACAAACTTTGTCTGAACCATTTTTCGATAGCTCTCGTTGTTTCAGAGATATACGCAAAAAACGCAAATTTGTGACCTTTGACCTCGAATAAAAAACAACGCACAAGCGGTATCGATGGGGACTTTTGACATATCATTTGTAATGACGTATTCAAGGCCTGCACAAAAATCCAGCTTGTTGGGAATTAATGCAAGCTGGAATCATAATTTCATCTATTTTGACTGGACTATTAGCTTTCAGAAGTGGAAACAGAGTGCTATTAATCCAAAAAATTTATCATTTTGTTTTATAAATGTAATTTTAATTAACACATTCACATTTGAAAGCTATTTATATACAAAAATTGCAAATTCAATATCTATGACTTTAAGTTATTAGAATTTACATTGAAATCAATAATTTTGAATGTGTATTGTTTTATTGTATTTAAATACTAAAATTGAAGCCTATTTTTGACAAGGTTAGTGTCGATAAAATAATCGACCATTTTTTTATTTTCAGACAAGTAAGATGTAAATTTTCGCCATTTGTAGATTGCGTCACTAATATAAACAACGTCTGGAAATAATTAAAAAAGGCAGACCAGGGGCACATGGACTGAAGAAGACATGAACCATGCTGTGAACAGTGTGCTCTCTTGTAATCTGAGTGTGAGGGAAGCTGTTTAAACTTTTGTTGTCCCAAAAGAGTTCTTTGCTGGACCGGGTAATAAAAATGATGAGTGGTGCGGAAGTTGTGATTGCACCAAAACAAGGGTGGTTTGAGAGAACATTTTCAGATAGTTACGAGAAGTTTTTAGCTGCCCATATCAAGCGGTTGGATGGCATGCTCATGCCTCTCACCAGGAAAGAGTTTCTGAAGCTGTCTTACGATTTAGCTGCTTCTTTCAAGCTGTCACATAGAATTAATACAAACAAGAAAATATGCAGGGAAAAGTTTCTACAACGATTTTATGAAGAGGCATCCGGAACAGGCACTGATAACTGCCAAATCCACCAGCATCATGAGAGCAGTAGGATTTCATAAACCACACGTGGATGTATTTTTTTTAATAAGCTAGGCGAATTGACTGAAAATTTCTTCCCGCCATCTCGTATTTACAATGCGAACGGGACGGGAATATCTACTGTCAATGAAACAGCAAAGTGATTTCACTGAAACGGAAAAATAATGTGGGAAACTAACTTCTGGAGACAGAGGTCACAATGTGCCGCTGATGTTCTGCACGAGTGCCGTAGGGAAATTTATTCCACCTCTGTTTATCTTTCCTCGACAGAAGATGAACAAAAGACTTACGGTTGGTGCTCCTGACGAGAGCTATGGAGTCGCTCAAGAAAATAGCTGGATGAATGCAGACATTTCTTGTCAAGGTTGGGAACACTTCTCCAAGCATGAACATCTGACGGAGCAAAGTCATGTACGTCTAATCCTTGACGGCCAATGCAGTCAAGTTCCCGGTGGAACCGGTGCTGGCCTCACCAAACCTCCCCTCCTGGTGGCCGATACCTATTAAAATATTATACCAGAAGCACTTCTTTCTACTGTACGTTAATCTCCCACAAACAAAAAGCTAAATCGGCTCTTTTGTATCGCAGGGTAACACCGGGAACTTGCGTTTTTGAAACCGCCATGCTGGCCGAACAGAATCAAATTGGCAAACCTAGTGATTTTAATCATGCATACCTAACGCGTACTGCGCGAGTCCTTCTTTCACGTGAAATTAAGCATGGTGGCATACCTGTAACACAAACAGTCACTGCAGTCATAATGAATTGGAGGTCATTTTATATCCAAGATGCCAGCATATCCACGTGCTGTCAACACCTCCCCACACGACTCATAAGCGGCAGCCCCTCGAGCGGTCATTTATGAAACCTTCCTTAGAGGAATATTAGGAAGCATGTTCCTCGTGGATGAGTAAGAATCCTGGACTGCACATAAATGAATACGACATTGCAGAGTTAGCATGTGCTGCGTACACCAAAGTCTGTTGAATGGAGATCGCTCAAAAAATATTCTTTTTCACAGGCATCCATTCATTAAACACCGGCGTCTTCTCAGATTTTTGTATTTTACCTTTATAAGTTACAGATGTGAAAAACCCATCAGCCAGCCAAGAAACTTGAGGTTATATCATGCAGTTCGATACGCCTACCATGCAAGCCAGAGTGAAACCAATTTCAGGTCCAAGTGGGATTTATGAGCCTCGGGAAATGTTGAAAAAAATATCGCCATTACCAGATGCTAGCAAACGTAGACTCCTGTGTAGGAAAAGGAAGGTAAAGAGAATTGAGATTCCTATGTCGACTCTATTTAAGGAAATACTGCAGGCCAAGTACGATGAAAAAGTTGAGAAGGAAACAAGAAAGTGCCTCAAGTGCAAGAAACCTCTCAAATTTGATGATACAACAGTGACTAAATCTAGTGAACAAGAAACGGTCTGTATATTGTGCGGGGAAAGTTTTCAGGAAGACTGGATACAGTGTCATAAATGTAAAGAATGAGCCCATGAAAACTGTGCTAACAATGAAGGAGCACCATTATTTTATAAATATGATTCATGTCTTTGAACACTGGATTGGATCTAGCGGAGATTAAATAATATGCGTGTGAAGATAACGGCCTAAATATGTCGAACTCTTTGGAAACATAATGCATGTTTTATTATTATAGATGGTATTGATAATGCGTTTTCAGCAAATGTAATATTTAGAGACATAAGTAGCCGAGTTTTCACAAAATTTTACAAATTACACATTTTTTTAAAGGCCAATTTGATATATTTACATTATGTTTACAGACGCATATAGAACCCCCTTAATATGTTCATGTCCTTTTAACAGCAAAATAATATAACATTACTTATTTAATTAACAGAATATTTAGTATATAGAAAAAATTTTGGTTATATTTGTAACTGTCTGGTACTGCAGGCCATTTTTTATAAATGAGGAAAAATAGTCAAATATTAAGTTTAATATTCTAACTAACCATGTCAAATTTTTTTTTGTTTCAGAACTATTGTTGTATATGTACTGGAGGATATCGAAAATGTTATATTTTATGAACATATGCATATATTGGAGCACAATATACAAAAATAAACACTGTCCGAGACTATGTGATTCACAGCTAATGAGTAATTTCATAATGAATAAGTGCACATACCAAGAGTAAGTACATCTACCGAGAGAGTAATTACACATTTAGTACACGTCCTACCCCGACCACGACCACTGCTCACTCGCAACTGAGCTGTTAATCGCCAATATGTTTGCTTTATACATCCGCCATCTTGGAATGTATAATATAGATAAGGGAGCCGAGCGAATGCCTGCAGAGAGTCCGACCGCCTCCGTCTCCGAGTACTTGAACCCTTGTACTGGGAGCAACTCTCTATCTCACCACACGTAGGGCTGTGTCTCATTAGCTCGCCCGCCCTTCCCCAGGAAAGATCACCACGCTGCTGCAGGAATACAGTGAGATGTCGGGCGACCGCCCCGCTCAGAATGTGCATGTTCCTTATCCCTACCAGAGCCATTTCCTCCAATACTCCGGTGCCTCACATAAGTTTACGTCAAAAAATTCATTTAGAATGCATGTTGAATGAAATACCTGCCATCACTGAATAAACATACATTTCTCACATAAACAGTAAACAATATATATTTATTTAAATTATCACCGGTAAAAGCAAACTTGAACTTGTAATATTTCCATAACTTTTTGTTCTCTGTAATGTTAATATGTCAGCTACGCTTTTCTCACGCAACTGTTTATCAATGTACGTGTACCGCACTGTTAATTACAGTACGCTTTTTTAAATTTTTTATATCCAGCACTTTTTGTTTTCTGAAACGTATATATGTCAGCTACGATTTTCTCACGTAACGGTTTAACAAGCAACGTGTACCTACCCTGTTTGCAACAAACATTTATCCCCAATATACTTTTTGAAGTAATGGTAAATAATGATAATAAGAAATACATTTAAATTATACTTATTATAACTCCCTCACTCACACTATGTACACATTATATACACCAAAAATTACGTTAACACTTAATTGTAACACAGTTTATTCTTCTTCTAAAAATAAAATATTTTGTTGAAATAAAAAAAAAATCTGAAATATTTAAACATCTTCCATGCTATTTTTCTCTTCCACTAAACATCCGATGAAGATTTCTTCCTTGCGACACTTTTTTTTCTGGTTTATCTCAAATTCTTCATACTTTATAAACACATGGGCAGACGGTGTGGTAGATATTTGGCGAGTTAGCACACTATACTCGCTTTGGGTTGGATGACAGGCGACGAGGTAACTCACCCCGCGTTATCAGACATGTGGCTAGCCAATAAACTGGACTCCCACCATGAAATACTCGTTCATGGTGTTTCTTTTGAAGGTGATAGATTGTGTTTAGCTGGCGCTGCAAACACGACCCCGCGTTTTTCGCAGACAGATGATGTGGAATGGCAGACGGATGTTTAGCTGACGTTGACGGATGCAAGGAGACGACATTACTGAGCTGTTAAATTTGTGACGGATTTCTGTAATCGCCTCAAGGTAATGTCATTACATTATCAGTCCCGATGTAGCGGTTGTCGTCGTCACTTGACAAGGCAACATTGGTAACACGTTCGCTGAATATATCGTGGGCACGCGAACAGAAATGATATTAGATCCGCAAAACCCATTAATTTCGCATGAGGCAAACCAATTAATCCTCGTGCATGAGCGACTGCAACACGTTAGATTTTGTACCCTTAGCTTTTGTACTCTTAGCTTTACGCACACACTGGTCATTCAAAACAGTATATGTGTAAAGTTCAGGATGTAAACCCACAAAGCGTGAGATGAGCGGTCAGTATATTTATCCTTCATAACTACTGTAACGCCTTTTACTTCACAAACTGAAAGTACCAACTCAGGGCAAAGAGTTTCCTGGTAATTTACTACCTCGTCAGGTGGTTCACTTAACAAAATTTCTCTGTCCGTCTCACCCATAATAGGGCAGTTTTGACTAGTCATCTGTCAACTCGGCAGGCTGGTGCAAAACTTCTACGGTTACAAGTGGTGTACATACGAAAACCATAGTGGCAAAAACTAGTTTACAGATCAGGGATCAGACCCCTCTTTCACTGACCCTAATCTGTTTACTTTCCGGTCATATGTGTTGCCGAAAGCTGCCGAATTGGTATTTACCCACTCGATTCCTGGCGGTATGGGCACGAAAACCGGTGTGCATGGGTCAAGTGGTGCTTGGTTTGCAAAATACCCACCTCTGGAAGTAGTAAGCAGTTTATTTGTTAAACGGCATTTCTGTGATCTGTTTTCCAAGGTCACTTTGATTTGTTTAGAAGGGTCGCTAACCCTTGACTGTGGGAAGTATTCGGTCCCTCGTTGCTTGAAATTTGAGCCCCTTTGTGGCCATGCTAACTCGGTCCATATGGAGCAGGAGGTGCAGTTGTTTGCGTATCTAGTGGGCGACTTGTTGTGCATCCGTGACCTTCGTCAGAGCGTTCCCCGTCGTAGTCGCTTCCCTCTTCTCTCGCCGCTCTGTAGCGCTGTCCTCGCCTAGATCGTCAACTGGAGTAAAGATTCCTCCCACGGTAGGAATGCTGGCTGTCGTGTCCACGGTCCTGGTTTTGCAATTGGTAGGACTCTAAAAACTCCTCATCGTAAGTGTTAACTCTGGGGTTCTGGTATTGTCTGTGAGCACTGCTGTAGTTCTCGAACTGGTTGCCTGGGTATAGAGTTGGCGTTCACTCTTTCTGCACAGGTTTTTCGCCCTCGCGGTTCACTTTCTGCCTCTGAAGATTGTCGATCTGGTTGAAAGCTAACCGCACTTACCTTACGAAACAATATCTCAATTCTGCCTGCCGGCCCAGTGCATCTGGTACTTGTAGGCTAGCTCGTGCAGCACCATAGCAACGAACTCGTCATCGCTGATAGGCGGAGTGAGGTGGCACGATTTTTCGTATACCTCTGAATTGTGCGTCTTTAAGCCTTTCCATTTCCCTGGGAAAAAGCGTTTGGCGTACAACTGGGCTCTCAGGCTTCCTTGGATATTTGGGCTCCAGAAATGCTCCAGAAACTTGTTTTGGAATTCTGAATAGTTTATGAGTGTGATACGCACTTCTTCCCACCAATAGTATGCTGTTGAACGGAGTGGAAGGTTAAGGCAGCGCAGTATCGCTGTCTTGTAGGTTCGAAGAGGGTAGCATACTCCTCGAATTTAATGAGGACTTTGACTGGGGTTTCTCCGAGTTTTCCTTCAAACGGCCCAGATATTGGAAGAGTGGTGCATCAGAGTACTCATGGGAGCATTCTGTTGGTTGATCAGGGTTGTTACTGGGTTTACCGCACCTGCATCTGGCCTCGGTGTAACAGTAGGCGAAGTGGTAGTGGTGTTAGATGGTCGTGTTTCCTCCCTTACTGTAGCACTGGCAGCGATCTGCATGTTTTGTATGTCTACCACAACCTGCCCAATCTGATACATATTTTCCACAACTTTATCGGGCGTTCAGTCGCTCTAGTCCGCTCGACACTGGCAGCTTCTTTCACCTGTTAAAATCGGCTCTCCATGTAGCGATCAAACGAATGCCGCTGATTTGTTACAAGCTCGTTGACTTGTGTCGGGTCAGTTGCAGAGGCCGGTATCCTCTCTAACATGTTTAATCGCTGTTCCACGGTGCTTATTTCAAGTGTACAATGCTCCATTACCAGCTCGAGCTCATCCTTGTTAGGTGCTACCTCTCTGCGTACAGTATCCACCTCCTTCTGTGCCTGAATCAATTTGGCAGTTAGGCTGCTTGCCAACAGCTTTATTTTCTGTTGAATTTAGCTGGCCTATTCCAGTAACTGTGTTTGCATGTTCTATGTTAACCCACTAGCCTGCTTCTGCAATTGTCCCTATAATTTCTCGGCCTGACTCTGTAACGTTTCCTCTAATTTCTCGACCAAAGAAGCCCTGTTCTCCGCTAATTGCACCGTATTCTGCGCTGCCTGGTTCGGTAGATTCTCCTTCAATTTCTCTGCCAAATGCGTTCTTATCTCCGCTGCCTGGTTTTGCAACTTTTTATCCAATTTCTCAGTCTGGTTTTGCAACAATGCTGACATTTGTTGCATAAACGCCTGCAGCATTATTTCTTGGCTTGTGGCACCTGGCTATGGTTGATTCAGACAGTATTGCATGTGTAGAGACTGGCTCACGTGGTTTTGTCTCCTCTGTGTTAGAAGCAGTGCCCCTTTCCCTCTACTAGGCATGTTACCTATGTCGTTTATCCCATCTCGACAACGTAATCTAAAGGTTTATAAAATATATGATTGGTACGTCTACATTTCTATGGAGTGTGCTGCCTCCTACTCATGAAATGTTTTCGTCACTCGATATAAGAAATATCTGACTTTTCCCTTTTGTGGCCTCACTTGGCGTGCCAGATTATATAATGTAACCTAACGACTACTCACAACACTCGCAACAAAGCACACAACAATAACCAATAATGCATGAAGTGTGACAGAAAAATGGACTGCAAAACAATAATAGACTCTGTTTGTGTGAGGTGGAAAAAGGGTTCAGTGTACGTATGTGTAAATGAGGATGACGTTGTGACAGCTGTAGTAAATGTAGCGGGTTTTATGTGTAGAGTGCCAACCATAGCTGCGCAAGCCCGATCGTCCAAACTGACTACGAGTTTACTGTGCTTATTGAAACCCAGAATTATTGACCCCCCAACACATTGGTAACACAAAGCCGTGTGAAAAATGTAAAACAAAATCACTGTGGTGACGCACGAAGGCAGTCTGACGAATTACTTTACCAAGCCACGTCCAGACCGTAATTAGCAATACACACACAATTGGTCTTACCAATATTACGCAACGTGTGCCATCTGTACACACAGCAACACTGCCGTCTGGTAGCAAATTGTTTGTGGACAGGACACACACATACACAAATTGTAGCAATAGGAGAAAACTTGCTACGACTGCTGAATGACAACAATGAACGACTGCGTTTAAAAATAATATCTGTATGTTTCACTGTCTTCAAAATTACTAGACTTTATACGAGAAAAAGAAAACAAAATACTTCATCCACATAACTTTATAATTTAGCAAATTATCTGCGCCTCCGAAAATATTGAAAACATTATTGAAATATTCTGCGTTTGGGTAGTGGCATTTGAAACAATAGTGACCAATATTTCTATTAAAAATATTTACTTTAAATAAAACTTTTGCAATTAGCTATGATTATGTTCAGGTTTGACGTAGTTAATGTAGGAAAAAGTCGTGTACATAAGAGAAACAACATGACAGCATGAAGCATATTATTTTCTATAAAGTTGTATTAACGGTGATATGTAAAAACTTTATTTTGAATTTCTTAGCTAAAATTAGTAGTCAAAACTTATAATGTTATGGTTTAGAAGTTCCCGATGATCGAGTACGTCGACCAGGCATCTCTGAAAATACGCTGCAGCTCTGGGTGACGTATTCCCTAAATGTAAGCTCATGGCTTACGGTGATAGCATACAGTTAAATGGAACCTTAACGGACGTTGCACGATATCTAGTTAACCTCTCTGGAAGCTACGCGGAGGGAGGCGATACAGTGCTCCTTCTTACTTAAAACACCTCGCGTCTTCGTCTCTATTAGACGGCCAGCAATTTCAGGGGTGCTAACTCGTACTTTCCTGGTAACAAATCTAAATTTAACACCTAATGCAAAGCCCACCCGTTCTGGCTGCCTGATGTCGCGTTACAAGATGTCCGTCTTCCTTATCGAAAACTAAACTTAAGAATGTTCTCTTAAAAAAGACTATCCAATCATGATAGTAACAATTCAAAATCATTTGTATTGCCACATAAAACTACCCCAATGATCAAAAATGCAAAGTTTCACACGGCCTTGTGAGTACACGTCACAATGTAAAAACAGAAAGACATTCAAATATTCGGCCAATAAAAAAACTCCCAAAACAAAATTAACGTAATTGACTCTGTTTCAAAACAAATAAATGTATCGTACGGAAAAAAAAATTATTGAAAAATGATATTGATCTTATTAATCATAAAAAATACATACTTATAATTATTCATTATTATAGCTCAAAAAGTATGTGTTACATATTTGAGCGTATTCGAAACTGTGCTGGCGTTTGCTTGGACAATAGTTTTTTATTTTGTAAATTTTGTAATTATGTACATCGCTACAAATATATAACTAATACCGGCCTTGGACTTCTTGAGCTGGCCAAACAAATACATGGGAAATTAATCTAGTGAATTATTAGCTAATGGGTTGCAGATCGTTCATTAGGTTTTTCTGTAGACGCTTGTATCATTGGCACAAATAACATTATCTGATAACATTAGTCACTACTTGCTGTATTATGTATAAATAAGAATTTTGACCTCTTGATGAATGGCACGCTGTTTCATGTCATGAGGTATGCAGAATTTATTCTAGTTAACGAAATAAATCTTAATTCGTTTTGATTTGTATGGAATGTTCTGGAATTAATATATTTAATTTGATAAAAGATTGCGTTATATTTATAATTAACTGGAACATAAGCGTTATTTTTTTCAATATTGGTGTTGAGAGTTGACATATATTTCGGCTACTCTTAAAAAACGAAGTCTTGAAAGCCGATGAGGGTGAAATTTAGTGAGAATGGAGCATCGCCAGAACACAAGGNAAACCCGCCGACCAGCGACATCGTCCGGCACGATTCCCACTTGCAAAAATACGGGTGTGACCCGGCCGGGGATTGAAACTAGTTCGCATTGGTGAGGGGCAAGCACTCCTACCGCTCAGGCACAGAGACCCCTTCAATCTATGAATTTGAGTTTTAAGTTTTACGCTTGCAATCCATGGACCAGTCGTCATTAATGGTTGCGGCCTTTAATGTATAAAAATGGTTGGACACCACTTCCTTAAATATTCGTACATATTTTGGAATTCCACGTGACCAAGCATCTTATGAAGTTCTAAAAACAGACGAAACCTTAAATTTTATTATACTGCAATGTTCCACTCGTCTTTGAATTTAGAATAAGACTGGCTTTGATGAAACAAAATACCATCTCTTGTACGGGATCACTCCCGAATTTTCACGTAGGTGAATCGTGCCAGACGATGTCACTGGTCGGTGGGTTTTCTAGGGGATCTCCTGTTCGCACTGTGCTATCATTCCGTTGCTGATCCATCCTCACCTCACTTCTCCATCATCGGCTTTCAAGATATCGATGTTTAAAGCTGCTCAAATCTCTCCACTTCATCTCCCTTCAGGCAAAACAAATTCTTTAGCATATGTACCCTGGGTTCACGGTAAAGTGAGCACTTTTGAAATTAACTTTTGAAAAATGTCACTGCCCCCAACTTGCATTTATTTAACTGATACTATGACTGTCACGTGCCGCTGTGAAGTTGCTTATAATGGAGGGAAAGCAATTTGAAGTTTTAAAATTAAATTCAAAGTGTTACATAGACATGTGTAAATAATTGAAATCATTTCGTTTCTTAATTTTTTCATTAATGCGTGCAAGTTTAACAATAAGCAAATATAATATTTATTTACATTTCAAATATTTTAACAGTGTTACTTGACCAGTGAATGAATAAAGTGATCAGGCTCATAACAAGGTAAAGTTAAAGCGAAAGGATAAACTATGTACATACACGTAGGTCTTAAGCAAGGATTTTAATAGTTCTCATTTCACCGCGAATAGTCCATATTACTCAAAATTATGCAGAACATATTTCTCAGCCAGTTCATTTGAACTGCGGACTTTTATTTTTCTTCAAACAATGAGGTGCACCATCGTGTATGTAAGTTAGATTCTTAGCTGTCATATTATTGATACCTTACATATGGCTAAATTATACGTAAATACTTGTACCAACAGCGCTCATTTGGTTAATCTGCTGCCGAATTTTTTCCCTGCCTTCAGGCCAAGTACAGATTGGTGGTCCGTTTGCAAAATATATTTCTCTCGCAGTAACAAATTTCTAAAATATTGGAGCGACCATACCACGCTTAACATTTCCTTTCCTGTGACCGTATAATTTCCCCCTGGCATATACACTGGAGAGCCAAAAAAAAGTGGTATAGGCGTGCTTATGCAAATAACAGAGATATGGAACCAATCTGAGTAACGCGAGGCGGTCGGCAGCGCCTATATAAGACAACAAGCGTCTGGCAAAGTTGCTAAATCAGTAACTGCTCCTATATTTGCAGGTTATGAAGATTTAAGTGAGTTTGGACGTGGTGTTATAGTCGGCGCACCAGCGATGAAACAAGCATCTTCAAGGTAGCGACAAAATTTGGATTTTCGCGTAAGACAATTTCACGGATGTACCGTGAATATCGGAAATCCAGTAAAACATGTAATATTCGACATCACTGCAGCCGGAAAAATATCGTGAACAAACGGGAAAAACGACGACTGACGAGAATCATTAAACGTGACAGACGTAAATATCCTCATGTCCATTATGTATTCCGACGGACGTGGGCAATTCCAGCAGGACAATGCGACACCTCACACATCGAGAGTTGCTACCGAGTGGCTCCAGGAACACTCTTCTTACTTTAGACACTTACATTGGCCACCTCAATCACCAGAGAGGAACATTATTCAGCATTACTGGAATGCTTTGCAACGTGATGTTCAGAAGAGATATCCACCGCCTCGCACTCCTATGGATTTGTGGACTGCCCTGCAGGATTCATGGTGTGAAATGCCTTCTGCATACATTCAGACATTAGTCGAGTCCATGCCACGTCGTCTTGCGGCACTTCTGCGTGCTCACGGGGGCCCTTCACGATATTAGGCAGGCGCACCAATTTTTTTGGTTCTTCAGTGTACATCGAACACCTTGCCATCGCCGCTGCCTTTTCAATTCCATCATTTAGCAGTGCATCTTGGCTCCCAGAGTGTAGTCAGGCATGAAGGCATGCAAATAATACATATCACATTTTACTGATTGGTGGATTATATGTTCGCTTTAGTATTAGTTATTTCTATATTAAAAGGTCTTTTTCCTATCTATGGTTCCGTACGGATCATGCCTGCGTTATAGCTCGAACAAAGAAAAGTAAGTTCTTGCAACTTTTTCTGAATAGGTCGTGTAGAAACTCACTACTCCGAGAAAGCACGAAGATGTTTAACACTCCACGTTGAAGGGAACGCCTTCATGGCAGCAATTTTGTCTGGTGCAGTGCGTATCCCTGTAGGTTAAAGGATATGGCCTAAAAATGGAACTTCTTTACAAAACAGCGACTTTTTAGTCTTCACAGCAATACCAACTTTAGTTAATTTTGCCAACACAATTATCTATTGTTAAATGTGTGCTTCAAAAGATGCCGACACAATAAGTTTATCGTCCAATTACGATCTTGCGAAGTCGGACGAATCTTCACCCAAGGTTAAAGTCATGCTGTTGCTAAACTTCGATACAATAATATGAGGTACAAAAGGAAATACTTGCAAAAAATGTATCCTGTATACTGCTGGAATTCTTCCTGTAGTGTAATCTGCCAGTATTCATTCGTTAGGGCTATGGTGGTTATGTACACGTATTTCACTCCATGAATAGCCGAAGTAGCTCCTCAGTCAGCCTCATACTTTTCCCTTGACTTCATGGTTATTTCATGCAGGCCTGCAAGTAGAGAAAAATCTTTGACAATAACGAGGAACCAATGTGGATCAATCCAGCAACTTGGGCACACAGACTTAATCTTTTCAAATGTCATAACTGTATTACCTTGATTAGAATAATCATGTCGAAGATTATATCATCCATGCTAAACAAAACCAAAATATTAACTTTGCCATGTAGTAATTGCTTTGGTATACGTAAGCATGACAATGTTATAATGAACCCACTGCTGTGCGTCCAAACACAAATCATCCTTTTTATGCACACAAGCCATCGGAATGTAGTGTGACCCCGATGCATGCTTTACGATGTTCCATAATAGCATTAGTTTCAAGTATTCCTCCATCTGAAAATCTTACTTTGCGGGAATAGTATACATATAACAGTGGAAGGGTACACCAGCTGTGACCTGTATGTTGGATTAAAAAAATTTATTTCTGTAAGGATGTTCCAAAAATATGGGGCGATTAAGGAATAACAACGGTTCTGGTCATTGCATTTTCTACATCTCAGAGACTCCACACTGGCTGTGGATTGATAAAAATTTTCATGCACGGCTAGAACTCTACAACTTAAAGGCCAGTTAAACCCACATACTTCACTTTGTATCATGTTAACGATCTTTTCAGACTACCTCCAACTTTTCGGTGACGTCACTGTGCTGACTATTATCTGGTGCGCTCGCAGGCCATTCGCAAAAATTCCAATTTAGTTTATAGATAGTTAAGAATTCTAGACACTTATTTGGGCTTACCTAAACCTTCCACAGTTAACAATACCTGTATGCTAACAACCGAACTGGACTTCAACAAAGCTCCCACAACCTTCAATATAGGTATCGAATATGTAGGTAATTTAAAGCTCGATGGTAAAATATTATCGATAGAATTTTCTGAAATACAGTTCACTTCAGTGCTGCTGTCCAGCAAACAATGTACCTTCACACCACAGACTGTCACCATTAAATTCGGGCAAAGTGATTCTTGGTAATTTTTTTTCCACATCAGGGGGTTCATTCGGCGAAACTTCCCGGTCTGTTTCGCCTATTAAAAAAATTTTGACAACCCCTTTTGTCGGCTTGGGAGGCTAGTTCAAAATTTCTTCACTGTTAACTGGTGTACAAATAGACTTTGCGGTGGCAAAATCTGGTTCAAATATCAGCGATTGTGCCCCCTTTTCACTGACGCTTAGTGGCTCAACTTCCTGTAAAAACTACTTCTGGAAGGTACCGCTTTGAAGTTTACCCAATCACTACTGCGCGGCATGGATACAAAAGCATGTGTACACAGGTCGAGACTCTTTTGTATGGAGAATTATCTGCGTCTAGGGTGGACTGTATAGCCGATATCTCTCTTGCCAAACCTTACTGCCTGGTTCTGGCTTCTCGTGTCCCCTAATTTGTCTTATAAGGCCTCTGTCCTTAACTGTCTGGTACACTTACAAATTTCACATTTGACAATTTAAACATTTGATAGCTGATCTTTCTCGGTCCGGGTGGAGCTGGTGGTGTAGACTATTGCGAATCTGGTATCCATGAGAACGGTACCCTCCATTGTCTCTCTAAGAATGGTTCCCTTATTGGTTACTTTCCTCTTCTCTTGAGTTGCGGTATACTCTACACTGCCTGAATCTCCTGCTGGAATATTACTTCTTGCTTCTGGGAGGAGTATTGCCCATTACGCCCGCTGTCCTGATAATAAAGCAAATTTGGCTGAATGTACTCAATATGGTATGTGTTCACTCTAGTGTTTTGATCTTGCCTAGGTGCACATAAGAAATTTTTATGTTGGTTGCCGGGGTACAGGGGCGGAGATCGTTCTGTTATGATGGGATCAGGCCTTAGCTGAACGGGCTGCCTGATCACACCTTCAAAAATTAAACCAGGGCACGAGCGTGATTGCAACAGCACCTTGTGAAAGACAGTTGCAGAAATCCCCTCCACCGGCCAGTAAACGAGGCCGAAATATATTAAACAATGCTCCCGATGTAGGCCAGGGTAACACCGGGAGCGGCATATTTTGTCGTCGACCCGACCAGAGAGAAGACCACTGGAGATGGATGTGTCCAGCCATCGTTAACCGCCTCCGACAACATGAACAATGTGGGGGCATTCCAATTAGATTGTAATAGAAATGGCGTGAGGTAATAACAGTTAATATAATTAATCAGCATCTTGGTATACCATTTAAAGCTCCCCCGATCAATAGTCACGTA
The DNA here is from genome assembly GCA_002778355.1 of Clitarchus hookeri. Taxonomy (NCBI): domain Eukaryota; kingdom Metazoa; phylum Arthropoda; class Insecta; order Phasmatodea; family Phasmatidae; genus Clitarchus; species Clitarchus hookeri. The sequence goes on from NQII01001003.1 coordinate 458,177, forward strand.
ATTAGTTATTGCATAATACTTATGTTCAATAAACATCATCTAATTCTATTGTGCTCTACCGAATCATGACTTATTATTAAGCTACGTCCATAAGCACATTTAACGTATGAATGGCTTAAAAGCTCATTCGTAACAGTTTGCTCTGGAGAAGCTTGTCACCCTAACGGCTTGAATTTTGCCTTTGTTAACAGCAAATTTATTCAAATTCTAAGAAGAATTCCCTGTATGTGACCAGGTTACTGTCATGCCTGCCAGTTCAGTGAGTTTGGTACCTATAAGGCCGCTGATTTAATACCATGGCAATGGAATCATCTTCACTGATTGGAGTGGTCAAATGGCGAGATTTCTCTTAATACACGAAAAGGGAAAATTCCAAACTTTTCCCTTTCCCTGGGAAAAATCTTTCCTCTTGCAACTGCGCCCTCAGGTTTCCCTGATTTTCAGCTCCAGATATGTTCCAAATATGATTTCTGAATTGTGCGTAGGTCGTAGTTTTTGCTCGTACTTCCTCCCACCAGTAGTATGATGTGGAGTGGTGGGCGATATATAGGCAGCATAGCATGCCACTGCCTGGTAAACCGAAAAAGGTGGCAAATTCCTGAAATTGATTAAAAAATGTACAGTATTTACGCATAACTTTGCATCAAATCTGGATTATTGATCTTCACATAGTTACGATTGGTGGTGAAGGAGCATACTCGTAGGTGCAGTAGACTAGCTGTTTATATTTTTCAACTCCACATTCATCATGGCATGGTGTCACTAGGGGTGAAATTGTTTATCGCCTGTCTGCATCTCTCCGCTTCTAGGTATATGGCTATGCGTTGGCATGAATGTGCAGTCAAAATGGTATAATGTATTGTGGGAGATAATGGCTATCTCAAATATGTTGTTTTCTCTGAAGAGGTGACCTTTTTTGTCAGTTTTGTAGTGAACTGGCATAAGGTGCGTATTTGGGGTTTACAGTCCCCTCGAGAGGTGTCAGAGTGTCAATGTTTGGTGCGCAGTTATTCATGAAAAAATTGTCGGACCATTCTTTGAATTTCCTCAGTTGCTTAATTATCACCCAGATGTAATTTTTCCACAAGTCAGTGCATTGATTCGCTGGGGTCTGGAGGTTCTTGCCTATCTTGATGCAGCTTTTCCTGGGCAACGGTTTGATCATTATTACCCAGCAGTTTGGCCTCCATGCTTCTGTGATGTTGGCTATTGTATGGCAATAAACTGCATATCGACTAGATGTGATACATGCTACCAAGTGTACCCTATAGAGTCTTAATTATGTGTGTCCTGTTTCTACAAAAACCGCGTTTGCTTGCACATTTTGACAGCCTTCTGTTCGTCTCTGCCTTACTTAAAGTGGATGTAAATACAGTTTTTGATAAATAAAAGACTTATTCTACAGCTTGTATAGTCCATACTATTAAAAAATACACTTATAATATTTCCGACAATGGATTGCACAACTAATAATATTGAAATATTTTTTTGATTGAGGGAAATGTAATTTACACAAATTCATTTTATACACCATTTATCACACAATTAATAAAGAACATAAATACAAGTTTATATTATACAGAATGAGTATAAAAGAATACCCCAACTTTGAAGGTCTACAATATCAACAACAAACAAACTACAACATTAATTTACCAATCAAATGAACCATGGAACCGTGATGTTTGTTTACCATACATTCATAAATGTTAATTGTGACCACCATGAGCAGCCCAAACGACGTCTATGCTATAATCAAACTCGTTCCACCCTTTTCTCAGCATGTCCGATGTTACGGTTTGGATGGCGTCCGTAATTCTTGTTTTGAGGTCGTCAATGTTAGGCGGCAATGGTGGACGAAACACTTGATCCTTTTTGTATCCCCATAGAAAAAACCGCACGCGGTAAGATCCGGGCTTCTTGGGGGCCAGTGATGAATAGCCTGGTCACTAGCTGCTCCTCGATCAATCCAGCGTTGTGGCAACGTCTCGTTCAGGTATCCGCGAACAGCTAGGTGCCAATGGGGTGGCACACCATAAAGGAAACATCAGACCTTCCCCTTCATATTGACGTGTCGAATGCGCGCTCGCTACCCTCTCGCCACCTCAAACTGAGAGTTAGGAACGCCATCCAAACCGTAACACCGGACATGCTGACAAGAGCATGGAACCAGTTTGATTATCGCGTAGATGTCGTTCGTGCCGCTCATGGTGGTCACATTGAACATTTATGAATGTATAGTAAACAAACCTCAAGGTTCCGCGTTTCATTTGATTAGTCAATCAATTTTGTAGGTTGTTTGGTGTTGGTATTACAGACCTTCAAATTTGGGGTATTCTTTTATACACATCCTGCATTTATGTCAAAATTATAAGTTTTCCATATTGACTTCAATGTTTTCTTTTCTCGTTTAACAAAAATTGTACATATTGCCCTAGCATAGAAGGCTATCGTATGCAAGTATAAGAAGTTCACTATTATTTATATGCATCAGCCCATATGAGGAGCTGCACCACTCTCAGGATCATAGCATTAATTAATCGTCGCGAGTAGCCACATCACCAGTAAAGAGTTGGCCAAATATCACATTCTAGTTGCGCAGTAGAACTGGATCCTCTTTAACAGTTGGATCGGTGACATCTGGCATGATGAAATATGGAACATTGATGGAAGAACCAGCATCGTCAGTCCCAATAAAACATGCTTCTGAGCGACAATGTCGGCATGTGTGTGCCAGTTTGATTTCGGAACCATAGGAAAATCAATCGAAAGACATAATATAATATATCTTGAGAATGCTTATGAGTGCCCGGCGCCGACGGTGCACTCGCTGGCGTCTGAACATTTGGCTGGAGGCGTTGCTGGACTCTGGGTGCTGTCAGTGTAAAAATGCATCATGCCCCACTTGAAGTATCTCCACAACACCACCTGTGCATGGATAATAGCGAGAGGCAGACTTTTCTGGGCAGGGTCAATGAACTTTGCTGTGGTGAAGGGCAACTATGTTCATAGAGTCATGTGAAATACAATGCAGGCAGACAGTCCCATACATTCAACTTGAATCTGCGATGGCTGTATATTCCAGTCACAGTTACTTACAACTTTTCTGAAGCCCTGCTAAAGTTTTACTTCCATGATACTCCTCCACCTCATGCAAATGAAACCATGTCTTGAAAATTTCACCAAAGGGACAACACACCACATTCTTGGGCACTATATTTAATAATATATTGCATAAGAGCTATTTCTTAATATGCTTTACCAACACACCTATTTTCTTGCTTTTTTTATTCATATTAATAACAAAGTAAATAGTATAATTTATTGGTCATATATAAGTATAAATATTTGTTAACCAACAATATCTAACTTTTGTATTAACACACTTATACAATTTTTTTGATTAATTAAATATATAGAAAAAAAACATTGGGAGATTTTTAAAAGGTTTCATTCAAAAAGTGCGAAGAAACCGCGAATAGACTATGGGCAATAGGAAAATGTGTGAATGTCCATTGCTGAGCCACTCCATTGCAGGTGCAGTTGCCCAGCTATTAATATTCTGCGAAGATACTGTATTTCATGGAACTGTAGTCATAATTTTCATTCACAAAAGTCTTCGTATGAAAAAACGCCATGGTAATGATCGGAACTCCAGGCTGCGACTAACCGAGCACGTCGCTTTTCCCATTTATATACTGTGAACATCGATCGGGTGTGCCACCATAGTAAAACTAAATTCACATGAGACAATTTTTTGTTATGTAACATTGCGTCTATTAGGATGAGTGTTTTGTCGTAGACCTTCGAATCCCAGTCCAAGAACGCAACACACCACACGCGTAGCAGCTGCGAATTATTATTAGGATGGGCCAACTCAAGTTTAGTTAGACCTGTCGCAGACATATCGCTGCTGGTCGTCGTTCTGTTTCATCAGATTGCGCACTGCTTGCTCGTCGATGATTTTCACACCTCCTTTGCACAATTTATTCAGCCACTTTTTCTACCCTTGCTCCGCCATGTAAATCGGTCCACGTGGTTATTGCATAAGCAAGTCCTGCAGCACATAACCCACTTCATGGTATATTATCTTGCCATCATCCTACTACAGCCACTAGCAGTAATTGGTTAGCCAGTGTTTGTTTTCTTGCTCTTCTCATCCAAAATTTCTGCGGATAAGAAGGCGGAAAAGGTATGTTCGTATCTTGCTATCACCGGCATAGGCCACTGCGATCTCTTAGAGCACATAACCTCTCTCGCTCAGGAATCCTGGCAGATTACATTAGATATAAAGAACAGGATGCTAATTGATCCATCGATCAGACCATCATATTTATATATGCTTAGCTGAGCATGCTTATAAACCCCAAGAAATGGTAGTAGATATATACTTTGTGCTTTAAAATGTTGAATGATATTTTTTTTCATCTTCCCCAAAAACATTTTATTGCTCTACACGGTCATCCTCATCCAGAGTACATGTTTTCCTCTCGCATGGTAGTTTATGGCGCATTGTCTTCTCTAAGTATAGAATCATGTCACTGTCTTCATCTGGAATGAGAACAAGGTTTTCACTATCACATTTTTCTTTAAAGCACAGCGTTGTTTCCTGGCCTTTTAGTCTTATTGTGTGATGTCTACTTTTAAAATCGGGTTTGAAGCTTATATTTTTCTCCTGGTTTGGCTTCTACAGTTCTTCGGTGATACAATGTAGCATCACATTTGGTCTCATGCTGAAGACTACATAGTTTTGACCATCGTAGCGTATGTGGTCAAATGAATATACTTTCTACTTTCTCTCTTCATTCATGTTGTTTGGGTTTTATGCTAGCACTAGGGTATAGCAGAGGCGAGCGTGAATCACAACGTCGTAGGATCCTATTTTTTACAACATCTTCGCAGCAGGGGTGCCCAGCGAGTACGCTACATAGCTGACCCATGGGGAATTACATTGGAATAACACTTGACCATACCTGTTGCGACAGAGATCTCTTATGTCACATCGGTACTTGCAGGTCAAAGAATTAGGGTAACTGCCTTCCAACCTCTCGATGTTGATGGTTGGAGCATAATTATGGTGTACGACCACCAGTTGGTGGTGTAAGGGCTGGACCATAGGCATTACGAGTTCGATTGCACGAGGTTGGAAGTCGCATGTTCTTCAGGTTCGTTCATGATTTTGCTCTGTGATGTGGTGTTTTCCTTCCGTCTGGGGAATCACGTCTCTCATTGCAGGAGCCGATACAGTGTTATGGGTAGTAGAGATTGTGGTGGTGGGTGCTGAATTGACAACTCATGTTGTAGTTGGGATGAAGGTGGCTTCCGCATGTCATCATCATGCCTTACACCAGCCGCGGGAATGCGGTATGTCTGGCATGGAGGAGGTTCGGTTCTCGAATCACTCTTTGCAAAGCAGGTAATTGCGAATATCTTCGTCTTGCTGCAGGTATCCCGGTAGTATCTTGCTTATGGACCGAACTTCGGAGCACTCGCACATAAGTTTAAACTCCCCGATCGGAGAAAACGTGTTCGTATTTCGTATCTACAGCCACGAGCGAGCGAAGCCTCCTATACACAATGAAAGCCGAAATTATTTTCTGCTCTTTGGACAGCACTCAAACTTCTGCTGCTTGATGTGGAACCACGAAGCGAGAAATTAACTATAATTTATGATGAGCGATTTAAGCAGGTGACTATGGTGGCAACAACAGGTGGGATACTGTGTCCATGGGAATTTTACATGATACAAATAGAAGAGGCGAGGCGAAGTGTTAGAGTGTTACTGTGTTTGGGGAAGGACAACATGGATGCACTCTGTTGGTAGATTGTAGATATTGAAAACTTTAGATACCAGTGTACTCTAACAGTCACTGTCGAGGAAGTGTAGGTAGAAAGAGGAGACGGGATACATGTGTAATGGAGGAAGCGGAGTATACAAGTGGGTAGGGTTGGAGAGAACACAGAAGATTAGATACGCTATAGCGAGTATTTGTGAGGGTTTGGCGGATGGGTGTTGAGGGAGGCGTAAGAGATTGGTGCAACTGTCTTTATTCTAGCCATTCGATATATTTATTGTGAATATTGTTTCGAGATTGGAAATGTTTGTGGAAGAAACATAGCCTACTTTTCTGTTTCTCGGAAGGGTCGGGGTCAATGACATCAATTGGTGTAAAAAAAAGACGTGTGAGTTTGAATACAAGGAGTATAAATAATATTGTGATTTGATACTTTCTCATACTATGAGACTGGTATGCATAATTCTCTAATGCTTAATAATTGCTTGGAATATCTACAGCTTGTGCAATTCGTGACTTATATTGCGACAAACATATAGATAAAAAATTTTTTTTTTTCAAATATTTTATACATCATTTTTTCTTCTTACGTGTGTTAATTTTTTACGCATATATTTGTATTTTACTCTTTTTTATATTGTGATTTCTGAGGATGGTATATTTGGTGGGTTTATTAAAATTGAATGTAATATTAAGTCATGTGTATGCTTCGTTAAGTCATCGTCATGCAATTCCAGTTTNTAAAATTTTTTTTTTTCAAATATTTCATACATCATTTTTTCTTCTTATGTGTGTTAATTTTTTACGCATATATTTGTATTTTACTCTTTTTTATATTGTGATTTCTGAGGATGGTATATTCGGTGGGTTTATTAAAATTGAATGTAATATTAAGTCATGTGTATGCTTCGTTAAGTCATCGTCATGCAATTCCAGTTTATTGTGGTTACATGCTAGCCACGTGTTTACTTCACAAGTAGGTGCTTCCCATTTTATCTTTAGTGTTTATTTGACTTTGCAACATATATAAGAGATACGCACAAGTATTTTTAATCATACCTGAATAGGTCGATTAAACATGCGTTGAAATACTTCGAAAAACAAATTTCTAGGAAAAAAATGATTATTTCGTATGTTTACAATTCGTAGAGTCTTGCAAGCTTTAAGTGTACACATTTTTACATGATTGCGATATGACTCACGAAATATTATATTTTTTTATATTCGCTGTAGCACTTGAATATGTGACCACATTTATAACACCCAAGAGTCATGACTTTCTCCACTTGAAGTTTTTTTTTAATTGTCTCACAGTACCAATAATATGTTTTTTAAAGTTTTTTACGCAGTAAACCAAAACGTAGGCGAATCTAACGTATTCAATGACGATTATCAAATAGTACCCACTGGCAAAGATACTAGTATAGGGAATCATATCTTTGGAATGCCAGCAATTATTCAAATGCATGTTTAAACACTCTGTATGCGCTAACATTTTCAATCACTTATCATAGCGAAATATCACCATATATATATATATATGGGTTTGTCATTATTTGCACTTTCCTTATCTCCTTGCAGCACTAGTGTACTCAAAAGTTTTAATGTAGTTGCACGAATGTCCTACCGTTTCCCTCGATACTCTTTGGCATGCACATATAAACCCAATGCCAACGACGTTGCTTCAACATTGAATGTAAGAGGTGCCATTTCACCATATTTATTATAAAAACAACAAAAATTACGCTTTTTTGACTGATACAAGGATAATTTACAAACCTCTTCAAATGATAGCTCCAAGTAATAGTTTTTCCACACTTTTCAAAATAAAACAGTTGAGACGAAGGGTTGTACAAACTGTTCTGTTTTTAATATTTTGTTGATATGTACCGTTAACGGGGATATAGAGGACTAACAAGTTATTGATAACAGTTATATAATGATCACTATATAAAAGATATTAACTTAACATTAACGTTGTACAATATTATTTNAGTTATTGATAACAGTTATATAATGATCACTATATAAAAGATATTAACTTAACATTAACGTTGTACAATATTATTTCAATATAAATATTATGGAATATAAACGGGGTAGCTATTCAAATATACTAAAATATTAAATGATATGATTTTATTAAGATATAACCAGCCACTTTCTGAGTAGAGCCTAATTGGAGGCTTGTTCTTGATTCTGGAGGCTGATTAAGATGGCGCAAGTCGATAGCCGGCCACACCCATCTTCAGTGGTCTTCTCGTTCTAATGGCCCGATGACAAAAGACACCGCCCACGGACTACACTGCCCTATATCGGCTGCGTTGCCTCCGTTTACTTCCCTGTTTTGCGATTTCATAACTTATTTCAGTGAACACGGCCCGCATCCTGAATACATATGTGAAGGTGTGATCAGGCAGGCCGCTCAGCTAAGGGCCTGACAACAGCTCGTAACAAACGTTGTATCTTCTAATATCGTCTTTCATTAAGTTATTTACTAAATTACGTTTTATATTATGACACAAACAACTTTGCAGTGAATGATTCATCTTAAAAGAATAGGACTCTTTCCCAGAACCGACTTTTCGATTTCCAAAGTTACACCCATTAAACTGATAAATTTTTACACTATTTTTATACACGCTTACTGCCATCTCCAGCGAAAGTTTTTGTTTGTGCACATACAAGCTAGAATTTTCGGTGTTGCAATATATCTAGACCCTATAATCCTTTTGAAGACTTGTCACATCTTTTTTTATGTTTTTCTAAAGGCTATTCGCAGTTTCTTCACACTTTTTGATTGAAAACTTAGAAAAATTACCCCATATACGACGTGTTTGATTTTTTCCTAAATACTTAACATATCGCAAGCGTTTTATACTTGTCATAATAAAGAAATATTTTATATTTGTATATCCTTAATATTTAATTATATTTCAAATATAATTTTTTAAGTTGTTCATTGATAATAATCTATGAGTAAAAACAGGGAGAAAATAGGTATGTCGGTAATGCCTGCTATGAAATAGTTCTTATGCAAAATATAATTACACTGAGTGCGCACGAAAGCGGTGCGCTGTCCCTTTTTCGTGAAATTTTCTGGACATGATTTATCTTTATCTGCATGATGCGGAGAAATATCGTGGTTCTTTTCAGGGCTTCAGAAAAATTGAAAGTATCAGTGAATTTAATATGTATGATAACTTCCTACTTAATGTTTTATATCTTTACCCAATGTAGCTAATGGCAAATAGTCTGGTCAGAATAACCCGTATTATATATCTGGTGAAGGGTTAGTGGCCAAAATATACAGTTTTAAGGGCTCCACCTGATTGTCACGTGAAGTGCGTTGCAGAAGTTTGGTAGAAAAATTGTGATTCAAGAACGGTTGGATACCTAATAGTGATGCATAAACAAGAAAAGCATTTATTAAAAGTGTCATGCCAAAAGAAAACTTCCAGGTCTTCATTTCAACTGCAATGATTTTTATTGGGGTGAAATTGGGTAAAAGCATTTGTTTTTATAATAATATTTACTTAATGAATTTTCTATGCTTAAACTTCCATGTTATATACAAGCGTCATACTTTCTTTTTATTAGTATCCCACATACATCTACCGCTTAAAGTCACGTCCATGCAAGTCTCCAAATGAAATATTGAACTTCATTTGAGAATAAGGTAGTATATTTCCAAGTATTATTTGTTGCAGAGACTAGCAAGATAATATTTCTGCTACCTTACTGGTTATTTCAAAGGTTATTTTCGAAATTAAATCTCAGCACAGACATTTAACGCCACCATAATTGTTTTATTGATTACGTCGCATAGAGCAGTTAGTCATAACCACAGCCCAAATCAGGATTATATTTTGTAATATCGTCAGTTATAATTAGGCACCAAAGTTGAAGAGAAATAACGTAAAGTTGAAAAATATAACATCGTTTTTACCAACTAGCGACGCATTACGTTGCATCACAAGAGAATGCCAAGTTAATTAAAAACCAACATCGCTTTAATTAATATTTATTTACCAAACATGGCAACAGAAATGCCTCATTTGCAATCTACCACATAACAAATATTTGGGTCTCTGTACAAACAAACAGTGCAATAATACTTAAAGCTGGTAGCTGATTGATTAATTTTATTAACAATAGCCGAGGCATAGATTCAGCTGATAAGTTCAAAATGTGTGTAAATATCATCTTGCACAGATCGGGAGTGGGTTCAGTGGTCTAAAGCAATTAATGATACACGCTAACCATACTTAAGACTAAAACCACTTCGTGTGAGCGGCATAGATTGCGTTACACCTGAAGGTGGAGCAGCTTCAAGAATTGCCTTGCGTGTGCGTATCTTATAGCAAATAGCCAGTATGCTGGAACGACACGAAAAAGTGATGCGAATGCATCGGGGTGAATAAATTGTTAAGAGAATATTTCGTAGATATACTGTTCATTTACACGGAAGCTACTTAAACGTGCTTAACATATTTATTGAATATTTTCCAGTTTAAGTCACAATATATGAAACTTTAGCCATCACGGTTTCGTAACTGGTAACTAATAAGCTACTAAACTACTAACTACTAAAAAAATTAAAGTGATTTTTGGTAAGAATTAATTATTATTGAACAAAAGATATTCCAACTACGCATTTTTGCTTAACAATAAATACNAGTGATTTTTGGTAAGAATTAATTATTATTGAACAAAAGATATTCCAACTACGCATTTTTGCTTAACAATAAATACAATTTATAATATTGTTTTTTAATTTCTGAAGATAAATTGAATTTCAAACTCTTAAATGCTTTGAACGCAATTCCACTTATTAATAATTATGCTTTACTTGCCTTACAGTTAAAATGCACCACTAAAATAATTTATAAACTAAAATTTAGGCATTTTTACCTCACCTTTATTAGCCTGTCAATAACGCCTCTTATGACAGAGGCGTTCGCAAAGAAAATATTTTGCGCGTCACAGTGATATTAAAGTACAAGGCTTCTGCAAACACTCTCACAATCAGCATCAAAGTGGAGCAGCCACAAACGTAATAAACAGAGAGCATCGGAAGTTCCTTTACCCGAGATTCCCGCCTCTTTTATTTTCTCTATAGNGTGATTTTTGGTAAGAATTAATTATTATTGAACAAAAGATATTCCAACTACGCATTTTTGCTTAACAATAAATACTATTTATAATATTGTTTTTTAATTTCTGAAGATAAATTGAATTTCAAACTTTTAAATGCTTTGAACGCAATTCCACTTATTAATAATTATGCTTTACTTGCCTTACAGTTAAAATGCACCACTAAAATAATTTATGAACTAAAATTTAGGCATTTTTACCTCACCTTTATTAGCCTGTCAATAACGCCTCTTATGACAGAGGCGTTCGCAAAGAAAATATTTTGCGCGTCACAGTGATATTAAAGTACAAGGCTTCTGCAAACACTCTCACAATCAGCATCAAAGTGGAGAAGCCACAAACGTAATAAACAGAGAGCATCGGAAGTTCCTTTACCCGAGATTCCCGCCTCTTTTATTTTCTCTATAGNAGCCACAAACGTAATAAACAGAGAGCATCGGAAGTTCCTTTACCCGAGATTCCCGCCTCTTTTATTTTCTCTATAGAAAAAAATTCCCTGCTATATCAAAGATTCTTTAAACCATACACAAATTTCTGGTGTAGTAATAAGTATTAAAAAAAAAAATTCTAAATTAAAAATTCCCCAGCGAGATGGGGATATCTTTTCTGACCTAAAAGAAAATGTTACGAATTCATGAGCAAGTATTAAAATACGCGCTCATTTGTATCCGTCGCCATACGAAAGGTATAAATGGAAGAAGTAACTGAAATACATAAACCATTTCACGTGTGTAGCTCGTCAGAACTTAAATTGCGGGTATCAGACCAACATTGCATTACGAGGACATCTCATACACATTGCCTATTTTCTTAAGGTCACAATGTGATGAAGACTCTTCCTCAATCAAGAACCAATAAACAGACGTGACGATCTCCGCTTACCAAAAAGAAAATAATATAAGGTAGAAAAAGTGCTGTTACGAAAAAAAATAATTGTAACATATAACTGTTAATAAAATTTAGGTTTTTATTACTTTTAATTTGCTGTACTATTATGAAAATGTGTCCATAATAACTGTTACATTATTTAATTTACCATGGGAACATTAGAAGTTTGATAAAGGGAAGTCTGGGCCAATGCATATTTTTTTGGGAACTGTATAGCTGTGGATGTAGCTGGAGGTGTTCGGCTCGACTCGGACGAGCTCGGCAATCTTCGGCTCGACTCGNGAACTGTATAGCTGTGGATGTAGCTGGAGGTGTTCGGCTCGACTCGGACGAGCTCGGCAATCTTCGGCTCGACTCGGACGAGCTCGGCAATCTTCGGCTCGACTCAGGAGGTGCTCGGAAGCTGTCTAATCAGGATTGNTTCGGCTCGACTCGGACGAGCTCGGCAATCTTCGGCTCGACTCAGGAGGTGCTCGGAAGCTGTCTAATCAGGATTGACGAACGTACCCGAAAGTTCTCGGTAGTTACATCCACTAATTCTTCAAGCATATGTTTGTATCTAGTAGCCATATTGGTTTTATAAGAATATGGTGTGTCAAAATCGTAAATCTGTATATTTATTATGAAATTAAAATTTTTTTTAAAATAAACATTATTTATTTATTTTAATATTCACTCAAAATAATAAATATTGTTTTGTGGAAACATATAAAGGTCCCTCATTTAATTACTACATTTCCAGTCCTCTCTCTTCAAGACTGATTATAACATGGTGTCAGAATCTGCAAATTATTTACTACCTCGACTGTTTTGTAGGTATAAGTATGAAACTTAGGTTTTTTTAATGTATATATATGTGACACTACCAAGTCCATCATACTAATAGCGACCACATGGACGAGTATGTTATAATCATGGTATGGATGAGCATCTATTGACACTTTTATAGGTTATATTTGTATTAATTTAAATTCCAATAGTTCCAGGCTCTAGAGACTTGGAATGTACGAGGGTGATAAACAGTCTTAACAACATGTTCTTATTTACCATCAATCTGTCAATCGTCCAATCATTCCATCGATATTTGGATTAATCCATTAATCTTCCAATTATTCCATTAATCTTTGACAATCTTCGCCAATCCACAACCAATTCTCAACCAACCCTCAGCTATCTTTCCATTAATGTTTCGCATTCTTTCCATCAATCTTTCAATCTTCCCACAAATCTTTCGCAGTCTTACCATGAAAATTTCAAAATCTTTCCATCAATTTTTGCAATATTTCCATCAATGAGCTCTACAATCAGTACCACAATCAGCACCACAATCAGCACCGCAATCGACATCACAATCAGCAACGCAATTCGCATCGCAATCCACACCTCAATCTGCTCTGCAATTCTCTCCACTTTCTCTGCCAATCCTCACCAACTTTTTAATCATTCCATCAATATTTCCATTTTTCCATCTAATTTTGGCAATCTTTCCACACATTTTCAATATTTCCATCAATCTTTCAATATTTGCATAAATATTTCTCAATATTTCCTTCAATATTTGGCAATGTTTACATAAGTCTTTCAATCTTACAATCAATATTTCGCAATCATTCCGTAAATATTTCACATTTTTTCCATTTATCATTCGCAATATTTCAATATTTCCATAAATATTTCGAAGTCTTTGCATCACTCTTTAAAATTTTCTATCAATCTTTCGCAATATTTCCATCAATGTTTCGCAATCTTTCCATTTATCATATATCCATATTCAATACAAAGGTTTATCATCTGTCTATCCATACACACATAAAAAAACGATTCGCCAACTGTCTGCAAAATTTGTAAATGATGACAGGCGTATTGTTTGGTTTAGGGTTCGCTATTCATGCATTTCTGTATATAGAGTCTTCATTAAGATTCAGTATGCGGATCATTACCTTAAAAGCTGAGTGCTATTAGCGCCACATTAAAGTTTTGAGGGATGATAGGGTACATGACAAAAAAAATAAAGAAGAAAAACAATTATTTTACAAAAGTTATTTATTATTATTTTGTAATTACATTTTCATAAGGGGGCAGTTCATCATATTATGTTATATAACCCTACACTTCAGTTCTCTAATGATTGAAGATATTTTAACATTGTGTAAACGATTCGCATATTTTTGCAGGTCAACCAAATATCTGAGTCTATCAACAACTTAATTGGGGTCTTCAGGAGCTGTGTAATGAGTAGAGAGGAGAGATTTGGACGGCTCTTAAAATCGATGTCTTGAGAGCTGAAATACGTATCTAGCGTTCTTGAAATCTTCTGCCTTTTTAATGTCGCTTGTTGCAGCAAGTGTGGTGGGAGGATGTGTCAATGCACCGAGGAATTCGTCATCGTTTTCATCAACACTGTCGTCCTAGTCGTTTTCATCAATACACTCTTCATGGTTATCTTCACCTCCTGTTATGTATTCTATTTCAAGTTTACTTATATTTGTAGCAGGAGTTGTATGCTCATCTGCATTTATAGCCAACGACAATTTATTTTGAAGTTCGTCGACTTAACAAGAAAGTCTTGCAAAAGTGCATTCAACATAAACCGACTCTATTGCTCTCATCCCGTCTTTAGCACTAAATGTTTCATCATAATCGTTTGTCGAATCGGTACCCATAGATCCAGTAAGATGTATTGCCGACAATATTTTATGTTTCTCAACAGAAAAATGCTTGAAGATCTCGGTATGTTCGTTTAATGTGTCACCTTGCACAAACTGTATGGGACTAATATTAAAATGCTTCATCACCGGAAAAGGACTCTTCCTACGTGCTGTTCTTTCATGTCGTTTAGCATTTGACCGAATGTAAACACTCGATCACAGAATGGACACAGTCAGCAATCAGGCAGCGATGATGCAGGTCGCATCTCCATGTTCGATGATGCCAAAGACAGATCTTCGTATTCACAATGCATATTCACTGTATAGCGAGACAATGTCTCCAAATCGATGTTAACTTCTCGACTCATGAATATAAATTAAGGTATCAGCGTGCATCAGCGCTCTATATATACATTATCCCATCACTCGGAAAAATACCCAGATTGTTTCTAAGTCCGCGAGAAAATTAATATTGATTAATGTTTTCAGGCTTCGAACTCAGGACCGTAAGCCACGCACCACCTTTGTAAACCACTTATCTTACGCTGATTCCCATACCCGAATGACAATTATCTCGATGCACGGACACACCTTTCCTCCATATTTGCTACAAAAAGCGACAAGATGAAGGCAGAAGATGTCAAAAATGCTCGTTATATATTTCTCGAAGACCCCAATAAACTTGTTTATAGGCTCAGATATTTGATTTACCTGCAAACATGTTGGGATCTCTAACGCATTGTTGAAATATCTTTAGTCATTAGCAAACTGAAGGGGAATGAGATATATCGCTAGATGTGCAAAACAGCCCTCTTATGAAAATGTAATTTCAAAATAATAAATTATTATAAAAAATATTTTTATTAAATATTTTTTTTGTTTGTTGTACCATATCATTCCTCACAACTTTAAAAGATGTATTATGAGCACTCAATTATTAAAGTGAAGATTCGCATACAGAATATTAATGAAGACTATATGTTAAAAAATATATGAATAGTGAACACTATACAAAATATTAAGTCTGTCATCAGGTACAAATTTTGGAGTAAGTTTTTGAATCGTTTTTTGTAATGTGTATGGATAGACATACGACAAACCCATGGGTTAAATATGGAATGATGATTTATGGAGGGATTGCGAAATATTGATGGAAAGATTGTTAAAGATTGATGGAAAGACTGAATGATTCATGGAAGGATTACGAACGATTGATGGCAAGATTAAAATATAGATGGAAAGATTGAAAATATAGTGAGGATTGGCGATGATTGTGGAGCGAATTACAGAGTGGATTGCCGTGCTGATTGCAGTGATGATTACAGTGCTGATTTTAGTGCTGATTGATGTAAAGATTTCGAAAGATAAATCGAAAGATTGAAAGGAAAATTCAAAGATTGAAGGATTAATGGAAAGATTAAGTAATATTGATGGATAGATTGCGAAATATTGATGGAAATATGGCTGATGATTGGTTGCGGATTGACGAAGTTTATGAAAGATTGATGGAATGATTCGAATATTAATAGATAAATCCAAATATTAATGAAATGATTGGACGATTGATGGATTGATGGTAAATAGGAACATGAAATTCAAAACTGTTAAATACCCTCGAACATTCCAAGTCTCCAGAGTACGGAAGTGTTGGCTTTTAAATTAATGCCAATTAAGCCTATAAAAGTGTTGATAGATGTCAATGCATACCATGATTATAACATACTCGTGGATGTGATCGCTGTTAGTATGATGGTCTTGGTTAAGCGATATATAAATAAATAAATACAAATCTGAGTAGCATATTTACACCTACAAAACAGTTAAGGAAGTGAAATATTAGCAGATTCGGGCATCCTGTATTAATCAGTCTTCAAGAGATGTGACTGAAAATGTAGTAATTGAATGAGAGACTTTTGCATGTTTCCTAAATACTCTACATGTGATTTCGGCACAGCGAAAATGAAAAAATTATAATTAGAAATTTTTTTTTAAAATTTGGATAACAAATATAGATTAACGATTCAGCATACCCTATGCCTATAAAACCAATATGGCTACCAAAACAATCATGTGCTTGAAGAATTAGTGAATGTAACTGCCGAGCACATTCGGGTACGTTCGTCAATCGTGAGTCGACAGCTTCTTAGCACCCCCTGGTTCAAGCCGAAGATTGCCAAACTCCTCTGAGTGGATCCGAATACCGCCAGCCAAAGCCAGAGCCACACATTTCAAATATATTGGACCAGACTTCCCTTTATTATAATACCAACATTTTTTTTTATTTACGGGAATCTATAAAACTATTGCATTAAATAGGTTCGGAAGTTCCCTAATCTCAGTTGAAATTTAAACTTTTAGAAATAACAGGAATGTAAATATATTCCTTAACTTAATTTACAAAACCACATTGAGGGACGACTGTGTTTAGAGCAATTTCCACAGATGTATAAATTAGTTCACACCACGTTTCCAAGAGTAAAGGGGCGTTTATATTAANGTGTTTAGAGCAATTTCCACAGATGTATAAATTAGTTCACACCACGTTTCCAAGAGTAAAGGGGCGTTTATATTAAATAGAGAGTTACAATGTTCAAATTCAACCTCCTAGATTTCCTAACACAGTTTGGACAGAGACGTTCTGTGAAACAATTTTTCAATATATCTGAAGGCTGTAGAGCCATTAGCAGAAAACTATTGCGAATGCCATGCGTGTAAACCTTATAATATTATAATATGTTTTTCGCGACGAAAATATTCAATCCACAGATCGGCAGAGCGTCCAGAAGATGGAACCAGCTGATTGTGCTTGACATGGAAAATGTTGTAGCTAGCTTAGACTACTATTAGTTAGGGTAAGTAACTGCGCCTCAAACTGTTTAGCGAAGTGGCAACATTCAGTAATTAAGGATTTTAACTTTAGAAGCAGCCACGCATCTGACAATTCAATTCAATAGTCATGACAAGCTGAGGTCCCCAAAATCGGTTTTTCTCTCCAATGTGTGAGTTATAACTGTTGACGAGTTTCTTCCTCAATTGTTTGTGGCTTTTGTTTTTCTTTACTTATTCTGATACTTTATTCTGTTTGGCAAACTACCCATGGTAAATCGTCGTCTTCTTACTATGTATTTATTTAGCTTTAAATTTGAATTATTATTGTTCTGTCATTTTAATATGGGCAATAATTTCAAGAAACAAAATTATTGTAACTAATGACGCTTTGTTGTGTTTCATTCGTTCCCCTTGGTGTGGCAACTTCTCTTGCATTTCTTTGTCATCANTGTAACTAATGACGCTTTGTTGTGTTTCATTCGTTCCCCTTGGTGTGGCAACTTCTCTTGCATTTCTTTGTCATCCTCTTGTTTTTTTTTTCTGCGAGTCTCTTTAGATACAATTTTCTTGTACTGTGCTTCAAAGACTTATTGCTTTAAAATTGATTTTATATAGGTTAATAGTATTCACGTCTAGTTAACGTTATATATTTTCCATATAAATTTTATTTGCACATTTGTAATGTTTTTTCAAGTAATACTACAAAGATAAAATTTCTATGTTTTCTAATTTTGTAACAGTAGGTAATTAATAGGAGACCACAGCGTGGCTATTCGAGAAATCGAATCATGACGCTCACGAATACTTCCGTTTGTTCGTGACATCCACGGTAGTGAGATTTTATTGTTAACTTTTCAACTAAACTATCAATATTAAGAAGTTACAAGTGAATTTAAATTCGTAACTTATCCACACAGTCATGTATAAGATCATTTGTAATTCGCGATTCTGTAAATTCATTTTATGAGTTTATGTAACTACACACAGAAAATGTGCAGATTTCATTGTTTTAATATTTTATTGCTTTGACTGGGGTATAAGTGGCTCACCCGACACTGGAGATCGTGTTGTCCTAACCGCCATGTGTTGACTGCTCGCAGCTCGATGGCAATGGTGTAGGCCTGCAGCTCGCATCTCTGATTCGTATTTGAAGTGGGCCCTACTTTCCGCTTTTCACAAGCATATATTTTGTAATATTTATTCGTATCTCCTCATAAATTTACAAATCTACATTTCCGCAATCGTTGCGTGAGAATCTTCAATAATTTTTCTTATTACTAAAAAAGGGCAAAACTGCATTAAATTTTGTTTATTAACATGTAATGTTGTAACGTAATAATGAAATTGCCATTTTATAAATGCAATGAAAACCTTGTAATTCCCNGTTTATTAACATGTAATGTTGTAACGTAATAATGAAATTGCCATTTTATAAATGCAATGAAAACCTTGTAATTCCCCACCCAAATTTAACATTTTAGTGGTGAATCACATTATCACAAATAATCATTATGTACTTCGTCAAAGTAATGTTCGTGGTTTTCATTTGGTTACCGCCTTTTCGAGCTTTGTGGAAAATAAGTGCAACAACATAAATTCTTGGTCCTATCAAGAAGTTGCGGTAAAAACTCAAGTTTTGGTGTAAGTAGTTATTATTTAGGTTTTTACTTCTTACTTCACACTTATTTTGCATTGCACATGACCATAAGCCAAATTTTAAAGTCTGGGTCTAGGTTGACAAACTTTACTGATAGAGAAAAAAAACACGTGACAATATAACTGTTAAGAATATTATCGTCATTGCTATTCTTTACTTGTGCCTTACTTGTTGAGCTTACATATTTACTTTAGGCAAAAACCAAACTTTGCTTAAAAATAATACCTGTGTTTCATTGCTACACTCATTAAGCAATTGCATATTATGTGTGGTCACACACTTTTCATTAAATTAAAATCTGGTAATTCACTTAATGAAATATACTTAAAATTATAAAAGGACTGACAACAAAATAGGGGCTCAGCATTTTTCAACCATTTTTTTAATACGAGATCACTCTGCTAGTGGTACTCATTTCACAGTTTACTTATGAGTAGGGCATACCTTCGTAATTGGGGCACGGATCTTCTGATTGAATTCCCCATTTTTTGCTTTCCAATTCTTGATCCGTGCCCTGCGGTGGAAGGTTGGCTCAAATATGACAGTCTATTGAATTTTGCCTTCTGTCCGAAAACATGAAGTAAACTAAATGGTCAGCTGAGGTTGGTGTTTTTGCAAAGTTTTCGCAATGATTCTAGAAATGTTTGCAAGGTTTGGTGAATATTGCGATGATTCTATGAATATTTGAGAAGATTTTGTGAAGTTATTGTCTGAAGAGGTTGGCCCAAATATTTTTATAAGGATAATTTTTCGAGATTAATCGTAATCGTCTGTTGGTACAGATGGATGGTCTCGTACAATTTTCTAGCCAGTTTGGCAGGAATTGGTCTCTGTAAGAGCTAATCTTGGGTAGAGTTAGTCTTGGGTTCAGTCAGTCGTTTGTTAGTGTGGATGGACGTATGATTGACTGGTCTGGTTGGTTGGCCTGGTTGGCTGGTATGGTCAGTTGGTATGCATGATTGTTATGGTCTGCTTGTAATGATNCAGTCGTTTGTTAGTGTGGATGGACGTATGATTGACTGGTCTGGTTGGTTGGCCTGGTTGGCTGGTATGGTCAGTTGGTATGCATGATTGTTATGGTCTGCTTGTAATGATAAGTTTGTATGACTGGTCGGCTGGTCGACATTAGTGTTTGTTATGGTGGACTGATGTTGATGGTCGTAGGACTTGTCAGCTGGAATGGCCATTCGGTATGGGAGGATCGTATGGTCTGGATATGTGATTGACTGGCGTGGCCGGTTCATGTTTTTAGCTGGTAATGTTGACTTGTATGGCTGGCTCATATGGTTGGTTCGCCTGGTTGCTTGGTATGGTTTATTCGTATGGCTAGGTACTATGAGCTGTTCATATGGTTGTTTGGTATGGCTGTTTCAGTTGGTCAGCTGGTATGGATGGCTCGTATAGTTGATTCGTATGGCTGGTCTTGCAAATCGGTATTTTCTGTCAGCCTTGTTGGGCTGTTGGTCTGGTTGGGTGGAATGGGCGTTTGGTTTGGATGATATGTATGTCGTATGGCCAACTGGTATGGATGGTTTGTATGTTCGGCTTGTATGGATGGTTCATAATGTCAGTCTAAATGGTCTATATGATTGGTCTATCTGGTAGTGTGGATGGTCTGGTCGACTGGTATGATACTTTGGTTTGGTTAACTGTAGGTGGTAATTTTTGCGAAGATTTTGCTAATGTTTGCGAAGATCTGCGATGTTTTATAAAGTTTTTGCGAAGATTTGCTAAGAATATGCGATGTTTTCTTAAGCTATTGCAAAGATTTTGCGAAGTTTATTTAAACTTTTGTGCGAAGAGTTAAGAAACGAAACTTGTATTAGCATTTTAATTTGATATTGACCATCTTCGTCTGTTTGTATTGGTGAGGGTTATGGTTTGTTTGTCTTGTATATTGTTTTAGTCCATTTTGCAGGAACTGGTTTCGGCAGGAGCCAGATTTGGGCGGAGTCAGTCTCACAAGGAACCAGTATTGTGTTGAGTAAGTCTTGGGTGGAGTAAGTCTTAGGTGGTATTAGTCTTGGGTAAAGTCAAGTCTTCGGTGGTGTCATTTTGGGTGGGGTCAGTCAGGGGTATTTTCAATCTTGGGTGGTTTCAGTCTTCAGTGGAGTCAGTTGTTGGCTAGTATGGTTGTCGGTATGGTCCTTTGTTATGCCCAGTCAGTATTGGTTAGTCATATGGTCTGAGTCAATAACGAAGGTTGGTGAGGAAGAGTAGGTAGCCGAAGAGACAGGCAATGAAATATTGTGGTGTTATGGAAGGCGTTGAACTATATTGAGTAAATAGAGTTGGCTGAATTGATTCTTGTGTGAGGAGAAGGGGGCGTGGCATGGTAGTAGTTAGGGAGAGGAGTCAAACTTTTGCATGTCATCAGATGAGGTCTCAAAACTGATTGGCGATGGTGGAGTGGAACCGACTGATCGGTCGAACTAACACGAGTAAATGGAGTGGTGGAAACTACCTGCAGTGAGAGGAAGGTTTCGTTTGTCGACATGTAGTAGGGGTGGTTGGGTTTCGGACCGTTAGGGGGTAGAGAGTTATGGAGTTATTTGACAGCGTGGGTGGATGGTTGAAGGGGGGGNGGGGGGGGGGGTGCGTTATGAAGAGTAAACAGTTAGGGTGTTGAGCTATGGCGAGTTAAATTAGGGAGGTGGGAGTTTGCTGGTGGGTTGGTAGCATGCATGGATGTTGATGGGGATCGAGCCATATGGAGTAAATAGTGAGGGAAGTGGTGCGCCTAGAGGTGTAAGGGTGATCAGTGTGGTGGAAGGGGAGAGGATATGGGGGTCTGAAGATTGGTTAGCTCTATTCCTAATTAAATATAGTGTTAGGGTATCAGTCGTCTGCTGATCGTTATACCAGAGTGACTGCACTGTAATTTTTATGAGAATGAAACTCTTAGGGTCACACGCATTCAACTTGGTTTTTCAGAATAGGTATGCAGTTTTTTCCGAAAATTTTTTACAAAAAATTCCCTTGCAATTGTTTCTCTTTTAAGTTTTAAGTGATTGGGGTCAGTGTTAATGCCACCCACATCATCAAAGAGATTGGGGCCAGTAGTTAAAGTGGTTCCTCGATTTCGACAAGGTTTTTTTTTATATTTTGCCCTTAATATATATTTTTGAAAGCAAGGTATTGGGGTTAATTTCAAGGTCACAAACATCCAACTTTGGGGTCAATGTCAGTAATGTTACGTGCTCCCAAATTTTTATAATTTATTATATTTCTTATAATATTTTTTTTTTCGTTTTTTTATTCATGATTATTGAGGTAAATATCAATATTGCCAACCACCGACATGTTATTCGGATTCATCCTTGTAATTATTTCCTCAGTGTTTAGAATTGTTGAAGTTTTTTTCGCTTTATTATGACTGTGATGGTGGCAATTATTGGTTCTGGTTATTGGCAATGGTTATTGAATTGAGGGGGGAGATGTGGTTACATTATAAGATCCTTGATTTTTAGTATTTTTTTAGATTTGTTGAAATTTTCCTCTTTTTTATTATTTGTTGGTGGGGAGAGGGCGAGGTGAGCGAGGCGAGTAGTTGGGTGAAGGGAGAATATTGCTGGTAGGAGGTGAGGACATGGTAGGTGCAGGATGGTGTTTCGGGGAGTACGTCATGTCCACTGATCTATTTGAACTGCTAGATATGGCTCGAATCCTCGAATCTGCTTTTATTGCTCCAAGGATTAAGAAGCTCATTCAGCTAAGAGCCTCGAATACGCTTGCTTGCTACTCTGAGGACTTTTAAGCTCTCGCATCGAGAAGCCTCAAATATGATTTTCTCATTGGAGTACCCAATCGGAACCTTTTTCCATATATTTAGAAATTCTTTGGTGAAGAAAGTAATTTTTGGCCAAAATTACTTACTTGTGAAGCGATTTTTGGGGTTAAATAGGTCATTTTGTTGATAAAATGGCCGCCCTGGGCAGACAGCAGCGACCTCTGCTTGCGACGCCTGCCAAGTTGGTAGGAGAGTCCTGAATCCTACTCCTAGAATCCTGCACCTGAAGCCTTATTTTACATCTACTTGTTTCAGTATAAAAAAAAAGTTATTTTGCTTTTCTATGTACAAATCATGCAGGAAGCATTTTGTTAATTAAAGGTATATCTAAATAGAACATATTTCTTAAAATGTATGTGAAAACGTAAGATATTGATATCTTTAATAAATTAATAAATAAAAATTTTTGACGCAATCTTTTATTCATAAATAATATTAATAAAAACAGTGAAATAATATGTGTTTTCGTAATACCTAGCAGTAAAATGTTCTTACATAAAATATCATTATGCTGAGTGTGGCACAAATACGGTGCATTTTCCCTTTCGTGTAATTTTGTAGACTTGGTAAAGCTTTGTTTGCATGAGGCGAAAGAATATCCTGAAAGTACATCTTAAGCAGGTCTTCAGAAAAATTGGAAGTAGTAATGAATGGACTATACCACATGTTTAACATGTAAATGCCCATTTCGTCGGGTTATAAAGATAGCTGGCTTCATGCCTTTGAGCTTTGGTTGCATTGGTAAAAGCTGCAGTACCAAAAACACAGTTTGCCTTTGCTGCCTGTTTTACCATAGAGTTTATAAGGTGTTTACTAATATCATATTTCAGGAAAATGGAGATACCACAGTGGTAGCAAACATTATTGTTTTCAGCAATTATTATAAATGAAGGAATGTTAATAATGCAACACGTTCTTGCGGAAACTAAAAGCGAATGCACTAGATCCGCACATGAAACCTGTAGGTAACAACATGTTCATCTTAGAGAGAGTTTAAGGCGAAGCGGCAGGAAGAGGCGGCACTCCGTTTTTAGTCTATGGGCATGGGAGGAAACATGAAACATAGACAATATTTGTAGTTAGGAAACAAACTAAACAGTTTCAAGGAATATATTTTGTGGACGACATGCAGAAGTGAAGTGGAGTGGAGATATTTGGGCGGCTCTTAACGATGAGATCATGAGAGCCAAGAGAAGCGAGGTGAATATGGAGAAACACCAGAACGACAGGGTGAGGGAAAAGGGAGATTCGCGAGAAAACCCACCGAACAGCGGCATCGTCCCGTACGATTCCCACATGTGAAATTCTGGGAGCGACGTCACCGGGAACCCAACCCGGTTCGCCTTGGTGGGAGGCGAGTAGTCTTACGACTACACCACCACGGTTCATTGGCATGCAGAAGAGCCAAATTGAATCGCAGGAAGAGAAATTCAGGAACTAAGCAAATATCATTGTTCGAGAATCAGGAGTACCCCAGGGAAATCCCCCACGCCAAAGATAACGCCTGCAGTCCACGAGAAAGAAATCTGCGGTGAGCAGTTTGACAGCTACACTACTGTGATATCCACGGGAATTGAGTCGTGATATTATCTAAGATGTTTAATAATATGAGGTGTGAAACACCTGAGGAAACATGCTGTATTTCGATTATGCCTCTCGAGTGACGGGAAGATGGACATGATGGTCGGAATTCAAAGGTGGTCCGTTGTGAATAAAGGCGTTCATTCTAGCTGCTGCATCTGTGCGGCCCCAAGAGCATTCATGAAAACGCATGCTCAGATATGCAGAAATGATTCCGTCACAATTATTTGTAATTCCTTATACGTGTTTTCAGACCCAGCACGAATTATCACGCTTCTCGTATGTATATCACAATTAAAGCGAAGTAAGTAAACTACAAACACAAATACTCATGCGCCATCATGCTCGTTAATAATTTATTCCAGTTGTAAAATTAAAAATCTTAAACCCCGATAATCAAGCCTGGGTGTAGTGTGTGTGTTACATTAAGGCTCGCCACCAAATAGGAGATAAAAGAACTGGTGTTGACGTTTATCGCGAGAAAGCAAGATAACTGTAAAGAAAACATAATAAAATTAACTTAGGTTACTTATCGACACGGTCGGCAGATTGTCAGTGGCGGGACACACACTGCAATCAGCCGTCACATGTCCGCAGCTTTACGGTGATCTACTTTCGCAACACAAGAATGGAGAGAACTCGAGCATGGCGTGTGAGAACTGCAAAGAAACAGGGATGATGTTCATTATTTATTTGCACGAATAAGTAGCCAGAAAATGTCAGAAGTTCTGTTTTATATCATTAACCTGCAAAGCAGAAGACGACATAGTGCTTTGTGTTCGCAGCAGGAACACTACGACGTCCGCGAAACTCGCACAGAAATGCAGCTGCTCGTTGTGGGCACAAGTTCTCGACTACTTTTGTTTATGTTTCTCAATGCTAGTAAAATCCAGATGACAATATCAGTAAACGATACATGAGAAGCTATATTTTAGTGAGGAATATTACGGGTTGAAAGGTGTGGAGTGGAAAGATTTGGCCGGCTCTAAGAATCGAGGGATTGAGAGCCGATGAGGGCTAAATGACGGGACAAAAGAGGAGCGCTGGAATGCAAGGGCAGGTAAAAAAGGAAGATCCCTGAGAAAACCTGCCGATCAGCATGGTTCCAACATGTGAAAATCCGGGAGTGACCCCGCCGCTAATAGAGGTTGGAGGATAGTAGTCTAACCATTACACAACTGCGGCCTCATGGGTGAAAGGAAAAGTTAAGAATTCTTTACCTCCGAGTTTGCTGTAAACGAGACATGCCGGGATTTTGCAAGGCCGACGCGCTGACCCGGTGGCCACCGCGGCATTGTTTACATTTGTACAGACGGACGTGTCAAGATGACATTCGACTGCAGTTGGCTATTCGCTGACAAGAGACCGACATCCGGTAGTGACCCCACCTGGAATGGAACCTTGTACGTAGTTCTGGACGGTGCGCCGTCTAGCTGCTGCACAGCAGTGGGAAAATATTTCAAATGCTAGTATTTAGCATTATCTACAATTAGTAGTTGTCGCCAAAGCCTACGTACAGACACCTTAAATAAATACTATTTTATCATAAAAATAGAGGCCCATTTGGTGGAAACTTTACGTAATGGCCTGTGAAATGTACGGCCATACGATATAAATCACTGATATGAGGTGCAGCTTTTCAGAGGGCTTCGAATTTTATACGTTCCGCTGGCGACTCACTCGCACTGAAACCATTAAGTTTTAAAATTGGTTTTATATCCTATAAATTACATTTATTTTATGACTTTATGATAACTTTGTTACAACAATGTTGTTTAACAATCATTCATAATGAATCATTCACTTGTCAGTAGAAATTATTTTTCACTTGGAAAAGCTTAAGATTGCGGGTGGAATGTAACATTGGAACACATAATGATTGGCNCAGTAGAAATTATTTTTCACTTGGAAAAGCTTAAGATTGCGGGTGGAATGTAACATTGGAACACATAATGATTGGCAAACTTTTATTTGCAAAATATATTTCTCAATTCATGTGAGACTAGTGTTACAAGGTTAATATCTGTAATAGGCAAACAAAAATGAAACATGTTCTAGTAATTATTTTAACAAAAGGTACTGATTTATGTAACAAACATAAGTTACTGTGAGAATATTGTCAATTGCTTTCTATCCTAAATATCCCTTCTTGCTTGTTAATACTCTAATCGAACTNAAGTTACTGTGAGAATATTGTCAATTGCTTTCTATCCTAAATATCCCTTCTTGCTTGTTAATACTCTAATCGAACTTGAGTTAAAATATGTACAAGATACAGTTTAAAATAAACAGTATAATATAAAATAATTACTTAAATTATTATTTGGATAATTATTAACAGTATGCTCTTTAAGTGAGTGAGTTGGAAGTGGAAGGGAAGGGGTAGGAGCGCGTACAGACTGCATGCATAAAGGCAGCAAATGTGCTCCTGAGACTGTGTGTTACGATAATGTCTACAAGCACACATAAATATCCAACTGGAGAGAAAGGGAACGGTAAAATACACTCATAAGACTAATACAATACTGGTCACGGAATTTTCGTGACTTTTCTCTTTCTGCCAACAAGCGGTCGGAAACTGTTGTAACAGTGTTTGTATTTTTTTCATGTGCTANTTTCGTGACTTTTCTCTTTCTGCCAACAAGCGGTCGGAAACTGTTGTAACAGTGTTTGTATTTTTTTCATGTGCTATATTTTCGCACTGGTTACTAAAACTTACAGGATGCGTGATACCTCTTAAGTTGTTAGTAATCATTAATCCAAAGTGAGGTTTTTTTTTTCCTATATCGGTTGAATGGCAACATGTTCACTCGTCGCGGGATGAAACGCGTTTTAAATGATCGCATTNTTTTTTTTTCCTATATCGGTTGAATGGCAACATGTTCACTCGTCGCGGGATGAAACGCGTTTTAAATGATCGCATTTGAGCGTTCAGGTAAGCAAGTATCTAACATGCATGACAGTTATATTTTTTCTCAGTACAGTTAAGACATAAGGTGGGACATAAAAATGTGAATGTGTGTCTGCGTGTGACAGACGATGAACCGACGACAATTTGCCTTAGAGAAGTGCATCATGTGCCACCTGTCAGCGTGTTTTCACTGTAACTTTCTGTCTCTTGGGATCGCCACGATATATAATAAACAATGTTTTAATATGTGGGTGATATATGACCGCGCCATCTGGCAGCGCGAGCATTAACAATGCCAAGGCCGCCGTTCTGGTGCTCGCTGTCGGCGACAGACGAGTGTCTCGGAATAGCGTGAATCAACGGCTCTTGTCAAAGACCACAGAAAGCTTGGCTCCATTTCTCTCGTGTTTCCTTGCCCTACGCTAGCGTGGTATGCCACTAGGCCCGTATGCGCTCCCGTATCTCTTACCCACCAACCTTTGCGATAAGCCACACAGCCCACGCTGCTCCTGGGCCCAGCACAGTCAGCTGTGCTGGGCCCAGGTTGCCTAGCTGCAATCTAAAGTTGTACCCACTCTTTGTAATGCGAATAATTGTAATACGTAGAATCAGAGCCCGCAGAATGCAGATTGAAGACGTTTAGTTGCAGACCGCAGAATTATGGCGTGTCGCTTGTGGGATGGCTATTATTTATACTATTCGCTTCCTCTGATCCTCCCCTGGACAAAGTTTTTATGTAAAAAGCTGCCAAAAGGAAATAGGCTGTCGTGGCCTGCATATCAACTTAACTCGCAGGATCTTTCGCATCAACTCCCCCCCCCCCCCNATATAGTAGCACTTGTCCTCTCCGCAAAGATGTCCTCTCTTAGCTTATGGGGGCTGCGGTGTTTGAGCGCTTAGCCGGCTCGCCTACCATCAAGGCGAACAGAGTTTAATACCCGGCCGAGACATTCCCAGAATTTCGCAAGTGGGAATCGTGCCTGATGATGCCGCTGGTTTGCGGGTTTTCTTAGGGTCCTCCCATTTCATCTGCCCTTGCACTCCGGCGGTGATCCATTCTCACCTCATTTCACTTTCATCGGCTCTCAAGACGTCTTTGTTAGGAGTGGCCCAAATCTCTCATCTCTCAACTCAACTCTCCCCTTTTCCCCATCACTGCTCCCATGCTAACACCTGGAGAGGGCCAACTGTGAGGATGTGGTGCTTTCACAAACCAGTTACATTCTAACGCAGATCTCGCACATGTAGTATCTGTCAAGGTCAGCTCAATGTATCGCTTATGCTCATGCTTTAACACAATTATACGTATGACTTATTTCTGCTGTGATTATTTGAATTGTATTTTAAAACCAAATAGCAGGTTTAGGGGATCAATAAACCCCCGATGACCTAGACTGGAAGTGTCGTTACATCCTAATTGTTCTGCATTTTCTGAAATTTTATAAAAAGGAAAATTAAAGTCAATTATAAAATGAAATTGCTTCCTACAGCGACGTTCTTGTCATTAATTTTGGTATGCAAGCTGGTATAATTATAAACAATCTAAGGAGGCAAGCCTATATATAATTTTTTATTCAAATATATTTCCTTTTTTTTTTATTTGTTTAAGAGTTACCATTCGCTAAGGACGAGGGTGGGGGGGGGGAAATTAATATAACATGATAAGAGCACCCAATATGGCCATCCTAGGCTGTCGAGTGCATATATTGAAGATGAGGTAGACGGATTCTTCGCAGCCATTTAGAAAGTAAGCGCCCGTTGTGAACGAAAACTTTAAAAGTCCCATGTCCTTACTAAGTACTATAGGTACTTCGAGTTTGGTAAAATTAGGTTTATTCATCCTAAATTTGATTGAGTGGGACACACGTGCGCGCACACACAAGCACAGACACACAGACACATCTTAACACACCGACACCTACACTTACAGACACTCAGACAGTAAAGTGATCTCATAATCTTTTCTCGTACTCTAAAGTTAGGCTAACATCCATATGAACAGATCCCAACAAATTACAAAACCAGCCAACTATTTTAACCACCACCATAACCAGCCATCCATACAAACCGTTCATGCCANTCCCAACAAATTACAAAACCAGCCAACTATTTTAACCACCACCATAACCAGCCATCCATACAAACCGTTCATGCCGGCCAGACGAACCGACCATCCAGCCATACTGACTGACCATTACTAACTGACCATACCAAAGGACAGTACCAACTACATAGAGTCGCCATTGTTAGCTGATCATACCTAATGACTGCACCAGCCATCCAGATACACCTACCAAATTGACCAGCGCAGTAGACCGACCAACCATACTAACCAGCCATGCAGCCTTATGCCACCTAAGACTGATTCCATTCCAAACTGACTCCAGCNAGACCGACCAACCATACTAACCAGCCATGCAGCCTTATGCCACCTAAGACTGATTCCATTCCAAACTGACTCCAGCTGAGACAAACTCCTTCTAATCGGTCTCCTACTACACTTACTATAACTATGGACGAGACCAACTATCAAATCCAACACTGCATTCCAACCATACCCACTAGAAGACAATGACGGTCAATCTCGAAAACTTGTTGCCTAATACAAATCTCAATGCACGCCGCTTCGCAAAATACTTCCAAATATACCACCCACTGTGATCGGGCAGTGAGTAGTGAGTATAGGGACATGGTGCGAAGGTCATCGCGAGCCATGTTGCGGACTTATAAGAGAAATTTACAACATTCCTCAAAGAATTTTGTAGATATGTTTGTACAGGGATTGTTAACGCCCCCACTTTTAAGCACGTAAGTTTACTGGGGGTGGCGTACAAACTAATGTATTCTACTATTGCAGCTACTGTTCATTGTAGTAGTGGGCAACACTGCGCTGTTGTCGCCTAATAAAAGGCAATCTGTTTAAATTTTTTATACTTGTAGCTGCACACAATCGTCATTGTTGCGTCTATTTACACCTTCCGTTAAGTAGTACACGATTACCTTTCCGAGAATGTGTTTTTTNCACAATCGTCATTGTTGCGTCTATTTACACCTTCCGTTAAGTAGTACACGATTACCTTTCCGAGAATGTGTTTTTTATTTAAGCTCGTATATCCTGTGGCTTCCATTTCTGCCAAGAGGAACATACACAAAGTACATTACTCTATTTNTTTTTATTTAAGCTCGTATATCCTGTGGCTTCCATTTCTGCCAAGAGGAACATACACAAAGTACATTACTCTATTTCAATTTTATTCTTTCGAAAACAACCAATATATTCTCAATATGGCTCAGAAAATTGCGTTTCCGCACTACGATCTAAGTTGAGTTAATATGGTTTCTTTACTATGTGACCATACCTTACTCTCACTAAATTTATTAAAGATATTAGTTGGTTTAAAACAATACAAGATATATAGTTTCCGGCAAATGCTAATTATACATTCTCTAATTTTTTGCCTGCAATAATTTGTTATAAGCAAAAAAGGAGTTTGGTCAATTAAACACTTTAAACACAAATGAAACTACATTGTATATTTTCAGCAACTTAGCAGAATTACTCACATATATGTGTAGAATAAGAAGACTAATTAGTAGTAAACGTAACTACTGGTTAATTCGTTAATTGTAATGAAAAAAACTGTATATTTTAAAAAGAATGGATATCATTAACATGTCTTGTGATACTCAGCAGAACAACGAAGAACATATAAGAATGTGTTTCGA
Organism: Clitarchus hookeri; assembly: GCA_002778355.1. NCBI lineage: Eukaryota > Metazoa > Arthropoda > Insecta > Phasmatodea > Phasmatidae > Clitarchus > Clitarchus hookeri. Next base: position 489,159 of record NQII01001003.1, read on the forward strand.
AAGCGAGTGGCTGCTATGTCGCTCCCTTCCCCGTTGAAACCCACCTGCGTCAAATCCGCGTATTTCCGGGGTAGAAAGCGGGGATCCTCGTCCAGGGGTGCGCTCGTCGGGGCGACGAGTTGGGCCTTGGCTGAGAGGCGCTGAAGTTTACGCTCTACCTGTGAGCGTCGGGCACTTAGTCGAGCACAACGATGGGTTCAGGACATCGACAGTGAAGTTAGTCAGAAGGATAGAAATAAGAGTACAGGGAGGGGGTCAGGTGAAGTATTTTTCTGGGGTTAACGATGGCCGTCCCGGGCAGGTGACCATGGCGCACACAACCACAGGCTGTGGAGTGAACCGCACTGTCTGACAGGTGCACACCCTTCTCTGCCGCAGTCAGGGTGTGAACCACATTGCCACACAGTATTTAACCCTCTGGAAAGTGCATACCCCAGGGCTACAGAGCCGAAGCCTGGGCCAGGAAACACGTTGCCGAATAGAGGAAAATCTGGGGCTAGTGTACTATGGACCACAAAGTCACTGGCCGGAAAGTGAACCGCACTACCTAGCAGGCGCACTCCCTCCAGTCGGCCGCAACCGGGTCGTGTACCACGTCGCCGCTGAAAGGCAATTCCCTAGGCAGCGAACTGTCTTCCGACACAAGGGAGCAGCAAGGTAAGGCAGAACAAGAGAAAGGGCAGCGCATTTACCATACGACCCTTTTACTTTAACGTAAACCATGTTGTTTAGTCCAGCCTACTACATTCCCTACGCAGACTAAGCCAAGCTGACCCAGGGTCAGTCCTACCACCTGCAGATATTAAATCAAGGGCCTCTGACCCGAAGACATTGACTGTCTACAATTCCACTGTCTGCTAAATGAAAACTCTCTCTGTCTTTCAGTAAAACACTGGTTCAAAACTCTCTCTCTGCAAACTGGCTCAAGCATACACTGGCTAATAAAATAATGGCTACTTAAGACTGTCTGTAAACTGAATACATTCTGCCCACTCGCGAATAAACGGCTAATGAAGATCCAAGAATGGCCGCACCTCGCGCCCGCTCTGGTCTTTGTATATTATCGTGGGGCCCCCGGCGAGGGATGGAGTGGAAGGGTGACCAGCCACATGGAGAACCACTGTCCCCTCTGTCTCACTCATCCTCTTCATCAGGCCCATTCCGCCCACACAGGGTGCTGGGGAGGAGGGTAAGTTGCTTTCAGCCAGCCGCTGGAACACTTTAACTAAAGACCGGCAGCTCACCTTTCGGCGTGCTGCCACGCACATTTCCGAGACACAATTACTCCGGCCACATACATGGTATCCCTGGTTTGAGCTGCCGAGGAGGAAGGCGTCACGCACCACAACACAAGTAGTGACCACCTTGTCACAATAAACATATGTAGCTAACAACGACCCCCAAACATCATGTTTTATGTGGGTGACCTGTTTAAAAAAAACAGAATCCACCACGTTTCACGAAGAAAATGAGTGCTATTGGAAGGTCGGAAATTATATGCGCACATAAACTTCTCAAGTTACGGACGTGTGTATTCTTACAGGGGCTCCTAATGCTAACCGGCTGAAAATAACCAAAATATTGTTCATCTACCGTCAGCCTTGTCGGCACGTGGAGTTGAAGCATTCGCGCATCTGAAATAGTGTAACTGCTGTGTTCAGAGCCCTTCAAATTTTTTCTGCGTTAAATATTCAAAAACACACACTGACATAAATATATATCATGCTTTATCTTTCACTTGGGCATCGTTTTGCTACGAAAGCTGGCTTCATAGATAACATTTCCACTGAAATAGAAAAAAAAAAATCTGCCACGTTCAGGTTGGTAGATTACGTAAGTTATTTTCTATTTTGGAAAATATGTAATATTACGAGGCAGTGATATTTACACCGAAGAAATGTTCTAAATTCACACGTATATAATATTGCATATGAATCTGTAACAAACGCATAAACTACAAGATCAATACCAATATTTCCTGCTACTACGCCAAGATAAAGAATCATACCGACAAATATTACTTACGTGACAAAATATGTGTCATTTTGTGTTGTGAATACCTGCATATTCTGAAACTACTTTTTTTATTTACAATACTTTGTAAAAACACTTAATATCTCGTAAAAAGTAAACATTTAATAGAGTTACAACAAAGTTCTTTTCTCAAAATACAAATAAAAGAAAAAAAAATTCAGTTTTTGTTTATGTTAAGAATTAAAATATATTTTTAAATATTTTTTTTACAAAATAACTATTCAAAATGATGTTTTAGCGACTAGCAGACGACTGCGGAGACTGCCCAAGGGCTTGAAAACGTATCTTAGACGGCGAATGGTAAACTTCAGTAGGATGTAGAAAGACGAAACGCTCCTTTGATAAGTACAACTTCTGTGTGGGTTTCTTGGTTTCTGGCGGCGCAAACAGACTGCTCGTCTTCCAAGAACATCTTCACTGTGAAGAGCGATGGCTTCGATTCCTTGGCACAACGCACAAGGGGAGAAAGGAATCTGTTTAATCACGTTCCCTAAGACCCTTCCCGCAGGGATGACGGAGAGAAGTAACATTAATAAACATGAAAGATAACAGTATTGCGAAACCATCTTGCACGACCTGAAACTTAAAGGANGGAGAGAAGTAACATTAATAAACATGAAAGATAACAGTATTGCGAAACCATCTTGCACGACCTGAAACTTAAAGGTTGATAACGTTCTGATTAATAATACAATGTGTATTTGTTATCATATTCATAACACTTTTAATTTAGTTCATTAAGTACATCTATAAAATTTAAATATATTTTATTNTGTATTTGTTATCATATTCATAACACTTTTAATTTAGTTCATTAAGTACATCTATAAAATTTAAATATATTTTATTAATGGTGTATTTCTGAATTGTTGAACCTTATACTCGATAAGTTATAGAATATGCATGCTACTTTAATTCTAAAATACCTTTACAGTGATTTATTATTAAAACTTAATTACTTGGCAATTGTACTTATAATGATATTTTAAAAAATCGAATTATTTCGACTTGTCTTTAACAACGGGAATAAATATTTAATATTTTTAACATCTTATAAATTTAAAATTAATATATATGTATGAAATTATTATTATATATAAATAAATGTGCATTAAATAATATAAAATATAGAATAAAAATAAATAAATGGAATTACTTCAAAAATTAACATATATGAACTAAATCAAATATATTACATTTTTACCTTTTCAATAAATTGTGAATTCATTGATATTTACAAACTTCCGATGTTTTGTACAAATGGATAGTAAGTCGCTCATCTATAATTCATGACATCGACATTTATCGGAAGTGTTTTAAGCGTGCCTGTGCATAAAACATTTATTAGGAGTCTTAATACAAAACAAATCTTTAGGTTTGATGCTGTAAAGGAAAGTTAATCTACTACAGATACTAAATGCCACTTTTCAATGTATATTTCACGTGGCATGAATTTTAAAAGTGAAATATGATCTTATTCATGAAATTCATAACCACAATCTGTAGGACTAGGTAACCATACAAATAAGTCATGCAAGTGATTTAAATTAAAACCTTTAAACCATTTTTATATACATAAACGGCAGAAATAAATATAAATTATACACAATTCATTTCAGTTTCCTTAAATGAAACACATATTACGGGTACTAATGCATAAAACTACATATTTTAAATTATTAAATATTACAGTTATATATAACATATTGTACCAGTTATGTTGGCACTTGTGTCATGTCACTGTTTTATTGTGTCATTTATTTTGTTAATTATTTTGGGTATCGCAAAATTTTTTTTTTCATTGGAACTGGGTCTAGTTCTGTTTAATATTTTGTTTATACACTTTGAAGTTGTAAAACAAACTTTATTATAAAACAATTTCCTAATGTTTAAATATTTTTCTTTTTATTTTATATTTTTTATTTAAAAATTAGGTTTCTTTGCCTATTAATTATTTACGTACATAATATTGTGTAAACGCTTAATTTTCTTTTATCAAAACGAATAAACTTTATTAATCTTTTATTATCTCTCCTTCTTGACTTTCGATGTATAGCCTATATCGATTACTCGCGCGAGAACACGAAGTCCGGAGTATACCGTGGTATATATAAATTTCCGCTCAGCTAACTTCCTTCTTTTTAGTTTTCTAGCCATACAGCATGTAGTCTACTTACTTTTGCTTGGTTTTGGAATTCTTCATCATTTTGTAATAAAATTGTTTTTATCAGCCGTTTTGATCCCCGTCATGGTCGTTTAATCTTGTGGCCAGCCATTTCTGGCACCGCAGTAACTTCTGAATTTCTATATCTGGAACCAAGAAACCTCTACAATTATTTTTCCCTGCTGCATGTGCTCAGGAGTGCTCCGATATTTTTGTCTGACGCGCGACAGCTGATTTTTGTGTTATTATTTCGACAGTTAATCAACGCAATTATTTTGGTTTTAAAATTAATTAAAAGTAAATATAAAGTTTCAAATGAAGCGATCTCAGGTGCTTCATGATATAGTCATGACAATGTAATAGAATAAATAAAAAAAAGAGTTTATAATTCGTCAAAAACCAATGCTATAATTCGTAGAAGTTACTCAAATAAAAAAAAATTACTAAAGCGAAAACTAATTTTTTTAATTGATTTATGTTGTTGTAGCGAAACATGTTCAAATAGAACCGTTCTTCAGAAAAAATTAGAATTTTTTTTTGTGTACTTCTTCAATAATTGCCCATGGATAATACATCTATTTATAACTACAATGTTGTGATTTTTGAAAAATTTGAGCTACCCTATGCGTGTACCTGTTACTTATTTATTAGGTTTATGTAATGAGTAAAACAGGAGCACGCCCATAATGTTTGCTTTCAGTAGTAAACCTTAGTCTAGATCCCACCTTTCATTTATGTGCCATGCTTGAGTGATAACGAGAGTACCCGTGGATGATTAAGTTTGCGTCAAGAAGGCGTTGCATAACAGCACCTTTTATAGCTACCCTAAACATCAAGGTATTTAAATTTCAGAGAGTAGATTTATAAAAAAAAATTATTTTGAATATTTTTACAAATATATCTGTAAACTGGCAAATGTAAAATCTTTGCGGTAACAAATTTTACCACAAACAAAATTTCAAAATACTATCATTAATATTGTATTAAGTGAATTATCACTATCTTAGCGAGAAAAGAATAAAATCTTTTGTTTTAATTCGTCACATGCTACCTTGCGAAATATGTAAATCGTTGATACGCCATATATTTAACGACAGAAAATAAATACCAAATATTTACATCTATTTTTATAAACTCAAATACAGACACACATTACATATATATTATTCTTTGTAATTCCATTCAACGTAACGAGTTGGTGCAAAATTATTTTGCAGGAAAGAAAATTTACATTATTTTTTTTGGAAAATAAATAAGCATAAAAGGAAACTGTGTTTCTTCTTCTTTCTGAGCACTAATGGCATATGGATGCCAAATTTTACGTCCTCGCTTTCCATCAAAATATACTCTAATCCTTGTTGAGTTTATAAATGAATATTTTTCAAGGACCGCTGAGTAAAACCCGACGTCGCGGGTGGAACGAAGAGCTCAGACAGGATAGTGCTAAATTTTCCCCCATAACCCATTCTGCTCCTCCTAGGTAGTATCCTCTTGCTGCCAAAACTTCCAGGCGTCGTGCTCAGGAAAGTTCCGCACTGGCTCGGGTCCTCGCAAACACCGCTTCTCGCGACCCTGCCGCTAGTTTGGCGAAGCTCATGCCTCGAGTCCGATGGATCCGGCGTCGAAATTGATGAAGTATCAGCTAGGAGACGTACCACAAAAGGGCGCAGACGAGAACGTAAAAGAGTCATGATAGTAGCAGAAAACTTCTAAGCGCAAATAAGAAAGACAAACGAAAACATGCTTAGAAAGGTAAATAGAGTTGAAATTGGATGGTCGTGAAAGGAACGATAAAAAAACGAAGTACGCTTATTGAAGTGACAATACGACGTTCTCCTTATATTTAAGTACAAAGTGCGGAAGTTCGCTCGCAGAAAAAAAGAGCCCCACTTTCGAAACATTAATTAAAATAGAGTTAATTTTCCTTTACCTCCAATATAAACTAACAGTTTTGTTTCCGAACAACTAATAATCAAATGTTCTTCTTTAATACGAACGTTTTTCGTTATTATCAAATTATTATGGTAGATGAATGACTTAGTTATTTCACTAATCATATATGTAGTCTATAAACCGATAGCAAAAAATCAATGTTCCCCGAAAAACTGTGGAAAATTTATTCGTTTATTATTTACGTACATGAATCGTGTTCCCCCTATCATCCTGTTTGTTTTCTCCCTAAAAGCGCAAGATTAAAAAACATTATATTTAAAATATGACGTTTATTGGACTCACAGTCCCAAACTGAGAAACGTAAAAACAAGTAATTTATTTAAATAAAAAATTGCAAATTTTCTACTATTTTTGTAGGAAAAAAAATATATATTTGGTTACATAAAATTAATTTCCATTGCCATCGTCTAAGCTAAGCTGTAATTTATTTGTAATACTGAATGGGTGATAATTTTATTTACGCTCTTGTGTACTCCTAGTTTTCTATTAATGATAAAATATGACTGAAATTTCAGAGCTCTCATAGAGAAATGGGAATTTTACCGGTCAATATAATAATGGCCATCTTATGCGCAGTCCCATATAAAATCTCGTTACGATGAAATCGTAATTTTTTAGCCTACCATCCTGTGAGTTTTGGGAGCTATACTACATCTTAGGAACAATAAAATTTAGTGTTTTCATAAAATAAATTAATAGGCCGTTATTAATAAATCACAACTGCTGAATAATTTCAAACATCTATATCCCAATTTGTTCAATATTTTTTAAGAGAGAGGCATCTAGAAATATAGAACTATTAATTCATACCTCGATAAAAACTCAAGCGTTCCCAGTCAATTTTGGCACAAATATAGACATATGGCAAATCCTCCCGAATATAAGTGTTTATATCATGTTAATCATTCTATAAAGGTCTTCATGCAAATATTTTAAGTTTAATATATATATATCTATTGCCAATTTGACCAGGTTAGATAACATTTTGAACAGAAAATAAACATTTTGTGTGTATTTAATTCACTGCAGTTTACAACACCTTTTGAATGTCATTTAGCGTATGATAGTACAAAATATAAGGATACTACATAGCATTACGAGAACCTTCCAATCTACTCGCGATTAATTTGACACACAGATAGTGACATGGTAAGCCACCCAAATTGTATTTGGGTGGCTTACAAAGTAATAAATATTTAATATCCTACCTCTGGATATACTCAGCTGATAACCATTGAATTAACCACATGAATGGTTATGTTATGAAAGGAAGTATGCCGTAACCTACATACAAAAAAACACTTAATTTGACGAAAGTTTTCATGCCGGCACGAACACCTTAACCATTAAAACTTATTATTTCTTTATTTTCCCGCCATTTTGTAATACAGCACCAAAAAAAAAATAATAATTTACTATAATTTTTCACAGACTCCCAAAAAGTTCATCAACTAATTACAATTTCATCACATTGTTAGAATATGAAACGAGTAATACAGTCAGACATTTTTAGCCTACTTTCCGAAGGAAAGAAAGGCTTACGAGATCACTTTCCTGTCTGTGAATGTGTGTGAATCAGTGTGTGTATGTGTGTGCCTGTGTGTGAGTCTGAGCGTGTGTTTGTATCACCTTGTCAATTTTTGATCATATCGACCGAATTTCACTAAAATTTGTACATAAATATTGCCTAGAAAGGACTCCTGACTTTTATAGTTTACGATCACGCTAGGCACTTATTTCAGATAGCCGCTATTTTAATATTTAGGGTGATATGTCATATCTAGGGAACCATTCAAACGTTTATAACTAAATTTTGTATGCTGGCAGAGCATTGTATAAGCATTACATGGTTTAATGAGTATTGTGGCTAATACGTCATTATGACATATAGCACAAAAAAAATTATATAAAGGTCTTACGTATTATCTCCAAAACTATCAAATAAATTTTCACCCAATTTGGTATGTAAGTATTACTGTGACAGGTCAGGAAAAAGTAAATAATTAAACTCGTCGAGGTACCTGTTTCCAAAATGGTGGACATGCATATATTTTAGGTTTATTTAATGTATTTACATACAATTGATCAAACTTTTACCAATATTAGTTTGCTGAAAGTATTTATTACATGCACCATATCTCAGAATGCATAGCTACTTTTGTCTTCCTTTTTGTAAGATAGTGCCAAATAAATAAAATAAAATTTTATGCCATATCATGGTAAACAATTAACAGAATCATACCAAATTATTCAAACAAGTAGTTCTGCGGCAGATAAGGTAAAGGGACTTATTTAAGAATGCCAGACATTTATTTTCTAAATGGCGGTCACATAGACATCTTAGGATATAATACTTTACCGTCGTAACAATGTAATAAAATCCAAATTATCTTTGTATGCTGACAGTAGATATAAAAGATTTTAATTTTTTCCATACAAATTATCTTTTGTCCGCCAGTTTATACGATAGAACCAGACGAATAAATTAAGATGTTGTCTTTTGTTGGGTAACAATTGACCGATTCCTATGGAATTTGACATTCAAGTAGTACACCGGCAGCAGATGATGTAAAACTGTATATCTTATTTTCAAACGGTGGACTTGTCACTATTATAGCTTAAAATGCTATATTGTCGAGACAATACAATAAAATCCAACTATATTTGTACGCTGGCTGTAGATATTACAACTATAAACTCTATCTACGCAAAACATATTTTCTTTGCCATTTTGTAAAATGGCATCTTATGAATAAATGAAATTTTTATGTTATATCTTGAGATTACCTTCTTAAACGAAATTTGAAAAACAAGAAGAACAGCGGCGGATAATGTAAAATATTATGATTTAGTATATCAGACACTTATTTTCGAACTGCAGGAATATATGCATATTAGTATATTATACTTTATCGTTGAAACCATGTAATCAAGCCCAATTTTATTTTGTATGGTGAGAGTTTATGCATATTACAGCTATCAAATGCGCTTAGAGGGAACACTTTTTCTCCACCATTTTGTTATATATGAAATGTGAAAAATTAAAGTTTTAATTTAATATTTTAGGAAATAATGGACAGATTCCTACCAAACTTTGTAAACAATTTCCACCGAAGTAGGTGCTGTATACTGCTATGTGTTGATTACTTGTGACACTTATATTCAAATTGGTAGCTCTATAAATATTTAAGCTCAGTATCTCTTTTTAGCAAAACAAATTCCAGCTTCACTTTGTATGGTTGCAGTATCTATTACAAAGATCAGATTTTTCTATACAGAGCCTCATTTCTCTTCCATATTGTAAGTTGGTACAACAATAAAAATCATGTTTTTATGTTATATCGTTCTTACCAAATTCGGCATTTAATTTTTATTGTGGTAGACCAAATAACTGTTTATATTTCTTCAGTGTGATAGACACTTGTTTTCGTAATTGTGGCTATGAAATAATTTTATTCTAGTGTGCTACATTTGCAACATTACGTAATCGATTTTAATTGAAATTTGCATACTGGCAGTATACAAACATCGCATGCGCTAATAGATAACTTTTGGCCTCCATTTATGAAGATCGTCATATTAAAAGATGAATGTTTTATGCCATATCTCAGGGTCCAAAACACTGATTTTAATAAAAATTCTTCACACAATTAGCGCAATGGCAGACCATATAAAGTGACATGTTTTAAGTGGTTCAGTCTTTTATTTTCAAAATCACGTTAGTGTCAATATTGTGGGTTATTAAATTCATTCAATAGTCACATAAGACTGATTATATTCGAAGCTGATGCTCAAATACGACATCCGTAATGCAGTTGTTTGCACACCAGCTTATGTAACGAAGTTTTCTGGGTTCGAGTCCCGGGTAAAGCACGTGTGTATTTGTAATTGCCTCATTACTATTGCATGTGTCTCTGGTTTAATCTGTAATGATAACGCTTTCAAGTTAACAACAACAACATTTAAAGAAATTATAAAAAAATTATTTGCACCCATGTCGGGTAAAATAAGCTAATTTGCTCTATTATTAACTTGTACACCGGAGAGCCAAAAAAACTGGTGTAGGCATGCGTATGCAAATAACAGAGGTGTGGAACCAATCAGAGTAACCCGATGCGGTCGACAGCGCCTGTATAAGAGAGCAAGCGTCTGGCGAAGTTGCTCGATCGGTTACTGTTGCTACAATGGCAGGTTATCAAGATTTAAGTGAGTTTGAACGTGCGGTTATAGACGGCGCACGAGAGATGGGACATAGCATCATCGAGGTAGCGATAAAATTTGGATTTTCGCGAACGACAATTTCACGAGTGTACCGTGGATATCGGGAATCCGGTAAAACATCAAATATTCGACATCACTTCGGCCGGAAAAAGATCGTGAACGAACGGGACGGATGACGACTAACAAGAATCGTTAAACGTGACAGACGTGCAACCCTTTCTCAAATGGGCTCAGATTTCAATGCTAGGGCATCAAGAAGTGCCAGCGTGCGAGCTATTCAATTGACCATCATTGATATTGTCTTTCTGAGATGGAGGCCCACTCGTGTACCGTTGTTGACTGCACGACACAAAGCTTTACGCCTCGCCTGGGCCTGCCAATACCGCCATTGGACTGTTGATAACTTGAAACACGTTGATTGGTATTAAGAGTCTCGTTTCCAATTGTATTAGGCGGATGGACGTGTACGGGTATGGAGACATCCTCATGTCCCTACATGTCAACAGGGGACTGTTCAATCTGGTGGAGGCTCTGTCATGGTATGGGGCATGTGCGGTTGGCGTGAAATGGGACCCCTGATAAGTCTAGATACGACTCTGACAGGTGACAGATACGTAAGCATCCTGTCCGATCACCTGCACCCATTCATGTCCATTGTGCATTACGACGGACGTGGAATATTTCAGCAGGACAATGGAATACCCCACACGTCGAGAATTGCTACCGAGTGGCTCCAGGAACACTCTTCTGACTTTAGACACATTCATTGGCTACCGAACTCACCAGACATGAACATTATTAAGCATATCTGGAATGCCTTGCAACGTGCTGTTCAGAAGAGATCTCCACCACCTTGCACTCCTATGAATTTATGGACTGCCCTGCAGGATTCATGGCGTGAATTGCTTCCTGCATATGTTTAGACATTGTCGTGTCCATGACACGTCGTATTGCGGCACTTCTGCGTGCTCGCGGGCACCCTACATGATATTAGGCAGGTGTACCTGTTTTTTGGCTCTTCAGTATATAACGTTTGTTCTGCATATTACTAAAACAGAACATTTAGACACAACTTACATTGTAGCATTAATTTTTCTGTAAGAAAATTTCAAAAACTGATGATGTCTTTATTAAAACAAATTTCATTATGTCCCCCATTATTTAAATTTAACCCGATCAATCTCACTAAATTTCCAACCATTTATCATAATTTTTTTGTATGAGAACAAAATAATGAAAAGGCCACCTAAACGTATTACAATCGTATTTCTTATTTTTAAATGGGTGGTTTCTTCATTTAGTAGTATATACAATATGTATGGCAGTAGTTATAAAATGGCGATTTCGGACCATGGGCGTTGGGCGAGGGTCCAGGGATCCTGGAGCTTGGTAAGAAAACTGTAAATATAATGTTCTTGAATTCCTCTTCCATGGCGGTCATTTTGTAAGTTAGTACAAATGCACAATGCTCTTACATTCAATTTCAATGGTGGCCATAAAGTTTTTAATTTTTTTTAAATTTTTCCAAAAATAAATTTTTTGCAATCATTTTTCTACATTTCTTTCCAAATTCTTTAATAACATTTCCAAATTTTTCAAAATTTGCTAAAATTTCTTAAAATGTTATTCCTCCAACATTTTTAAAATAAATTTTTAATTTTTTTTCAAAAATAAAAAAAAAAATTTTGAACATTCCACAGCAACCATTTTGTTGCTCAACATCACCTCAGGCGTGTCCCTACAACAAGGCCACATTACGTAGCCTCAGGCATATCCCTAGAACAACGCCCCATGACATCTCCCCAAGGGTATTTACATNGTAGCCTCAGGCATATCCCTAGAACAACGCCCCATGACATCTCCCCAAGGGTATTTACATAGCCCCAGACTATGAGGGTGTCCCTACAACGACGCCCCAACGTCCGAGGCTGTGCCGGACTTGATCTTGCATTTAGAGGGGTGCTGCGGTGATGCAGTGGATATACGACATGCAAAACTTCATGATCTTGCATGCCATAGCGATAAGGAGCGGCAATGGAGCATTGAATAGAAATAGCCTCAGGCGTGTCCCTAGGACGACGCCCCCGATCTCATGACATAGCCCCAGGCTACATTGTGTCATGGTGGTGTAGTGGATATACCACTGTCTGGGGCCACAGTGGTGAAGTGGATAGACGCTTCGCTTCGTTGGGGATGTGGTGGTGAGGTGTATAGAAGATTCGTTTCTTGAAGGGCCGCAGTGGAATCGTGGATAGACATAGCCTCAAGCGTGTCCCTATGACGACGCCCCGACTTCATGACATATCCCCAGGCTACAGGCAGGTGTGCCTACAACGATGCCTCCATAGCCTAATGCGTCGCATTATTTTCGGAATTATATTGAAAATATGGTTTTTCTACAACGACCCCGGGCTCTGCCGACGTCACCGAAAAATTATTTTTACACTTACAACACCCATATGCATTATATTTCTATATGTATTTGTAAATTTGATATTTTGGTGTTACAACACCTCAGGCTCTGCCAACATCACCAATAAATTATTTTTACAGCGACAACATCCATAGCCCCAGGCGATGCATGAGATTTTGAAAGGTATTGGAAATTTTATATTTTTGTGCTACAATGCCCCAGGCTCTGCCGATGTCACCGAAAAATTCTTTTTCGCCGACAACACCTATAGCCCCATGCAATGCAAGATTTTCGAAATATATTTAAAATCCTTATATTCGGGTACAACGCCCCCAGGCTGTGAGCACCTCCGCCGACATAACCGATAAATTCAATTTTACCACGACAACACACATACTCCATCGTCCCAGGTGGTGCGTGATTTTCAGAAAGTTATTTTGAAAACAATTATTATTGAGTTATGGTCAGGCAGTGTGGGACTCTGTCGACTCCTCCAGAGAAATTAGTTTTTCCATATGCGGTACGCTCACGACGACGACGATCAGTCAGTACGCAAAAAAAGACACGTGCACACAGGAGCAGCACACAATCCCACATACTCTTACTTCCAAGACAAAATGCCCGACCAGACTACCCCCGGTCTCGATCGTTCAAAACTTGCATACATATGTATCGTGGTTTAACCATTTTGCATATCAGTTCAATGGAGATAGTACCACAGACCACCATGCACACACACACACGCATCACTTACCTTCACCTACAAGATGCTGCATTGCCCTCCTCCTTTCCACCCACATGCTATGGGCATGTTAACGGCTCCTGGGCTGGGGACTGGGCACATTCCTCTTATGCTATCAATATAAAGTCTTGGTAGCATCACAAGTATAGTTTTCAGGCGGGTTACAATGCTGCTGCATATTGAAGAAAACAAAGCGATCGCTTTAGACATGGGAAAACATTATATATAATAGAGAGGGGCACTACAGTGTGGATTGCGAACACAGTGTAATGGGAAATAAACAATAGATAATAGTCTCATGCGAGACAAGATTATTTTGACTCTTGCATGTGCTGCAGTATGGTGGAAAACACACACATACTTGGCAAGCTGATTATGAGTTTGCATGTACTACAGTACGTTTGGAAAAACACACACATGCGAGACAAGAAGAATATGACTCTTGCATGTGCTGCAGTAGGTTGTAAAACACATACTTGGCAATCTGATAATGATTTCGCATGTACTAAAGTATGATTGGAAAAAAAANTGCAGTAGGTTGTAAAACACATACTTGGCAATCTGATAATGATTTCGCATGTACTAAAGTATGATTGGAAAAAAAACACGTGCATGCATGACAAGAAGAATATGAATTTAACATTAGCTACAGTAAGTTGGAAAACATACACATGCTTGACAAGATGAATATGACTTAAGCATGTGTTACAGAAGAGTGGAAAATGACAGCTACTATGGTATACATTACAAGACCATGCTTGCATGTGCAATAGTATACCTCTGGGGGGGGGGAATACACAGGACATACTGGTAGCATTCCTTTCAAGATAAGATTGATGCTTGCATGTGCTACAGCATGCTACCAGCCAGCATACCTAGCAAGATGAAGGCTGCAACTCTTGCATGTGCTACAGAATGCTGAAACAGACTGAGCAGACCAATATTAGTAGTATACCTGGCAAGACGACTACTCCTGCAGGTCCTACAGTATACTGCAGGAAACACTGATAACCAACTTGACAACATAGGAACATACCTCTTTTATGAGCTACAGTAATGCTACCAGTCAACATACCTGGCAAGCAGACTGTGTTTCTTACATGTCTCTTGCTTGTGCTACAGTATACTAATCGGGATATATATGGCTACCAACACCCTCAAAAATATACCTGACAAGAGAAATACGACACTTGTAAGTGTTCCAGTAAACTGCTGGAAAAAACCACTCNCACCCTCAAAAATATACCTGACAAGAGAAATACGACACTTGTAAGTGTTCCAGTAAACTGCTGGAAAAAACCACTCTCTCTGGGAACAGACATATATAACAATGCGTGCCTGACCCAGAGCTGCTCTTTTTTTTTAGGTATGATAATAATTGGGGATGGTATGAATGGCATCTTCCAGGACTTTACATTTGTTGTCCATCCACGAAAGAGCTAATTTGTTTGTTTGCTCTGTATACACTTCGTGGCGGTCAGGCCTAATACTACTAACCTGCACTCGCATGCAGCACTGAGTCAAAAGGATATGGCGATAATCATTAAGTTTTGTCATCTTCTCTACAACATTCTTTTGTATCTCCTTCGCGCGCTTTCCAAACGTATCCTGGCAGCTGTATTCATACAGCTTCGCCCTCAGCCAGACAAAATCGGATATATCATCACCTCTGCACTCATCTTTAAATTTGCCAATATCATTGGTGTTGGCAGGGGAGCAGCCAGGATAAGTGGGAGTGTAACCGTTGGTGCCAAACTCAGACATGAGTGCCGGGTCAAAGGCAAGATCACTATAAAAGTTGTGCATGTAATCTCCATTATATATGAATCGGTGTCATAGTCCATTATATATGAATCGATGTCATAGTCAATGAGGAGCTCCAACTCCATCCGTGTCTTGCGCAACATCGCATCAAACGAGAAACAGGGAGCACTTACATATCACACACAGTCAAGACTACATGTAGTTAAACATAGCTCCCGGAAATTTTCGAAGACGTTGCACAGAATCAAGACGTCCATCTTCGGGTAGAGCTCGGCATATTCCTGGAGTGTGCGGTAGCCAAACACAGTCCAGACGGTTTGTGCGTACTGGTAGTTTGCTGCACTAATGTTTCCTCCGGTAAGCATATTAAAGAAGGACTCTATTGCTGGCAACCGCGGCTCAGCGAGCTTCCCCCATGTGTTGACATAATCATAAGGGAATACGCCTTTGCGGGTCACCAGCTTGAGCTGCTCTACCATGAAATAGCTGGATGTTGTGCGGAAGTCGCTGGAAGGTAGATTCCGTGCGAGTGTTGCTAGGCTGGTAGACATGAATCTAAAAATATCTATAAATTGAATTGTAAATTTGTCGCCCAAACTTTTACTGAAGGTAATGAGTTTTTCCTCAGTATTGGGAATAATAAATATGTAATGGGATTCATAGCACAGCTGCTTTATTATGAAATTGGCATCATAAGTTAAATTATGGAAGAGTATCTGCAGTCTCTGGGGGCGGCGGCAAAGCTTGTTGCAGCTATTACAAGCTGCCCCGATAAAATTGCCGGTGAAGTGATCATGGTCATGCACATTATTGTTTGCTCTGATGAACAAGCCTGAACAATGGCAGCAGATATTGTCCAGCGTATAGGCAGCCCATTCGCCAAACGTCAGTGAGTGCATAGTCTCGGACTTACTATATATGGCTTTTGCAAGGTGACATTTCCTAACAACCTCTTCCATAAAGCGTTTCGACGCATCTTCGCCTGTGTAATGTATTACTACCGGGGGTAGGCTGGTTGTATTGGAGGCAGGAATAATGGTATTATCTACTTTAATGTATATGCCATAACTATAGGGCTTATGTTTTTGATATCTATAAGTGTAGCACATGTCCGGGTTCGGCTGACATGCCTGGGCAGGCACCAGTATTGACTCAAAGTCCGCATATACTGCAATAGGCACCTTATCACCGTTTTGATAATTCTTCAACTTGAGCACAGGTGGCTTGCCATTCTTGTCCAGCTGTGGCATGTCTGCACAAAATGTAGCAAGCATACCTATTATGGTACCCCTTGTGTTCAGCCAGAGTTTCGGCACCTATCAGTCCCGTCACACATGGAAGATCTGCATACTCTTTGAAGCAGCTTTTACATATATTTATCGTATGTTCATGACCAGTCACCTGAGAGCATACCAGACGTGAGAAATGAGCTATATAGCATTAGTGTGCATTCTGTGTATCCTCTGTGGTGAGTAGCACCAAATAAAAATGCTGGGCCAGTTCGTCACCTGTCCCCTGTATTGGCACTATTTTCGTATTCTCATCGTGTGCGTGTATGTTCATGCTGACCCCCGGATTCACTCTCTCAAACGACGCTATTTGACGTAGAGGGGTGGGAAACTCTATGGTGGTAAAATCGAAGCGCGTCTCCAGGCTAATGTATTGCTTGTCGATGCGCTCTGGATGCCTACCCTCTATAAAGTGTGCCAGGATCGCCCATTTAAAGCACTGAAGTTCGGCATTTTGCTGGTTGATGATAGCATATTTCGCCGCAATGCCTGCAGGTAGGGCGATGTAGGAGGACGTTCTAAGGGGTCGAGCTTATTGATACGTAGCAGAACCCATTTCACAGATGTGAGGGTCCAGCCACTACACTTCCCCATATACTCGTCCTCCTCCAGCTTGGCAATATCTTCAGCTCTGCAATATCGGCCAACATGGCCTCTTCTAATTCAGCTACATTGTATAGAGGCACATTATTAGTCTTAAACACATGCCTATCCACCTCGGCGCCGTGCAGCTCTGGTTTGCCATATATGCACTCGAGAAATAAATTCAACTTTACCACCCCCTTGTTCTAGATATCCTGCTCCAGCCGTGCGTTGATACTGTCACTAAAATAGGAAGAAGAATATAATATTATGATAAGTGGCAAAGAGAGGAAATTTATGATGACCCATAATAGGGTACTCAGGCAAAGGCTTCACAAAAGAAAGTTGGGACACCACACACAACACGCGTGATGACCTTGCAGTGAAAACTCTCATCAACATTTCTCAACATACCCACACAGGGGGATCCAAGGCGACTGCTTTTATATCATCGACAACAGCTTATATAATCGCCTCAGGCCTACATGTGCCTGCCGAGTAGATGTTGTAAAAATAATTATTGACTACAATTCAACATGTTGGGAAATGCTGTGTATGTTTGTTAGAGTACAGCGACTCTGTCCCTCGTACAAAAGGTTCACTTACGTTAACCATGCAGTGTGTATCCCCTTACACACATAAGTAGATTTAAAAAAAATATGATAGACAATAATTCCTAAATACATTTTTATTTTATACTTGATCACTCAGTCGGTAATATCTCGCAATCCTACCAGATAAAATAAGATTTCATGTGTATGAACATATATATATATATATATATATATATATATATATATATAGCAATAGTGTTTATATTTTTTCTCTCGCGAGCTCTGTATAATCTTAAAGTATCGAGTATATAGATTTCTGATTACTGGAACATAACATTCGAACCTGTTCCACAACATAATGTCGTTTGCTCTGCCATATCAGTCAGTCATAATCCCTCAATTATTATTATAAACGATAACGTTTATTTGGCGATATAAACTGCAATTAACGTCTGGAAAAATGCTAACTCCAAAAATTCAATTTCTAGGATAAGTTTAAATTAATGCGATGGTGGGTATTTAACAATATGCAAGACATTATGTATATATAGTTACAACCTGCCAATGTTATGGTTTATAACTATCCTCAAGTTATGTTTTCCCTTTCTCACTATAATGTCAAGTGGAGTAGCTCTCAATATAAAAATAATGTAGTCTCCTCTAAACCTATCATTTAAGGGTTATACTAACGCTACTTCCACAGTACTGTCAAAATCCTAGCCGCCTTACGTATGATAAATTTAACGCTCGGTGTTGTGAAAAAAAATCAGCTGCACACACACTATTTCTCTTACCTGCCATGCGAGGGTTATTCGGAAAGTAAGGTCCGAATCGCTGTATCTAATCGAATGTCGTGCGAACATTGTAATGCCCATGCGCACCTACTCCCGGCACGCCTTCATCGTCAAACGACAATATTTGCATTGGTATTGTTGCAGTATGCTGTTTACAGTGTCAGTTCAAAATGTTTAAAACAATTGATCAACCTGCCGACTGTGAAATATTGTCAGTGATTCAGTTTTTGACAGCAAGGAACATTTCAGCAGCGGAAGTTCATTGACAGATAAGTCAAGTGTATGGCCCCAATGCGATAAATGACAGCAAAGTGCGTAAGTGGGTGAGAGCTTTCAAGGACAGATGGGAAAATATTCATGATGAACCGCGATCAGGCCGACCATCAGTTATCACAGAAGATTTGGTCAAAACTGTGGACGAAAAGATGACCAAAAACCGGCGATTCACAATTTCAACTTAAGCATTGGAAATTCCGAATGTGGGTAGCCCAGCAGCTTACTGAGGAACACCAAATAAAATGAATAGCTTGTGCTCTTGATTTTTTGTCATATATCATAAGGAAAATGATAAATTTTTAGAGATGATTTTCACAGGGGACAAGACGTGGGTTTCTCACATGACCCCACAGTCTAATCGCCAGTCAATGGAATGGCGTCACCTGACATCACCAGTCAAAGTCAATGCCAAGCGGACAATCTCAACATATAAACGTTATGGCAACTGTGTTTTGGGATAGACATGGAGTTGTGTTAGTCGAGTTTATGCAGCAACGGACAACAATCAATGCAGTCGCTTACAGTGCTACCCTGACTGAATTTCGGCGTGCAACACGAAATATGCGACGTGGTCTTCTGGCATCTGGAGGTTTGTTGCTGCATGACAGTGCCAGACCCCATTATTCCATTCACACTCAAAATCTGATCAGATTTTTTGGATGGGAACAGTCTGACCACCCACTGTACAGTCCAGACCTAGCGCCGAGCGATTTTAACTTGTTTCGCTGCCTAAAGGCGTTTCTCAGCGGGAAGAACTTCGCCACAGATGACGAGTTGAAAGAAGTAGTTGCAGACTGGTTATCCTCACAGGCAGCAGATGTCTATGACTTAGGTATACAAAAACTTGTAGAACGTTATGACAAATGNCAGACTGGTTATCCTCACAGGCAGCAGATGTCTATGACTTAGGTATACAAAAACTTGTAGAACGTTATGACAAATTTTAAACAAATATGGAAACTATGAAGAAAAATAGAGAAACATGAACGAAAGGAAATAAAAAAGGTTTTTTGAAAAAATCTGTGATTATGTATGTTTTATATGAAATCGGGCATTACTTTCCGAATAACACTCGTATATAAAATTTTTATTTATATCTACTCACCTCCACGATGCAGATGAAGACTTACCCAAAAGAAACATGATATTTTAGAGTATCAGTAGCTTGTACAGATACCAGCGAGCTGACATGATGGCCCTGGACGTGGATAGCTACACACGTGGAGCACAGTGGTCAGAGCACAAGTGAGTGTTTAGAAATCTCTGGGGGATATATATATATATATATATATATATCCCTATTTACCCCTTCTTCAATGGCTCGTCATACGGAGAGAGCTTTTAGACATCAACAACACGTTATGTGACTGCTTCCCTTCCGTTCGCAGGATATATCTCCAGTGTAGTTAAGGCTCTTTAAATAAAATTATTATTTTATATCTCAGCATATGAAGTACACTCTACCTAATTGCGCATGAACCAAGACGTCTGTCAGCGTACTTGCCAATTACACTTACTGCACCATACCTATATGTGGCAAAAAGTAAAACATATAAAAATAAGTTCTCTTTAATATTTATGTCTGACGACTTCAAAAGTAGTGTTAGTAATGTTTGATTTAAGTACCTTTTATTATAGCGGTACGTTTAACATCTCACATGTATATTCCTTTAATTAATAAATATGCTTACAGCATTAAAATCAAAAACGATATAGTTTGTGCATGTACTGTTTATGGATAAATCGCTTTTACTATACAAGCACATTTAGTTTTTTTGGGAATGTATGTTTTTGTCACCTCCACTAACATAAATGAAAATATACAGAGATTCAGAACACATATATTTTGTCACATAGTATATATATAATTTTTTTATTTCAACATAAAGCATTATACACATATTCACATAAGAAATATACATATTATTTTTTTTTTTATTATACACACAGTAAGATAGCTATATTATTATCTCAAGAAATTATACAATCATTTGTTTTTCACTTAACACATAGAAAGTAATATATATTCAAATATTATCACAAGACAAATATAAAATGTTTTCAATTAACACTAAAAGTACTATACCCATATTGCAACAAGAATAAAAAAAATATATATGCATTTTAAAACAGAAAGTAAGATACAGATATGTATATTGACACAATCAATATACAATTTTTGTTAAAGAAAATTTAAAGTTTCATGCAATTTTTTTTGCAAGAAGCGTAGTGAAGATTTGCTGCAATAATTTATTCCTCTCTGCAACGGTTAATTGTCGCACGTTAGGCAGTGAAGACCTCCCACAATGTGGGCAGGCGGTGGCGACAGGTGGCTTCTTATGACTGCTGTCAGGACGTGGTGCTCTGCGTTTAGCAGACTTGACAGCAGGTGTAGACGTCGACGACGTCCGCGCAGATTTCCTCTTACGTTTGGTGGTGGCGGTGACAATTGGTATCTGGGTGGTGTCCCTTGGTGATGTCAATTACAGCAGCAGCAGCTGCAGCAGTGGTGTTGACGGGAACTTCAGACTCTGGTAGCAGCATGTAGTCGGGGAGGTGAACGCAAACTGCATCGTGCAACATAGCGTGCCTAATCACCTCGTCCGCTCCACTTGACAGTGGAGTGTTTGCTCTCATATTATGAACAACACACCTCCCAGGAACATTAGAGTCGACCATATGCTGGCAGCGGTGGTATGATGTAGGATTGTGGACATGCAGCCAATGCGCAACGCCGTCACACTCTTCACTGTAGGTTATCGGCTCGATGGCACTATCAACAACTTCATAGGTGATGGTGCAGTCACCAGGCGTCACACTGCGGTAGGCAGCCTCTGCACGAAATAGAATGTTCATCTTGTTATTGCTAGCTCACTGGAGTCGACTTGTAGGATACACTTAGCTTATATAGTGTAGTCTACATGACATAGACATTACTTCAGAGCTGCAGTCAATAGCAGCATTATATGTGCAATAAGGTTATACATAACAAGACAACACTTGCACATGCTGTGACATGTCATTTCACCCTCGGCCGTCGTGCTGCTGTCTGCAGCTTCAATGTTCATGACGTAGAAACGGTTTTTTTTTATTATTCACTTATATACTTCACAGGGTGGGGAAGCTTCCCCACACATGTTCATGACACATTTATAAGCTCAATTGAAAACACAACATACCTTAGCAGAGCAGGGTAGAATCCAATTTCAGCCACAGTCTTCCAGTGTGCTCGTATGCATGTGTTCTTTACTTTCTTCAGTTCAGCGGTATGTTACGCCGGTATCTACGTCTCGCAGGGTAAATTCCACTTTCTTGCTCTCATGGCATAGTTCGGTAATATATTAAATTTCGGCACATGCTGAGAGAATACGTCCATTTACATGTAGCTCGCTGTTTGGTCGGAGATAGAAGACGGAGCACTGTTCGGATTTGTAGCAGGGCAGAATTTCACAATGGAAATTATCCCACGTGTTGTGATATCCCCACAAATGATTTTTACCGTCGCATATCTGCACCTGCTCATGTCCAAGCTCAGATTTAAACACCACTATTTTATATCCGATAAAGTATCTCAAATACAAGTCTACATCTTCTGGCAGAAACGACACCCAGTCACGTATGTCAAATGTATTGCACATGGCGGCATCGATAGTTGTATACTGAATGATACACTGCTGTCTACTGCGGCTGGTTGTAACACTCGTTTCATCTTATATTGTAGCCAGGTACACGTCACATGTTAACGGCGAACACATTGTCTTCCATGTAATTGTTCCTAGCTTCATGCATGTTGTATGACGCTCACCCATTTAGAACTCGGTCCAGCGGGTAATTACATCACCGGTGTTAGCCTCACATAGGTCATGCGTAAATGCACAAGTTAACCATACCTGACGTATATTCTCTTCGCCTGCTAGTGTTAACATAGTATGGAGTGAACAAGGTAGCTTCGTATCCGGTCTCAGGTAATATACAGAACTTAAAAAAAATTACATGGTACATACAGAATGTAGTTCTAATCGCTTTGACACACCCAGTGATCAAGTCAGTTACAACATTCTACTTGCACGGGCCTGCCGGGCGTTTTGAAGTGAACTGGCCTGTATCCTACTGTTACTTCACCCTCGGCTGTGACTAGCGGGTTTAATGTTACATACATTATTGAAATTTATATAAACTATGCTAGGAGAAAGTCTGTCTTCCAAATTTATGAAATTTCTACAGAGTGCATTGTGCTACCATTGTCAATTGCCTTAATGGCTGCAAAGCTAAACCGAACTATTTCTACATTAAGCTTGATGATATCAGGTCTGTGATGAGTTGTTCGTAACGGGTAGGCAGTCGGATGCGAAACACTTCATCTAACATACATTTTACACACATACCTTATGTCGTTTCCATCCTCCGGAAATCTAATGCCACGTACAGCTTCCCGATGACGAGATCAGACAGCAGTCTATACTGGCCGGTCCCGTTCATCTTGGAGATAAGTCCGTCCATGTTGATACTGGATAAGTACTGTGGTTCCCCTTCTCGCAGGCTGCACTATTTATAATTTCTGGTGTTGTTTTTGAACAAATTTTACCCTCGCAGCAGCCCCCCCACACCCCCAACATCTTAACAACAGCATGTTCAGACAAGGACACACTAGGCCACGGCTGCATGCGACACACACATGGCTGTCGTTTTTGACGTAGAGCTCTCTCAACTTTCTAGGCGAAGGACACCCAGACTCCGTTTGTAGATCGCAGGGTTTTATTTTCGTGGTGCAATAAATGCTTAATTGCCTCTTCTCCTACGGCCTGGCTACGAAGACTGTGTCATTCTCGTTTAACATTGAGTAAATTACATCGCGAACTGTATTGCTTCCCAAATCACCCTCACTCCAATAGGGTCCGTGATAGTATTTTTCCAGCAAGTCATTTGTTACTTTGTTTTTTACGTCGAGCTCGTGCCATGTAAACGGAAGTAGGAATGTACTTGTTTCTATGTGCCTGTCAATGTATGCTATACAGATACATTTAATAATCAAACCATGATGTTAGACGCATCCCTGAAAGTTCACGTACATTATGACGGTCGGATGGAGAATGAACTATAGTTGTAACTTACGTCAGTATTTTAACAACTATATCGCGTACGTTGTAAGTGACTTGTCTATCATGAAGTATTAACGCGTAGGCCTGAGTGCAAACTGGGAATTTCTTAGTGGAAGTTATTTTAATCTTGCAGTCTACAACGCCAGAATTTAAAATATCGAGCTGTTTACTAACATCAAAAACAAATAGGGGTGCTCTGTTCATAAAAGCATTCGGTTCGAGTGTGGGAGCCTGCGTTTGCCCATAGTACGACCTCTGATAGTCAGAGTGCAATTGATAAGGGACCATATATACGCCATTTGTAAAATCAATATTTAATTATTCATATGGGTAAGCCTCAGAGTTTAAGAATTATTTAACTATCTTAATATTTACATGATCAAATTTCGAACAGTCGGTATTGATGGAATTCCGTCTGCCTGTCTGAAACGCGAAAATTATATATCTCTGTTTTTCACTCGTGTAACTCGTATTTACATTCTCATTTACGCTTACTGAGCTGAGCACGCTAGGATACGTCTCTAAACTCCATGTACGAAACACAATATCTACATTCCTCCCTTTTACTGCATATTTCAATAATTTTACATGTTCAGACATGTTAACCTGTACGTGAGGTAGTAACCATTCAGTAGATGGTATTAAGAACGTTGCGACTTCTGGTGCTGCGCCAGTGTCCTGGAGCGCATTCGTTTGTGTGTTAGCCGTGTGAGTAACTAACTCTGGTTTTGAATAAATAATTACATGCTTGTAATATTCCGCGAACCTTAACAGCATATCTAGTGTATTAAATACTTAAAATTTACCATTGGAATAGACAGGAACCTTAAAATCCTCTTCGATTACCCAACCTGCCATTTTGGCGGCCAAGAGTTCGTTGCGTGTAATGAGAGATAGTTCTTTATGGTTGTCGCGATTCCAACATCTCCTGTCGCATCTATTTCACACTCATTCAGTTCATACGCGATTATGCTTATCATGCGAAGTATACTGTTTCTAATGATTTTTGTCGTCTCAGGAAGAGCAGTACCTAGCTTTGTCAGAGTTCTTCAGAAGCGCAAATATTAATTACACAAGGCGGTGTATATATCTTGGTTTTGCATCGGGATGTGAACCTCGGATGAGTGTACGTATAGGCCTGGCCGATAGGGGGAGTAAGTGTGGATTTCAGGGATGGTTATCGCGTCTTCGAACCCCGCAGGATCTGCAATGTTTAAAATTTCCACGTTCATACTTGCTGTTGATCTGTAGTCCCAATCTTCTAAGGAAACAAGCATTTTCAGATGTTAGTGCTCTGCATGCTCGACTTGTACTGGCTTTAGGTTTGGTAACATAAGATATATTTATTGCTTTTGTATGCTTAATTTTCAATCCCATCTTTCCTTAAATGTAAGCGTACCTTTATCTCTTCGCATCGAAAATTAATCAAACAATTTTCTTGGTCTACAAAAGAGACTATGACTTCCTGTACGTTCTCCATCACGACTGGAACATAATTGGTTTTTTTTGGAACATTCACCAGCTTAAAGCCTGGTGGAACCATCGCGGAAAATTCGTATAGTGTCTGACTTGTCTTACCGTTGAGATACAACCCGCTAACTACATTGCAGTTTAATCTTATAACATTGACAGGGAAAATATTTACCGGCATCGTAGATTCGTGGGTTTTATTCGCCTCGCATTTTACGTTCTCAAAACCTAGCATGGAGGCGAGTGCAAGGTATTTGCATTACCACGCAGCACTAACGTCACATACGGTCCCAGCTACCACTTAAAGTACTCGCCTATGTTTTCAATATAATACGAACTGGTGGGTATACGCACCTCCCCTCTCCTACCGACTCCTCCCATAACATAACGAAACATACAATTGCATTCATATATGTTCGCTACCGAGAAGTAAGTTTGAAAATCTATCACTACCATGGACCACACACCCTTCAAGGTTAGTAGGGGGAAGTGAACAGATCGCAATTATGAACTATTGCCCGACACGATCAGGGTTATGTATATGACTGATGCTTACAACTAGTGCAGCCCTGTTAATTATCTATCTTGTGAGGAAGCTCAGACAAAGGTGTCCACAGTTCCATTCTTGTGGCTGTTGCTCTGCTCCATGATTATAATATATTAATGCCCGTCCAAAATATGTTTTCAGTTCTGGTGGGGTCCTTAAGTTTCCCTAACTATCAAAGTATTCGACTGTGTTTCCAATCTTTTTTAATGCAGTCCAATGAGTTCCCAGCCCAGTGCTCCTATCTAGGTTTACTATACCACACTCGACCCGCCTCACGTGCTGTGGTAGGTGATAATGCATGAACACAACTAGGAAATTACTTATTTTTAATTTTTGTGCAAACTTTCGTATTTCAATGTTTGTTAGTGGGTGGGTAGGCACCCCCCCTTAAGATGGTCTCGTTCTTTTCCGTCGTTGCATTCTCTTCCTGCCTCCTCTGCCAGCTACCGGCCTGTAAGGGCGAAGGTAAAGTCATCGAGCGTTTTTTGTACCTCTAGCAAGCGTCTCCATATTCATATTATGTCACAACATCTCCGATAAATGTTGGTTTTCCTCCTTGGCCATATTCACAACCCTGGCAATGCCACTGACACCTCCGATTAGGGTGCCGAGAACACCTTGTACTGGTAAAATTAAGGGTAAAACACCTCCATGCTTCCCTACTTTATGTGGTTTCCTGCCAGTGTGTTTCTTTTTCGTCCTTCCAAATTTCAAACCCATGCCTCTCTTAACTTTTGATTTCATAATCTTGGACACCCCTATGCAGCTAAACCTTCGCCGAGTTTGGACTTGGAAGACCCAATTATTGACTTGGCTTTATCTGCAAAAATGGTGTCGGCTGTGTGTTTATCTTCCAACTTATTACTGCTCACGTAGGCAATATTGTGGAACTTGCAAGCATCAACTAACGAATTGATAGGGACGTCACCTCGTTTCAATTTTCGTGCTTACCATGTACCCAGACCGCAATACTTATATCCTGGAATATGAGCTCCAAATGGTAGGATATTTATTAGAGTACTTACCATACCGCATCCTCTCTTGCTGTTACTCCCACGATGCATTACAGCATACTTACAAATACATTGATTAGTTTAACTACTTTATATGTTTTGTGGTCGACAAGGGCTTCGAACCTGGATGGTATTGTATCTGTAGCATGTGGCCTACGACAACATCCGTCTTGGAAAATTCTTGTTTGTGTTGCCAGGAGACGAGTCAGACCATGGCAGCAGCGAAGATAAATTTCTCGACAAGAAGGCCATCCCTCCCCCAGGGGCAAGTCGCCATCAACAATTCTCCAGTGACCCTCCAATGCCACCACTCCTCCCTTCGCACAAAATTTTTCCCCCGCATCTCCTCATGCCACTACCTGTGATGGCATGCAGCACCACAGCAAAAACACAAAGTTTCCCCGCACCTCATCCTGTGATGCAATGCTGCTGTGCTGCAGGGCATGTTGCGAGTCTGGTAGTCATTGAAGCACAAAGGAATGTTTACAAGTCATAGTCTAAAATTATTATTATTTACACATATGTAA
Source organism: Clitarchus hookeri (assembly GCA_002778355.1). NCBI lineage: Eukaryota > Metazoa > Arthropoda > Insecta > Phasmatodea > Phasmatidae > Clitarchus > Clitarchus hookeri. The sequence goes on from NQII01001003.1 coordinate 516,601, forward strand.
ACTACATATACACAATGCTTGCAGGAACATATACATTTTTCATCAGTAAATTCTGATTTTAGTATCCAGCTATTATACTATAAATGAAAGCCTAGCCACTTAACGAATAGACGATTTGTGTTCCGTTGCAACATCTTTTCGACCAAATAAGCGTGTGGAAAATTTGTTGGCACAATCTCTTGTTGGTAAAATGCCCCTTTCAGCCTCTCGCCATTCAAATAGACAAGTTCATAGGTCCTCGGTTCGCAATGAAGAATCTTAGCAATCCTGTATATTCCAACGGACCAATTAGGGGTTAAATAATTTGCAAAAGGAGATATTATACGTGAAATGCGGACATCGTCACCAATCCTTGCCTTAGCCTTGTGCATATTCAATATCTTAACGCTTTTTGAAACAGCCGCAAGCATAGAATCATCTTTAATGCCAACCAGGCGCATACAGATATTCCTATGTACCTTACCATTGTAGTTAAAAATTAGGCGAGGCAGAATATCTAGCCACACACAACTTCTGCATGCCGAGAACTCACACCGCACAACGGTTTTAGTGCACGATTAAATCTTTCCACAAAGGAAACGCTCTTATTCCCGTGTGTACTGTAATGATAAATTTTATTCGCACCATTAGTGAACAGAAGGCCGTATTGTAGTATTCTCTACCAAAATCAGTCTGCATATTTTTTGGCCAACCCTTATCTTGTAAAATGTTTTTCACAGAGGTAAACATAATCATTTCTGCCAGGTCAGCTTGATACAAATCGCAAAGTCCATAGACCACCAGTCTTCCTCTGCCGAAGTTTCTTGGTGCAGGCGGGTGAAGCTCGGCTGAATTCTGCGCACGAGGCATTTTTTTTTTCAGTACATGTATTCGCCTTCACGCAATCCTTCCACAATATTCACAATCTTATTCGCCTGTGAATGATAGCATGACTGTTAAGAGTCGATGAGTAGTCGTAGATGCGTTACAAGCTCATTTACATCGTCCCAGTATACATACTCGAGCTGACTGCCCCCATCAAGCTTGGAAGCCAGTTTCAAGCCGCTAGCTAGGCCTTCGTCAGGAAACAGCTTGGCAACAATGTCGAATTTCGGGTGTCACTCATCCTAATATGCGTTGGCTGTTAAATCATTATCAGTTAAATGTGCGCTCGTGAGGCTAAGTAATCTCATGTATTGCTGTAGTGCCTCACCCATGAACTCACAAGGTCGTTGTTTAAATAGGAGCTCGTAGAGGTCCAGAGACACATATATTGCTACATACAATCCTGTGCCAAATAAGTTTTTCAATATCTGCAAGTTCCATACTCAAAGCTTAGTTTCAGCTATCGAGTTCTTCGAGTATATGAATACTTAGTTTATTAGTCATCCCTTCGAATACAGAGCTAAGTTTCGTTTCCAAGCTACTGCTCACACTCTCTAAATGCGTACATAATGTGTTCAGCATGCCTGCACCTCCGCTCGAGGCATTAAATTATCGACTAGTTTAGCAGAAATGGAGGCAAAACCCTTAATGTCGAACTGTTCGAGCTTTGTCTCAACTGCAGTGAGCTTGGTATCCATGCCAGTCAGCTTGCCTGCACTCTCGTTTGCTTCAAGTAGATTATTCTTCAATGTCTTTACGAGGGTCGTAAGAACACTATAGTAAACACGTTCATGAAAATTGAGAAGCTAGGCTTCCATAGCAGGCAGCTTGCTTGCCACTATGCTTCGCATATTATAAGTTAAAGTCTGAAAATGTTAATTCTCTGTAATGGACATCGTACTGATGGCATCGATTTTCGATTTTAGTTTATTATTTATTGCAGCTAGCATGATGTCGTTTGCTTACTTGTCATTAAGGTGACTTACTAGTTTAGCCATCAGACTGTCAAGAACACGAGCACAAACTTGCTCACTCACTTAGTTAATTTTCTTCTCCATAGCTGAAATCTTGCTAGCTAAAACATTAAGTTTCTGTACGTCTTTACATAGCTGGGCGTCCATCTTGGTAGACAGTACATTCATGCTGGCGAACAGTCATCCTTCCATAGTGCGGAGGTTCGATTCCAGCTTCTTATCTATTAAGGTTAACTCATCAACACTATCTGTCTTTACATTAAGGTATCCATCTAGTTTATTAGTGAGGCCTGCAAGAACTCTGGTGCCGACTTGCTCTCCCACATCAACAATTTTCGTCTCCACTGCTGAAATCATACCACCTAAAGCGTTCAGTTTCAGTATGTCTTCCGATAATTTGTGAAGCTGGGCCTCCATCTTGGTAGACAGGACATTCGTGTTGCCAAACAGTCGACCTTCCACAACTTCGAGTGCATCTCCGGTAGTAAAGGCAGTCAGTTGGGATACATTTTCGATTAATGTACCAAGCCACAGATACATGTTAGTAGTTAGTATATTGGTATCGAAGAGGCGGCCTTCCACAGTGGCGAGCTTCTCACTCAAAGCAGACAGTTTGTTAACGTCTTCTGTCAATGTTCGTAATTCACTTTTCATGGTCGTATGAACTCTGCTGGATATTTGCTCGCTCACACCACTCAATGATGTGTCTAAAACGGTGATCCGAGTCAAACCTGACGTTAGTGTGCGAAGATGCGTCTCAAAACTAGTTTAAGTGCTGCCACTGACCGCAATGCTTCCGCAGTGACGCTTGGAACAAAGGATACATTAGATGCATCGCCATCATGTTTTGAGCTGCCTATTTTCTTGGCACATTTTCGTTCGAAACTGTAGTTCCCATCGATAGTAGATACAATACAGCTTTCTGGCGCATGCTTCAGGCCCCTATGACAGAACTTGGATACTGAGTAGCTCATACTTCATTGATAATCGATAATGAACTGATCAAAACCCCTATGGTNTCTGTCAATGTTCGTAATTCACTTTTCATGGTCGTATGAACTCTGCTGGATATTTGCTCGCTCACACCACTCAATGCTGTGTCTAAAACGGTGATCCGAGTCAAACCTGACGTTAGTGTGCGAAGATGCGTCTCAAAACTAGTTTAAGTGCTGCCACTGACCGCAATGCTTCCGCAGTGACGCTTGGAACAAAGGATACATTAGATGCATCGCCATCATGTTTCGAGCTGCCTATTTTCTTGGCACATTTTCGTTCGAAACTGTAGTTCCCATCGATAGTAGATACAATACAGCTTTCTGGCGCATGCTTCAGGCCCCTATGACAGAACTTGGATACTGAGTAGCTCATACTTCATTGATAATCGATAATGAACTGATCAAAACCCCTATGATACCTTCACTTTGAAGTGGAAAATTCTTTGCTATCACAAGGAAACCACGTGGTTTGTGCCAGCAACATGAACACATNTACCTTCACTTTGAAGTGGAAAATTCTTTGCTATCACAAGGAAACCACGTGGTTTGTGCCAGCAACATGAACACATGTCTTTAAATCTGTCGAATATCATATCAGTATTAACATGGTCAGAGTAGACATGACATAAATTCAAGTCGTCCATACAAAATAGGACTAGGAAATTAGCATTGTCATGTAGAAGCTGTTTAGACATGTGTGAATATGTTAGACATAGGTAAATAGAATCCACTGCTACATGGCATTCCATGCTGAAATACTGCTGCATTGTCGCCTGTTTCTCACATGCTACATAGTCGAAAATAAAAACCGAGTTTGGTAAGGCATCACTTGGCTGTACGACCGCATCCTTGTCACTAAATGGAAAATAACTAAGTCCGTCCAAAGCTTGTAGTATTTGTGTTAGGCGTAAGTGCTTTGACTGTTTTAGTGATTTCGAGTATAGGTAAATGTTCTCGAACCGAAGACCGTTGGGTTACTCCAGAAGGCTGAGAAGCACACATGTCTTAACGCAGTTGCTCGGTCCTGCTATGATACCCCGTATGGCAGTAGCCGTAGGCAGTAGCTTTCCATGACGTAATCTGAAGATGTTAGTTTCATCATCGTCGACGTCACTGATGTGGACAGGAAGCATGGTTGTCGTGGCACAATCTCCATTGAACTGATATGCTAATGGTTAAACCGCAATACATATGTATGTAAGTTTTTGAGCGATCGCGACCATGGGTGATGTGGTCGGGCACATTGTTTTGGAAGTGCGAGTATGTAAGAATGTATGAGCCGCTGCCATGTGTGCATAACTTTTTTTTGCGTACTGACTGATCGTCGCCTACGTAAAACGAATATATGTTGGCATCGTCTATCAAGACGTGGGTGTTAAGATCCGCTCAAATATCTTCACTCACTTACTCACTCACTCACTCACTCACTCCAATGTTGACAGCCGCTATATCTTAAGTTGAGTATGACTATGAAAAATACGAATCAAACATGACATTACATTAAATGCAAATACATTTGCCTACTGAAATTAGAGATACTTCGAAAATATAATTACTTACTTTATAAAACCAACGAAGATATGTTTACAATCACGGCAGTTACTAAACGGTGAAGTTTTTGCGGAATTATGTTTAAAAACAAGGTGCATTCACCGAAAGTATGTTTCCCACATGCATCATTATACAGTTTAATTCTGTCAGTAACCCATCATAAATTACTTTAATTTTTTGTGAAGTAGGCTAACTAGTTTCTTAAATATATGTTAGTGTGATGTTATTATAACTGGGGAGAACGTTGTTNTTTTTTGTGAAGTAGGCTAACTAGTTTCTTAAATATATGTTAGTGTGATGTTATTATAACTGGGGAGAACGTTGTTGGATTAAAACATCTCTCGTCTTCTGTTTTTTTAATTTTTTCCAGATGGGGTTTTGCATCGTCTTCCAGGAGAAGAGAACACCTACTATTGCCTTGAAATTGCTGATTTTGATATGTACAGCACCTAGTACTGGCCACCACAGTAACAACAAAAACTGTGTGGCGTTAACCTTGATATTGGGAAGACCTTCCTGGTTTCTCCCACTTCGAAAACCTGTCCATTTTTATTGCATATTCTCTTAACATATCACAAAACTGTCGATTAGATACTCACTGCGGTCACAAACCAACAGGTTTTTCCAAATGCCAAAACGCGGCTTTTTATGTGTTCCATCGTTTCATGCAATATATAGTTTTATTTTGTTTACTTTTTTATTTTGTTATAGATGTTCGGAAATTATACAACAGGAGTGACAAAAATATCGTTTGAAATAAATTACGATTTTGTGTAGATTTTCTTTGAAAAGGACATTCAAATCGTTTAGCATTCTTTAACTTCATTTTGGAGACTTTGGTCACCAGCATTCTGATTTTCAAATTTGCAACGTGCTGAATTCGTATTTTTATTTAGTTTGCATTGCATAGAGTGACTTCGAAAAGCAACTATTAATTAATAACACAATATACGGATAATAAAAAATACAGTAAAAGGGGTTAAAATATAAACGCGTACCTATAATGTGTTTTGCGTTTTATATATCGTTTTGGTAGTCACTAGAGACAACTAAAAACCAAAAAGGAGATATGAAAAGCCTATCGGAGCACAGCGGCTGTCAGCTTGGTGCGTGGTGCCATTTACCATCTTGTTTGTCATCACGTCGATAACCTGGGGCGGTTATGTTTCTTTCAATTACTGACCCCCAAATATCATGTTGGATCTGGATGACGCTGACCTTGACCTGTGGGTGACATTAACGTCTGGTGGCTTTCGGTAGTGGTAAAAAGGGAGATCTGGCACAGGATTCCAGTAGTAGGATCCAGGACTCCCGTGGCAGTTCGGCTGACGTCACAGAAGGAGGTCGTGGCGGGAGGCCTGAGACGGCCATGTTATCGATTAAATGACCTGTTTCGCCCCAAAAATCACTTCAGAAATTAATAATGTTTCCCGAAAATTACATTTTCACCAAATAAAGCAAAAAAAAATTGGAAAATATTTTTTTTCAAGTTCTTAAATGATCGAAGCGGATTTGAGTCACCTCGATGTGACAGTCAGAAAGTCCTCAGGAGCAAGCAGATGAGAGGGTATTAACGGATTGAGCCACTTAATACTCACAACAGTAAATGCGGATTCGAGTCTAATTGCCAGCTCCAATGGATAGGGCGGATCAGCGATCATTGCCCCCTACCACAAAAAAAACAATCCTGTACAAACCACACCCTCACCACTCTAGTTTCACCTCCCCTCACCCACTGCCACGACCCCACCATACACATCACTCATAAAATATTGTAGATAATTCTACAAAAAAAATGTCTAAACAATTTTATTAATAATTACATTGATGTGTAATGCCATCGTGTAAGATGTTGGTGACAATGATCTTAACCCTAATAACATTGAACTAAAAAAACTAGGGACGAAATTTAAAAAAAATGAAAGAAACTCGTAAACATTAAGTAACATATTGCGTTATTAACTTCGACCCCCGTGTCAGATGTCGATAACCTTAACTTTGAAGCCAATAATCTTGAACTCAAAAAATTGGTACAACAATAGTAACAAATCGAAAGAAACTCGTAAAAATTTAGGAACCTAATGCATTACTGTCTCCGACCCCATATTGTATGTTGGTAATCTATAACCTTGACCCCAAACACCTTAAACTAAAATACGCATGGGAAATGATAAAAATTTGTAAGCAACCGGTTAAAACTGAGCTACATATTATGTCACTGGCTCCGACATCTAATTTAATTACTGGAGATCCTGATTCCAATAACCCTGAACTCGAAAAATCGAGACATATACTGTGAAAATCGAAAGAACCTCGTTAAAATCAAGGAATATATTACGTCTCTGACTCCGACGTCCGCATTAAATGTTGCTGACCTATACTTTTTTCCAAATGACCTTTAACACAGAATTTGAAAGAATCTCGTAAAAGTCGAAGAACAAATTACACTACTGGCCTCGACCCCAAAGTTGGATGCGTTTGACCTCAACCTTGACCCTGGTGACTTTAAACATAAATAATGAAGACGGAAGTAAAGTTGGAAGGGTCACCATCATATTAACCACCTCCATCTTCCCCGCCTCCCTCTTCATCCATGAATTATCAAGGCTTTTGGTTGCTCTGCCAACCGAGCCTCGTCACATTTTGCTTCATGACGTGGCTCTCTGCAAGCTTTGAAGGATATTTCATTCCTCTCGTCATACTTCGCAGATTTGTTCGCAACATGCTTTGAGGGATGTTATGAACTCGCATGTAGGTCCGCGACATGTCTCGCGAAGCATTTCTCATAATTTCCTATAATCACTTCTTGACTCGCTGCAGAATCGCGGCGGGTGAGATGTTTTACGAATTTATGGTGAAGATTTTGCGAAGTTTCACGAAGTTTTTTAAAGTTTTTCTGTGAAGAGGTTATGTATGATAAAATGTATTACATTACTTATTTCGATATTGGACGGCATCATCTTTTTGCATGGATTATTGCGTTGGTCGGTTGGTCTTGCTGGTTGGTCTGGTTCATTGTTATATACAGTTTAGCAGGAGTTGGTATTAGCAGGAGCCTGTCTTGAAGGGTTTTATTTTCGGGTGGAGTCTGTCTCAGGTTGGGCCAGTCTCGGGTAGAGTCAGTCTTGGTTCGTGTCAGTCTTCGGCAGAGCCATTCTTGGCTGGAATCAGTATAAGTCTAATATGGTTAGTCTGTGTAGTTGGATGTCATGGCCCTTTCGTATGATTAATTGTGAGAGATGATTTTTTAAGATTTGGCGAAGTGCTCTAGTCAGTTAGGCAGGAGATGGTCTTAGTAGAAGTCGGATTAGAATGTAGCTGATCTTGGTTGGAGTTATTCTTGGGAAAAGTCAGTCTAGGGATGAGATAGTCTTGGCATCACGATTTAGGTGGAGTCAGTCGTTGGCCAGTATGGTTGGTTGTTGTGGCTGGTTGGTATAGTTGGTTGTCGTTGATGACTGTTACGGTCGTTAGGTATAGCCAGCCAGTAATGAACAGTCTCTATGATTGGGCGGTCTGGTCGGTCAATAAGTCTGGGGGGGCTGGTATGGCCCTTAGGTTTGGTCAGCTGTAGGTGAGATGTTTTGTGAAGATTTTGCGCTGATTTAGACTTTTTTGTAAAGTTTGGCGATGATTTGCGAAGGTAAAACAAGGTGTGGCGCTGCCTTAAAATTTGAATGCAATTTAAGTTCGACTTGCAGAATGAGGGGACTGAGTTTGTTTTCTCGTTGATTCATGTATGCGGAGATTGTATTTATCAGCGACTTTATATACTATAAATAAAAGGCTTACAATTAATGCGACTTTCGTTACGTTCAAAAAGGTGGCTCACATCATCGATTTGCCTTCATGGAATTTCGTCAAACAATATTCTACAATATCCAGTAGTTTTACATTTTTCAATGTTCTTCCTTACTCGATAGAAGTCGCTACTAACAGTTATTAAAACAAGCATCTTACATGCGCACTGTGGAAAATCTTCACAGTGACTGCGCGTGTGTTCAAGGAAGTTATACGCAGTGCAAATTTCGTTACAGAGATCTTTTTCCGTATCCATTGATATTTCACGTTGGTAATTTTGTAAAGGTTTTAACTTAAAACGTGCATTAAACAAGGTGTAACCGATATAACTAAAGAGATAACTTTCCTCTGCGTGGATCCAAGTAATTTTTACGAAGTTCTTAAAAGGTTATATGGTAGGTGGGTCTTGATGTTTCATTGACAGCGATATCATCAGAGATGGAACCAGAAACAATTCAATACTAGTGAAAAAAATACCAACACGTGCCTGACGCGGGACTCGAATACCGAACGCCTGGTACGATAAGCTGGCGAGCAGGCAGCTGCATTACGGAAGTAGGAATTGGAGCATAAATTTCAGTTTTAAACATTCTAAAATTTTAGTAGGCCCGATTTGCCAAACTTAAATATTTAAAGGAACATCATTTTGATAAAAAAAAAGTGTTGTTTTCATTTCAGTTTACATGGCCTACCGTAGCACTACTTGTTTGCAGAATTTGGTGGAACTTTGAATAGTTCCCGAATTGTGGCATGAAAGTTCCTTATAAGCATGTCGGGTTCTTCTAATTGATACTCTCAGCGTGTATAGTTCGTTTGAATTTTGTCAAATTATTTAAAAAAACATATGATAAACTTATTTAATAATCTACATCACAGCTATTATAGAAAAATTTCTGAACGACTTAAATTATGTAAAGTTAAACGGCCTTCTGTAGTACTGCTTGCGTGAAAAATTTGGTGGCAATTAGTTAATTGTTTACCGAGGTGTGTCATAAAATTTCTTAATATCGGCCGGTACTATCTCACAAAAAGGAGGCCAAAATAAGATATCTTTAAGTATATTTGGTGCTTCTAATCGATACTCTCAGATTACAAAGTTTCATTCGAATTGGCTAAATTATTTAATAGATACGACTAACTTATATATATGTATTGTGCATACTACAGCCATATTGTGAATAATACTAGACGCATTTAAAACGTGTATGTTTACGTGGTGGACTGTAGCACCACTTGCGCGCAATTTTAGTTGGAATCAGTTGATTTGGTCCACGACATGTAGCATAAAAGAATACAATTATGATGATGCGATATCTTCACTAATGAGGACAAACCGGTTATGTACTATTACATTATATATGTTAGCCGTAGATAGTGCTACATATTAAATTCTGTTTAAATTATCGGTACACACTGTAATGAAACTAACTTAAAAATGTTATGGCTATTATTTTAAAAGTATGTGATTACCTCCGTAAGTAATACAAATTTTTATTTACTGCAAAATTATAACATGATGCTTGAACTTGGTGGGTGTCAGTATGCGTATGTGTATGTATGTTTGTATTTCTGTGTGTGCCTGTGGGTACGTGTCTCCCAATCCGCAATTTTTCAATTTTTCCATGCGTTAACCGAATTTCACCAAACGAAGTACACATATAAAACATAAAAAGGACTCCTGACATTTGTATTTTTCGATCACGTAGCACACTTACTTTTAAAATGGCAGCCATTTTAATATTTGGGATGATATGTCATATCTCGGGAACCATTCAACCGATTTAAACCACATTTCGTATTCTGACGTACCATTGCGTAAACATTAAATTTTGAAATTGATAGTGTTGTTCGTCCGCCTTTTTGGAAAAAGCAACAATTTAAAAAAGACATTTTTTACACCATATCTCGAAAATTATTCAACCAATTCTCACCCAATTTGGCATACAGCTAATACTTTGGTAGGCTATGTAAATGTATGTGATTGAACTTGATACGTTTGTTATTTAAAAAATGGTGCCTTACAAAAATTTTAAATTTATATATATACCTGCAATACCGTTTAACCAATTTCAACCAAATTACAATTAAAATTAATTATTATAAGCATTTTGTAAACCAACAAATAACCACACTCGTCAGTCATTTTGGAAGATAGCGCCGTACGGACAAATAAATTTATTATATCACAAATCGGTAAATAATTAACCGATTCCTACCAAATTTTTAAAATAAGTAGTACTGATGCATATTATGTTCAGTGATATGTTTTGAGCATATGAGATGCTTATTTTAAAAATGGTAGCTTTATAGCTTTTATAGTTAAGAATGCTCTATTGTGGAAACTATGTAATAAAATCCAACATGACGTTGTACGCTGGCAGTAGACAATACAACTATCGACAGTATCTAAATGTAGCATCTTTTGCCAGTCGGTTTTTAAAATAGCGCCATGCCAATAAAAAAATATTTTTATATCATATCTCGGGAAAGAATTGACCAATTCCTATACAATTTTTCTAATTGGTATTACTGCGGTAGATAAAATAAATTGGTATGTTTTAAGTACACCAGACACTTATTTTTAATATGGTAGCCATATAGAAATTGTTATATTAGAATGCTATATCGTCGAAACAGTATTATCAATTACAATTAAACTTTGTAAACTGGCAGGTAATGTTACAACTATCAACTGTGTGTACATAGATCACCTTTTTTCTGCCATTTTGTAACGTAGGGACATGCGAGTAAATGAAGATTTTTGTCATATCTAGACAAAAAATTGACACATTCCTTCCAAATTCGGCAAACAAATTGTAATGCAGCAGGTGGTTTAAACTGGTATGTTTTATGTAGATCTGGTACTTATTTTCAAAATTGTGGCCTTATCTATATTTTAGCTCAGTGTATTATATTAACGAAACCAATTCCAACTTAACTTTGTATGCTGGCAGTACCTGTTAAACCATCCAATTGTCTATGGAGAACCTCATTTCTTTGCCATTTTGTAATGATTTGATCTCGTATCTCGGGAAACAATCAATATATCCTTACAAAATTTGTTGAATATGTACTGTGGCAGATAATAATAATTTTTTTTTTTTTTTATGTCGGTCACAAATATTTTCAGAATAGTGGCAATAAAGTAATTTTCGTATTGTGGGCGATATCTACGAAACTAAGTAATCGACTTTAATTTAATTTTGCATGTTGGCAGTTATGATGGCAGTATACATTCATCGAAATTGCTACAACATAAATTTTTTGTTGTCAATTTATGAAGATCGACACATGATAATTATGGAGGTTTTATGCCATTCTCGAGGAGCAATAAACTGGTTTCCACTAAATGAATTCTACCAAAACTTGTATGTAGAGAGTACACATCAGAAGCATCGTATATAGATCCTCTTTTTCTGGCAAATTTTTTACAAAAGCATTAAATAAAAAAAATTGTTTTTTATATCATATCTCAGGGACCACAAAACCGATTTCCAGCAAATTCTTTACACAAGTTGCGCTACGGCAGGCTATGTAATCTTAAAGGTTTTATTTTGCTCAGGCTTTTTTTTCAAAGTAAAGGCCCTGTTAATATTTGAGTTTACTTAACCCTATCATTCGAAACATTAGAATTATTAAGTCCGAAGTTTACCCTCCGAATTCAACCCCCGTAATGCAGTGGATTGCGCCTTAGCTTAAAGTACGATGTTTTCTGGATTCAAGTCCTGGGTAACGCATGTGTGTATTTGTAATTGTCTCACTACGTTTGCAGAAGTTTCTAGTTTAATTATTAATGTTATTGCGTTCAAAGAGAAGCCAGGTCCTTCTTAAAAAAATAGATTTTAAGAAATTATTTGAAAAATAATTGTACCATGCTGAGGAAAGTAGGCTCGTTATATCAGTAACTTCTCGTTATAAATAGTTTTCTGGCTGGATAGACAGCAGCACTGTAATATTATGCTAATGTACCATAACGTCATTGTGGTGGCAGACCAATAACTAAGCAATGAAGAGAATTTGGTTATTGTACATGAATTTTTATTGTAACTATATTACCAGACTTTTTTCTTGAAAAAATTGCTTGCAGTTAATATATTTATATCACTGCAAAATAAGTCTCTTTTTTTTCTACCTGTAAAACAGAGAAAAGAAAACTTAATAATTTATCTCGAAAACATCTGTAATGAGAAAATAATACAAGATGAGCGATGTTATGAAATGTTGTAACAAAAAAAAAAGAGACTAAAGAAGACTTGCGGTTAGCGACATTTGAACAGGCATCCTTCAGTCTAACGCAATCATTTCACAACACAACCACTCCTTACTGACGTTGAGATTTTTGTAGTATTATGATTTTAAGTAATTTCTACACTTCAGAAGTACATAAAGCTTGCAAATAATTTTATAGTTGTCGTGATTGGTATTTAATAATTGTATAATTTCCTTTTTAATGATCTTTAACCGGTATTTGTAGTTATTATCAACGCAAACAAAAAATATAATTGTAGTGTGTTCGGTGGGTTACAAAAAAACTGGGCAGAGAAAATACAAATTAATTGATTGCAGTAGCTTATATGTTCCTGGGAAAGTAAATCAAAGCAATTATGATTTTTAAGCTCTAAATAACATTAAAAGTAAACATCGTCCCCTTTTAAACCAATGGTTACTATTCAACTGTAAGTCATCCGTAAACACATTAACTTGTTTAAGTGAAAATAAATCACACTTCGCAACTGAGAAAGATTCGTAATTATTAAAAAAGCTTGTTCATATATTACTGGTACTGCTCTTCTAACGTTACAAATAAGGTATTTTACAAAATATGCTATTGTATATTTACAAATTTTTGTAAATTAACAATGCAATTCTTGGTTAATTTACACATACATTTATGACGTATTGCAAACAATCTTCCCTTCACTATATTAGAGTCTAAAATGGCTCCCCTCAACCTGTGTGATATCTGCTGGTTATAATGTGATGTTGGTTTTGTTATTTAAGTTTTCTGTGTTCGGCAGTAACAAGTTATAATTGAAGCCATTCTTATTTACATATGCTTGATTTCAAACACTTGACTTATTTAATACATGGTTGAAGCTATAAGCCAAACATAAATAACACAGGGACATAACGATAGAAAGTGAAACTATCACAGTACAAAAAGTAGCAATAGAATACACTTTCCTGACCAGAACACCTGTCGTTTGCAAGATTTCCGCTGTATGCACATACATATAAATGTTTCTGATAAACACCAGTACTGGCTTGTCTCAAGTATATATTAATAGCGCAAATTATTAATCTGCTGGACATTGGTACACTAATTTTGCGTACCTGAGTTAGTATGTCTTTATAACAATTCACACTGTATACTCAAATATCATAGGATGTCATCATCGAGAGAATTACTTTTGACTTTGGGACAACATACTGAGCTGTAATGAAAGAAAAACTACTACCTACTGACTCATGTGTGTGTGAGAAAGACTCAGAGAGATAAATATATACTCTTAGCATAGTTTGAACTGAAATACTTAATGTACGGAGAGGATGGTTTAGTTACGAATGAATTAGTGGTCGTATTAACTTGTACTAATCATTTTATAGTTAATTTTTTTTTGCCTAAAATAAAATGTTTTTCACAGTATGAATAAAGCCTAGCAGAGTATTATTTAGGGGTGGAACGGGGCGTTGGCAGCAACATTCTCCCACACTAAGCTCCCTACGGGTCTGTAAAATATGAGGTGGACAGAAAATGGTCGTGGTACGTGACTATTATCGTTACTTAAACATGTTATGCCTACAGACTAATGTGAGCGCCTGCGGTAATGGCCTTTGCTTGTGTTGCTGGCATGTGTTGATATTATGCTGGGTTAAAAACATAATTTGTGGTCACGTGTCACCGAGAAACATGAGACAAGGGTCAACTGAAGGTGGTGGTGTTAAATAATACTATTTCTGGGAATGATGCAAACATGTTGCTGAAAAGACTGGGGCCACCGTTTGCTTTACAAGTTTCCAGTAATTGCTCGCACACCGTACAGTTCAGATTCATTCTAGCAGAAATGTGGAAATTTAGATTTACGTCTCAATAAACCGTATTGTAATAACGCGATAAAGTATTATTATATAATAGCTACGTAATACCAAAAGGAACTCGAGTCAATCAATTGTCACTTGTCAGAGTAAATTTTATTTTAATTTTACATTTCTTTAGGAAAACTCCTACGTTTATGAACACTCACAGTTTTAAGTGACGAAAATGACTTGCAATTGTTTCCTACTTAACCAATATCGGATACATGTTATCTTGTTTTCAACGCGCGTTCTTACAGGAAACGTATAACACAATATGTATATGCACATAGTGATAAGTGATTAAAATTTTTTTGGAAGAGTGTCAGCATGCTGGTGAAGACAACCGAGGACGGTATTCGCACTTGCTAACAATGTCTAATTTAACTTCCGGTTTTCAAAAAGTGTTCGTCTATAAGGAATCTATGGTGTGAGCAGTCAAGGCTGTGAAGATGCGCAGAATATTTTTACACTGATGCCTTTTTCCATTATCTATTAATGCATTGAATTCAGTCTTGTTACAGTTGAATGTCTTTTATTAAATGCTCAAATATGTGATGGTATGAAAATAGTGAAATTGTAAAGATTCGTCCTTCACTCAGCACTGACAGCGTTATTCGAGAGAGTAAAAATAATTTTCTCATGTAGCTTATTTTCATTCTGACCCATTTATATTATTTGATACTGAGTTTTGTTCTGGGCCACTACACAGTTGAGAAGTAGATATTACTTTTGGAGGAAATAATTGTGGTGAAGCAATACTCACAGAACAAAGGTTATTTGCCCTAAAAAAAATCACCTGATCAACAAGTACAGTCTAAATATGGAATGACAAGTCAGGAAATGTAGCTATAACTAAGTTAGATAAATAAAAACAGAAATAGGTGCATATAACTGTGAAGACGAGACATGATAGTGAAATGAAAACCAGGAAGAAAGAAAATGGGTGATAATTTTTGAATTCGAGACTACAGGGAAAAATTTGTAATCTTAACATTCAAGGTAACAGATGCGTTCATTTGAAGTTACAGCATAAGAATAGCTTACGAATGCAAGGACACAATCCTTACTGTAACTAAGTAGAACCTCGCAACATACTCATAACTGCAGTCCACTTAGATGTGTTAGTAAATGGTTTCCCTGTGGCAATTTGATTGAATTTTGCATGTTTAAATTATACAGTGTTATTTAACACACGGTAGTTCGGTCCTATATGAATTTCGTTATCGAAGTAAAGTGAATAATTTCCTAAATCAAATTATATGGATTCATAATCGTCCCAGGTTGATAATGTGATCGTTATTTAATATAACACTTTATCCCTTACATCTCCCCCTGATGTGGCATTTCATCTTACCAATCAAACAAATAAAATAGTATGGGACCCATACTAAGAACCAATAAAATGTTCTTAACATTCATAAAGAACGATACGTCACTGCAGGTATGATTTCAAAGGCGGTAAAATTTTAATTTTAATTTCAAAGAAACAGTTAAACATTTGTACTTTAAAATACATGGTATTGTCTTGTGTGGTAAAGCATATTTAATGTGTCTTGCTAACTCCCTTCCATATTGCTTCGGGAAATTTGTAGTCTATAATACACAAACGGTATTAAATTACCGGTAATTATTTAATAAATGTCCTTTGTCACTGCTGAAGTGTGGGCTTTACATTTCGGAAAATTTTTCTCATTTATTTTTTACCAACGCCGATAATTTACATTTCAAATAAATTATTTATGACGTGAAAAATAACTACATTAAAATAAAAATTATGAACGAATACACAAAGTTGTTTCAAGATATACATTTATGCATTCACACAATCGTATGGAGCTGTTAATACTATTACACAAAACCAAATAAACTAGCAAGGTTCAACTATGATGAAGTTGTTTATTCAAGCAGCAATAGCTTTCCCAGAGATAGTACTATGCACAAGTTACCAGAACATATTTTAACATTTGAGCTCCATATGTACCTATTCCCACTGATTATGTTTCACTCTGGTAAATCAGGTACTGACGCGTAAATTTGTACAGATATTCTATTTCGTGCTTACATAGCAACTAGTATGCATGCTCTCGTGCGCCGCGGCTATGCAGAAGCTTATCCAAGAACAGCAGCAAGTGTCGTGTAATATCTACCTAAGTCTTATGCATAAACGTGTTTCGTGGCGTACAGCGAGAAGAGGCAGGGGTGAGTAGCTGATGGTTAGGAACACTTGGTTCAAGCTGCAGTAACAGGCTTCGGGCACACTCTGATGTACGGGGTTAGGGTGGTGGTTCGAAGGTATTACGTTGAGAAGATAATTTACACCTGACGGTCGATGCAGATATACAAATACAATTTATAAACTGAATGGGCAACATTAGTCATGTAGCGGCAAATGTCACGTCGCAACGAATTCGTTTATATAAAGCCAAACCAGCGAAACGAAATAAATCATACAATTCGACTGTGAGCCGAAATCGAAAGAGGCGAAATTGGTCAAAATAATATAAGGAAACAGTAAAAAAACAAAATATCTTCATATAAAATCACAACTAACTCAAACGTATTGAGCTCAAAATCAATAAAGTAATTAAATAAAGGTATTTAATGTATGCTTCGAAAAAATTTAATTTAAACTCCCAATATTTAAAAAGTTTAATAGGTTCGACAACTTATATAATCTGAATCGGGTATCACATAGCCTACATTTTCTTAAAATACACTGCGGTATATATTTGGTTACTAGTTTAATATGTTAAAATATAAAATATAACATCCTGACAACACAGTAGAGCAGCATGTTTCTTCAACACCGGAATTAACTGCCCCCACCCCCCTTCTTCAAAACTACGGTATACGTAAATGTGCATGTATGGATTTTGGTAACGGAATAGAAATGCTGCATTCGCGTTCAGTTCGGATCTAGGCATAATTGTTTCTTCTGAGAGAGTTTTCAGAGAGGTATAAATATCAATTAAACGTAAAAATACAGCATGGAA
The DNA here is from genome assembly GCA_002778355.1 of Clitarchus hookeri. Classification (NCBI taxonomy): domain Eukaryota; kingdom Metazoa; phylum Arthropoda; class Insecta; order Phasmatodea; family Phasmatidae; genus Clitarchus; species Clitarchus hookeri. Next base: position 533,857 of record NQII01001003.1, read on the forward strand.
ATTATTGTCGAGCAAGAAGAAAAATCGATTTTTGAACACTCCTACACAATTTCACCATATTTCACAGTTTCTACGGCCTGCCTGCGCCAACTGACACAGAAATTTAATTGCAGGAAGCGGGCAGCAAATTCTTGGACGCTATTGCCCAAGCCTAATGGCTGTAACAGCTACAAACTCCTCCGCCGAACTGAGAACCAGAGCACGATTGCGCGAAGCACAAATACAATGTTTTCCGACGGAACACCTCAAACAGAGTGTTTTCTCTATATGAGGCCACTTGATCAAGACTTGTGTGTCCACCACCGTAACTTCACGTTCAAATTAGCCACCGGTTTCGAACTTAGGTAGGACGATACTGGCTGGGAACGCAGAGGTTTAGTGGTCTAACTACTTTCCTCCCACCTAGGCGAACCGGGTTCGTTTCCTGGAGGGATCAGTCCTGGATTTTCGTATGTATGAATCATGTGAGTTATTTTAAATTAATAAAAACTCTGGAAAACAATTAAATATATCGTAATTGTTCTACTTGTACATAAAAAATGCATAAAAATGTGCATTTGTGATGTATGAAAAGTAAGTCAAAGCGTAAAGATTTATAGTTGTGGTCTTGCGAACTGAATTCGCCTCACACTCCCATTCTCCCTCCCCAGTGACGTCGAGAAATCTTATAGGAACGTAACTCTCTTTCCAGAACTCGTAGTATTTGTAGGATAATATAGATATTGCTCCGGTGTACTAGGAAGGGGTCCATGTTCTTGTAAACTTTTAGTGTTGGTTTTAGTTTGTGAAAGATGGTGATCTTTTAAGCTGAATGTTGGTTTTAGTCTGTCCACATAAATTGTTTGTTTGCCTGAAGGAGTGTCAACATCAAAATATTTTGTAGTCTGTGAGAAGACTCGGTATTCGCCATCACGTATAAGTTGCGGTGGTCTTCAAATTGCAACGTGATGAATTAAAAATATATTCACTTTTCATTAGTCCCTGACGGACGAAAACTGTTTTTCTGGTGTGAAGTTTTTTTTGTTGGAATGGGTTTTTATATTCTCATTTGTTTTCTTAACTTGTATATGAATGATGGGATGTCTTGTGAGTTACAAGGTCACTCAAAAAAATATGCAGGAAGTTTGATATGTAATTTTCGAGCGGTTATAAGGTAATCAGGTATATATATGATCTCAGACCCCAAAGAACCAATGGAAGTTTCGTAACGCAGTCATTCATAAGGTGAGATTTCAGGGACGATTTCAGTTGCCTGTGCCATCGTTCAATCATTCCATTTATTGCAGGATGATGTGCTGTGTTTTAGAAGTGTCTAGTACCAAACGTTTGAGTGAGGCATCGGCAAAGTTCATACTCGAACTATCTTCCGCGATATGTGTTGATAGTCTTTGGTACACCAAACGAGTTATCCAGGTCAATAAATTTGCAGATGCTATGGTTTCTGAAGTGGCATCTTCTATTGGAACTGATTTTTGCCACCGAGAGGACTGGTCAACCATTGAAACAAGATAAGAATATTTTTAAGATTGTGGCAGTGGTCCAACAATATCAATGTTCACGTTACTGAATAATCCTGTGACTGCTTCGTACTGACCTAAAGCGCTGTTTGTATTTCACAAGATGTTTTATCGTTGACATGGAATACATGAAGATGCTCACAACTTGATGTCCTTTTTCATCGATGTGTACACATATCGATGTTTAATGAAGTCGATTGGATCAGTCCTGGGTGTGACAGGTTGTGGAGAGTCTCAAATATGCTCCAACGATATTTTGGAGGAATGTAAGGTCTAAAAGTGCCACCTCAGTTGCCACAGAAAATATTAAGTTTATTTGGTAGAGAAAGTGTTTCGAATTTGAGTTACGAGGTATTTGGCTAACATAAATGATTTAACTCTTCATCTAGTGTCTGGGCATTGGCGATTAATTCCATAGTTAAACTGAAAGGAATACTAATGGAGTTTATCCGTGAGGAAGCACCAGCTCCTTTATTCTTCTATCTTTATCTATTTCTTATTTCGGAAGTTAATTTTGACGAATGAAGTTCATGTAGCATAGTTGTAGTGATTTAACTTTCTCAGGGTGTTGTTGGAACATAAAGGTTAGAGACTTGTGATCAGTATAGATAGGGAAACATCGTTTTTCAATCATGTGTTGTAAATGTTTGACGGCGTAATACATTGCAAGTATTTCTCTGTCGTAGGTTGAATAGTTCTTTTGTTCATCATTGGTCTTTTTGGAGAAAAATGCCAAGGATTCCTAGCAATTATCTCTGACTTGATGAAATGTAGTGCCTAGGGCAAAATCGGAGACATCTACCCTAATATAAATCGGCAATTCTAGAGAAGTGTAAGCTGATTGTGTTGAATTTGCAGAGATATTTTAACGTAATTGAATAACTTCTTTGATTCATCAGTTCATGAGATTTTTCTTCTGTCACTTTTGTGTGCCCCATGAGGGAGATAAACGAGTTTAGCTTGCATTGATGCTGTCTGAGGAATTGTATGATGATAAAAATTTATTTGTCCAATAAAACATAGTAAATATTTAACTGTTTCTGGAAATTCGTAATTAGTGATAATTTTTACTCGGTCAGGTAATGGACACATGCTTTTTCACATATGATGTATCCCAGAAATGTGACGTCATCTAATCCGAAAAGTAATTTGCTGATATATATGTTAGTAGTGTGTTGATTAGGAAGTTCAAATAAGACACGAAGGTGATATTCATTTGAAAATGAAGAAGCAACAAAGATTTCATCTAAGTAGTAATACACAAAATCAAAATTACATAACTCTGAATCAACATATCTCTGAAATGACTAAGCTGCATTCTGTAGTCCAAATGGTAAGCATAAAAATTCAAAGAGGACAAAAGGCATAATGACGGCTGTCTTGGGAATGTCATCAGGTTGCATGGGTATGTGATGATAAGCTCAGATTATGTAAATTTTTTGAGAACATCCTTTTGTCATCCAATTGACCATTGAAATCTTAAATGATGGATATGGTATACTTATCTGGCTGTGTGATACATTTTAAAGCTTAATAATATCCACAAGGTCCCGAGGATCCATTTTCTTCCGTACCAGGTGTAGAGGACTGGCTCAGCTACTATTGTATGGTCAACAAATTCCCATGTCAAAATGGTGTTGGATCTCTGACTTGGTGACTGTAAGCTTTTGTAGTAACATTCTACGAGCATTAGCTGTGACTGGATGGCCAGTTGTGATAATGGTGTGCATAACATTTGTGGGAGATGAAGAAAATGTGATGTTTTCTCTAAGAAGATCTGGAAATTCCTTTATGATTTAAGTGTATGTCTGATTTGGGGGTATGGTGTGAAGAAATTCAATATCATTAATATTTACCAAAGTACCTTATGAAGAGAGACTGGTTGTAAAATCTAAAATATATCTATTACTAGTATCAATCAAAAAGTTGAAATTATGAATGAAATCATCTTCAATAATGGGAGTTTGTGCAACTGCTATTACAAATATCGAACCTAATTGTTTATGTAATCCCAAGTCGAGTCGTAAACGGTGTTCTCCGTAAGTCTTTGTGATAGTCCCATTGGCTGCAAACAACTGTCTTTTCGACACTTGCATATACACTTCGACAGAATGGGAACCACAGGCATGTCGGCTCCGGAGTCAACAAGGAGTCTATATTTTGTCAATTTGTCCCTAACCAACAAGCGGCAAGACATCTTGCTCATATGACTTACCACATACAGTGTGGAGCGAATTAGTTTTCCGATTTGTTAGTATTGATGCTAGTTACAGGACGATATGAACAGTGTGCAACACATTACTTGGTGCTTTAACCGAAATTAAAATAATTCCAATAGAAGGGCACTTGGGGATGATAACTCTGTGTCGAACATGAGCGTAGCCTAGAATTTCTTGACTGTGAGCGAATTCTTGTTCTCAATTAATTCATAGAAGTTGTTAACTGTGCTATTTGAGTTCCTAGACATGACAATCTAAATATTGGTATAGTTTGGAGATTCTGATCACCCGTTTGACTATTAGAAATTTTACTGGTTCGAGAACTATAAACACATGGTCGTGGGTTAGAATAACAATTTATTTGATTAGTAATGTTAGCCAAATTGTTTAAATTATCATCACTAGATGTTAAAATTGAACTCAAAGTTAATGACAATCGCTGGGTGAAAAAGGTTCTTAAAAAAGTCTTCTTGTACTTGTGTGCCAGCTAGTTTACGCATTTCCCTCAGGCACTGGGAAGGTTTCATGACTCCTAATTCTAAATATTTGTTGGTTTTTTTACTTTTCTTCCCTCAGATTAGGGCTTCGGTGGTTCAGCGGTTCAATCCCTGACTGGCTCACTCCCGGATTTTCGCATGTGGGAATCACGTCGCACGATGCCGGATCTCCCGTTCCCCCACCTTTTCATTCTGGTGCTGCTCCACACTCACCTCTATCACGCTCATCGGCTCTCAATACCTCGATATTAAGAGCCGCCCAAATCTCATCACTCTCCCACTCACCCATTCCCTCAGATTCCTCAAACTCTTAAATAAAACGTTTATTTAAGTTTGGGAATGGAAAAAGCGATACGGGTTTACATAGAAAATCAGAAATGATTTCTGTTTATCAACTTCCAATGTTCCGAATACATGACTAAACTTGGTCAAATCTATTGTTACACTAGCAGTGAAGAAGTGAGCTTAAATTTGCAGGAACCCCACCTCATATTTTTTCTCCAAATAGATGGTATTTTAAATTCAACACGAACGTTTTCTAAATCGGTATTTTCAGTTTGAGTCCCGTTTGTATTAGTTTCTTAGTCGTTTGGCATCACGCCGTGTTCACACATTTTGGTCCTTGCTTTTCTATATGGCACTCAATAAATAATAACTAACATGCGATGTAGAAATGTATTTTATTTTCGGTTATTTTAAGTAAATTACAATTGAATCGTCTTGTTTCAAACCGAGCGATATCTTGTTTTGGTCACTTTTCAGATTGTCATGTTTTTATAAATTACAGACAAATTTTTTAACTATTAAAAACGCTATGATTCGAAACAGACCACTACTCCAGTTTATAAATGGTTAAATGTAGACGTTGGTTTCAAAACCAGTTAAATCAAAATGTGTTAGTTTCAAAACAAGCTACATAAGTGGACGTGCGCAGTCGACCATTGCGCAACTCGAGTACAGCTGATTAGTTCCGATTATATGACCTACACGCTTCTGTTGTTTCTGTTGTGTTTCGTTTGTGGTACAAATGTTAACTGTTTCCGTTGCTAGTGATGACGATTGTTCGTTTTTATGATGGAGTGTTTTCGGCAGGATTCAGAAAGGAATAAATACTAAAAGTGTAATTATAACACCTGGGAAGTACACCGACATCTTTTCCCAGTTTGGCACAGTCGTATCCCTATCAGACAAACATTTTGTTTGCAAGACAAATGCGCAAAAAACTAGATCGCCCACCGCGCAGTGGCACTCTCAGTTGAACTCCTCCAAATTATTTTATTTGAAAAGAAGTTCAAACGGACATGACATAAGAATTAAAGGTGAAGTAAATTGCGCATCATATTTAGGAACATTCAAAATAATTTGCAAGAAAGTCCTAAAGTTCAGTTTTTAGCTCCTCGAAGTCGAATAACTGTACTAAAGTTAAGGGATGTTGACAACGTACTGGCAAAACATTACAGAACAATGGAAATCACTGGATGTGTTGAAGTTTTACAAAAATATTCTTGATGACGTAAACGATGATGAACAAGAAAATAATTGATCATCCAAATGAACATTAGTAGTATAAGAAAGTTCCTTCGGGTACACAGGATTCCAGGCGTATGAGGTAAGATTTGTCGGCTCTTTTGGATGTTGTCACAGGCACGGTCGGTGGCCTTGTTCAACTCCCCCCTCGTCTTCACTATCTTACTGACGACCATTCCAGCAACCAATAACCATAGAAAAGATTATAATAAAACAATTATTTTATAAAAAACGAATTTAATAAGCATTCCTTAAATATATCGGCTCACTACTTTGGATTTTTATTTATTTTCCTACAAAAATATCCATTTGCGTAGACACCTTCCGCTAGAGTGTATATTTATTTACGAATTCAAAGATTTAATTTTCTATACGCAAGAACGTATATATAAGTAATTTTAAAAAACATTGAATTCTTCTAATCCAAATAATTTTTTACGAAATAAAACTTACAGTAGGCCAGAAACCGTCATGCAATCACATTTTTAAATGTTAATCACTTTTTTGTATAATGCGATATTGCATTAAAATAATGCTAATATCAATGCTTTTTTGTTTGAAAAAAAATTATATACAAATAAGGTGGTATTCAGCTCCTCATTTTTTGAAAATCAAACTGCTAGGATGTTCAGACGGGCTCGCGAAGAACCTATCATAATAGGTGAAGAGTGCAGACGACAACATGACCCAACTGCGGGGAAAAGAATGGGTCAAGTGTTGACGACCTCCTAGTCAAGTGTAAGTGAACTGACCTTGATAGCACTTGAGCTGCTGTGTGGCTTTTGACGTTGTGCATTACTTGCGTAATAAAATTAGCATGTTAAAATTATTATGAAATTTGTTATATTCACATGCATACGAATGCAGGAGGAAAGAGTAGTCACTTAATATTGAGTGATAGAAATTTTATTTACGTAGTAAATTAAAATTTGCCAACAGTTATACGTAATAAATGTTTAAAAAATTGTTCCGCAATTTTAAGTAAAAAACCTCGTTATCAGGTAAAATGTCATAATAGAACAGTGTTTGTGATATACTGCCAACCATCCTTAAGGGCTGTCTATCACAAATGTCATAAATATCACAGCGTATATAACATAAAACAGAGATTAAGAAAAATCTGCTGTTTAGAATCGACATAATACAAATGGTTTACGGAGCTGCGCCATGAAACATATGTGGATTTGTTCAAGTATTTAAAAATGCTGAACGTGTTTCGTTTGTATTTGCGGCTGCTGTAATAGAGTAATGTCTCTCTTGGAAAACGTCTATCTCATAGACAGGAAACATGACGGCAGGATACATAAGAAAAATATGTTATTTGCAGGAACAATAATTTCCATGACAAACCGATTAACTGGTGTAAAAAATTATTTACTAAAATAAAGTTTTACAACACATTATGTTCAGACGTGAGCTACCATTCAACTACAGGTAATGAATTCCACGCTATAACACCATGTTGGGTGTAGATGGTCTATAGGATAAGGCATTCGCGCAGAGCACTCCAGGCCTACGCGCGCAGCGGCTACACTGACACATCGTCTATATCTGGCCTGCCAGAATTTGGAGAGCAGAGGGGTAGGGTGTTCGAGCGAAAGTGAGGTTGGGTCTGCAACATCCGCTGCATAGCGTTGAAGGTCTATAACATCAGATGTATTCGGGGCGCGATCCCAAGGTTTCGCAGTCGTCCATGCCATCTGAGCCTGCTAGTGCAAATTGCGTTTATTACCGGCAAAATAACTGTTCTAACAGATAAGTGTTTTTAGAAAACCAATGCAATTTATCTTATGATACACACACACACGTATTCAAAAACACATATACATATGTGTCAAAGCTCGTGGCTCTGTACGCACAGTCGTGCGGTTCGACATTGTAAACACGCACGTGCGCGCTAAACATCGTGTTAAGAAATACACACAGTATTTGCCGACTGTTTGATTGCAGTTGAGTAGGTAGCAACGAAAAAAAAAACTCTGTGATTATATCCGTTTATAATGCTATTACTGTTTTTCCTCTCTCTAAGCCAGATAGTATATTTGTGAGCAGACACATACGTATCACACATTATCTGTGACGCATTTTCTTTTCTCAGGAACAAAATATATATATACTATTATGTTATTTCATATTCTACAGGTTACTATCAAACTCACTAAATAATGTAATCCTAATATTAACGGACAGTACAAGAGGTTGTTTATAAATTCAATTAACTGTCAATAATTTCGCAACACCGAAATACTCGAACAGAAAGAATAATTGTGTATAAAGATAAATACTATATTTATTTCATTTCTGCAGGCCTATCCCATCACACGAGTCCCATATAAATTAAGAAATTGGTTAGTAAAAATAAGGGTCTTCATTTGAAACCAATTAAAGTTTCGTAGGAAACAGACGTTTGTGTAAAAATCTTTCCAACCCTTGCCTAGACTCGTAATGTGTCCACTAAATATTAGTAACCCGTTTGTATGGGTTGCATATGGGTGAAATGCGTAATAATGATTTTAGTCGTTCAAGTTCCAAGCAGAACAAAGTCTTTAAAAGTTTTTGTGGAGAATACTGCAAAAATTTTCATTTCAAAACAATTTTAGTTTCATAGGAAACATAAATGTACGTAAAATTATTTCCGCCTAATGTGTGCAGAATACCATGAAAATAATTTTTTGTAACACACTGCTCTCAAAAATTTGTTTCATGAAAAAAATATTTCTTGTTTAATAATTGAGAATGAGAGAAAAAACACTACCGTGGCCCCTGTGCTAACATGAGCTGCATATTACTTGAGCAGGATAACGTAAAAATTATTTTATCAAAAGCTGTGTGCGTCATTGGATAATAATGCATTAATCGATATTTTTCCACGATAAATAGACAAAGTGGAAGTCGCTGAACCACATGCATCATTTTATTTAAAGTATACATATAATCAGTCATACATATAATCAGCCCATGGTAGCTTCGACTTGACTCCCCTTCAACAGTTTACAAGGACATGGTTCCTGGCTGTGGTCCGTTGTGTATATTTGTCTGCGCTTTGGCAGTTTTTTCGGAGGACTTCATTTTGTCAACAAATTATTTCGCATTCACATTTTGTTAAGTATGTAAAATTTTTTTTCATTTCATTTTTTAATTTGTATATAACATTTTTTCATGTCGTTCATTTCCAAACTTTTTTGGCGACTCCAAACATAACGTATTTACTTTAATATCTGAAATTTTTGAAGTCAAATTTAAAAAAAAAAATAAAAATCAACATATATTAAAAAATCTTATTTTAAATGACATGATGAATGACATAAATCCTTTAATGAAAATCTATATATATATATATATATATATATATATCTTTAATGGCGAGTTCACTTCTCGAAGTCTTCTTCAGTGACCCAGAAATTGCAGCGGGCAGGGAAACCCCACCACTTGACGTATGCACATCCATTATGTCGTTTCAGCACCTTCTGGAAAAAATTTATGTCTGGAAACTTCGTCGGTTGGTTCTCCTCGGTGTAAAAACCGGAATGGATGGGTATGTTGTTCAGATCTTCGAGATAGTTGGTTCTCGGAGCGTAGTTGCATATACGTCGCACACGAAACCGTTCGGGGCTCCAATTCGCTGTGAACCCTTTCTCGAAAACGCCTTTGTGTTTAGAAATGCGGACAAGCTCACCGATTTTGGCTTTAGGCTTACGTGGGTCCTTCCTCTTCGGAACAGGATACACGGTCCGAACCAGGGAGTCGTCCTTGACATCTTCGGGTTTCATGCGAGTAGATCAATGTGGAGTAGAATTATATTCGCGGACGAGTTTCGGCAGTAGCTCAAGCCACCTGTAGTTTCCGTTCGCCGCGAAATGTGTCTACATCTTGTCCCTCAGAGTCCTCTTGAATCTTTCGACAATAGATGCATTGAGATTGCTGTACATGGAATAATGATTGAAGTTATGTTTTTTCATCAGTGTCTTGAACTTTGTATTGTAGAATTCTTTGTCCCGGTTGGTTCGCAAATTAGTCGGGATGAGTATTTCGTGCGAAATGTCTGCCATGGCAAAGGTGAAGTCATGTGCATTCTTCGACTTGACTGGCTTAGCCAAGGCGAATTTGCTATAGACATTGATGACTGTCATCATGTATTTATTGCCCTAGTTGTACCAAACATACGGTATCATCTCGATGAGGTCGGTTCAAACAGATCGCTCATCCCACAAATCATGACCTTGCAACAGCGATCGTTGTGCCTGGTGGCTGCAAAGATTTCATGTGCGATTCCCATCCGACTTATCGTACGTAGCCTCCCTCCTTCAGTTCTTCGATGATAGATATATTCTCGTTGATGTGCGAGTAATTTAGAGCCCTTTCCGAAGCGACCAGTAGTTGTAGACAATCCACCAGTTCGTTTGGGTCGTCCCAAAACACTTAGTCGATGATCTTGTCGTCTTTCTTCTATCGACAGCCCCCACTTTTCAGTGATATGCCACTGAAGAGGTCTGCACGAATGTTGATTTTTTCGTGATCTTCATCATTATAAGCACCAGTCTCATAATTGCTATCTTGGTATAGTGCATGCATGAGTTCGAGTAATGTTTTAAATTCTATAAGGTAAGATTCTGTAAACTCCCTGGGCTCCTTGCAAAATAGAAGTTCATAAATCCTGGGTGTTCCATGTGTCTTGTTACCGCCTGATTGGATTATCCCACCTATTAGAAACTCCTTTTCATCAGCACCGAGGAATCATTTATCGTTTTGCCTGTATACACAGTATGTCGTGTCATAATTACAAGATGTGTATGTTCGTAGGCACCGTCGAGCCAGAGCATTACCTTTCAGGGCTTTCTTCCATACCATTATCTTGTGCGCCAAATCTACAATCGATCTGTCATCCCGATATGTTTTTTCATCATCCATTTGTGGAAATGGAAATGAAAATTTTGTATTTTTATACGTATTTTAACATTCATCCGAATGTTTTATATACATACATGTTAAAGTTATGGCCTTGTCAAACCGGATGAATATTTTCGAAACATGCTGTACATTCGTCATTGTCACTGTGCGACTATGAATCTCAGTCCCCTGGCCACATGTCCTGGAAAAGAAGGACAAAAAGAAAATGAGATTTAAAACTACAAAGTTAGTTGCCAAGTCCCTATATATTTTTTCTGTGACATATTAATGTCACTTATCAACTTTCTGTCTTCATGTATTTATTACTTTGTAATTTAAGTTCCGAAAGGATGAGTCTTATTTGTAAACATTGTAAGCACGTTTCGAAAGTGGAACTTCCCCCATTGTCTGGTTGCCATGGATGGGGTGAACATTAGAATCATTTCTTCGCCCAACAGCGGTTTCTTTTTATAATTACAAAAGATTCAACATTTGGGTTGTTATGACAATAGCTAATTGTAATTACGAATTCATGATGTGTGACTGTGGAAAAAAATGGGAGGATTTTCACGGAGGCGTACTTTAAAATACAAAATTTCATCGGAAATTTGAAAACTTCTCTTTGAACTTGCCGAAATCCAGAATGATGCATGTAGATGAAAGAGAACCACAATACGTGTTCATCAGTGATGAAGCCTTCGCTTTGCGACCTGACTTTTTGAAATCATTTCCTCAAAGAAATTGAACAAACGAAAGAAGTGTATTAAATTACGCTTCGCAAGGGCAAGAACATAAGCAGAAAAACTGTTTGGAATACTCGTCGCACGATATAGAATATTTGACTTAGCTTTAAATATGAGCTCGGAAATCATTGAAAAAATAGTTATCGTCTGTTGCGTTTTACAAAATTTCCTCCGATATCGATTTACTGAAGGTAGTTTCTGTAGATACATAAAAAACTAAATATATTGATGAGGATATCTCTGACGATGTATGGTTCAACGTGGATTACGCACTATTGAGTCTTATTTATTGGATCTAAAAAGCGGAACAAATAGAAGAGCTTCACCGGATGCATAGGCTTCAAGAAATACGTTTCTACAGTTGTTCAATAATTATGGGAAAGTTTCCTGGCAGGAAACAATGTGTGGGTTCTAGAACCTAGAACTTGCACAGACCACTAGTACTTTTGCGATTTATTTAATATTTTACATTTTTACATTCATTTCAAAATAAAAATTATTTTCTGTTACAACTTTATTGGCACTTCTGAGTTACATAGAAAATAATAATGTTATATGGCAGATTTAAACTCCTTACCTGCACTATATATACCGCTCCTACATTCGACTTCGGAAACCTCGGAATTTCTTGAAAATCGAGACAATCTAATATTTCGTAGTACCACAGGCATGGTATATAAATATTTCCAGCCTCTGCACTTGATTTTTTTTTTTTTTGCTGCAATAAATTTTGTGTTCTTTTCTCCAGGACATTCGGATAAAATCGATATTTTTCTTCAAATTAGGAACGCTGGCGCAAGAGTAATTCTGAATACGTTTGCTTAGCAGTNACAATCTAATATTTCGTAGTACCACAGGCATGGTATATAAATATTTCCAGCCTCTGCACTTGATTTTTTTTTTTTTGCTGCAATAAATTTTGTGTTCTTTTCTCCAGGACATTCGGATAAAATCGATATTTTTCTTCAAATTAGGAACGCTGGCGCAAGAGTAATTCTGAATACGTTTGCTTAGCAGTTGTTCATAAGCAGCATTCTTCTTATCTCGTGTGTTGTACTCCTTGGATTTCACTTTCCACAACTCCGGTAACGATTTATACTGTTCAGTGTTTCAATAAAGAATTCCAGGTTCCCGGTTCTTACGTTCATTGTTTCGTATTACTGGAAGAACAGAAAACGCCAGATCACAAATGCAAATGATAACTTATAACCGTTTTCACACGATAAACACTGTTAATAAATTGTAAACGCTGCACCTTTTACCTATCCGACGGGACGAGAGCTAAATGTTTGTGAGTTGTACGGTTAGAATGCATTCCGAATCCATACACGATCAAACTTACTTGTCAAACCATTAGTCTTCAAACTACTTTCCTGACAAAATCAGAAAAAAGTCAAACCCTTCATCCGACCATCCAACTCACGAATTTCACGCATACACGATCCAATGTATTCGTTAAACAGGCTTGACAAGCCAAGACTGACATACTTGCTTGGTCGTGTATGGTGGCCCTAAAGCTGTTGGCGACCGATGACGTCGAGCGTGTTGCTTTTTTCGTCGTTGGACAAACTACGGATAAGAAGAAGAAACGAAAATTGACCTCTTGCGAAACGTTGAAAGAAATTCACACAAAATAATTTTGACATTCACTGTTTTGCAAATTGTGTTCCTATATAAATGGAAATTACAAAATTCTTGTAGGACGAAAAAAAAAAAAAAAAAACACACACACACAACACATTTATATGACACAGCAACTACAGTCAAATTCAATTAGATAATAACTATTGTTGAGTCTAGTAACAGGTTTAGTTTCCTCGTAACATCGGGGTCCTGAGAGCCGATGAGAGTGTAAGCGAAGTGAATACGCAGTAGCACCAGTATGCAAGAGTGGGAGTAACGGGAGATTCTCGAGAGAAACCGCCGACCTGCGGCATCGTTCGGAAGACACCCCACCGGGAAACAAAAACCGTCCTCCTTGGTAGGATGAGGGCGCGCTCACCATTGTTAATAAAATGATGACTTGTGTAGTATCTTATGTATCGTAAATGGTTTTTGTTACGTGTTAGACGAGACTGTAAAATATTCTCGTACAGAATGTGCTGATAAAAATTTCGAAAACTTTCTGTATGAATCTTTAAAATGCTTTTTTAAACTGTTTATGATTTACAATACCGATAGTAACATGCTTAATAGCACATAGCAACACGGTCTGAGATGGCGTTCGTCATCGACTAATTGTCGCTTTTTTGCGACACCTCATCGAATCGCTATATTGTGAAACCAGGTTGACGTTAAATATAACACCTTCCTTCTCGTAAGACGGAATTCTCTCTTTCGCACACGCGCTCATTTAATATTTTCGTATCGTGAGGTCGCAATATATAACAGAGATTTTCAAAGCGACAAATATGTGTTGCAAGACCTTAAAAACCAATTTGTCGTCGATGGCGGTATTTTGGTTTACTCATATGGTAATGCCAAAAAATAATTTACGAAATTCACAAATTAACTGTTTATGAATAAGTCTTTTTAAACTGCAACAACTTTTACTGGAGCTATGATTCAAATTAATTTTTCAAAATATATTTTAGCTTCAAATTTTTATTTTTTCCACAGGAAAACCTATTACTTCAGATTTGTTTGTCACTCAGAGAGAAATATTTAGTTGCTCATACTAAATACATATACTTGAAAAGTACTTGCTTAGAGTGAACAATATTTTGTTCCCTCAACTAATTGGCTGTTCCTCCAAACACCTGCATTCGTTCCTATGAACCAAATAAATAATTAGAAATTGATTTGTTGAGTAGAACAATTATACAGTGGTTGTAAAACCATCTATTTGTATGTATTTCACGAAACTATTTTACAAGAACGTTCAACTAGGGTTGAGTACCATTAACTATATATATATATATATATATATATTTATATATAATTAAAGAATATAATCAGTATTTCGTTTGATGCACTTACCTGTACAAATCTGATATATATTTTTACCGAATTTGTTGTGGCAAAAATATTAGCTAGGCCCAGAACTGTCAATTATTTGTTTGGCTGCAGTGCAATCGTGACATAGGGTTTGAGATTTTCTTCTTAATCTTCGTGAAAATTAGGTTATCCATAGCGACTTTTTGTTAATCAATTGATAGTTAGTATCTGGGTTTGCCAATGCATAGCATTTGGACGTTCAAACTCCGGTTTCGAAACCCGGGGTACTATTATAATTTTTGTATATTAACCGAAAATGTTAAATATATGTAGAGCCGTATATGTCTTAAGTTGAACTAGTAAAACTTTTCAAGTATGTTGAAATAGATATGTACAACAGAACAGTTTTGTTTGAGAAAAACATATTTTATTGCCGCTACAAAAACAATTAAACTTGTCTGGCTTAACAACACATTTTCCTCAGTGCAGGACACATAACTACGTTATTTGGCCTTACTGTGTAAAAATGTATTCCTAAGGTACTTACATAAATTCTATACTATTTAATAAAATGGTTGTATCAAAGGTTTTGTGTATAATGAGCATAAGTAGTGTGTGCACAATATAAAAAATTTAACTAAATATTTATAATGAACACTTTTTGTTACAATTATAAGAATATACTCCACTCCCTCCCAAACATCTGCTCATAGTATTTCTTTCTTCACAAGTTGAAAGCAAACATTTTCAAAGAGTGTATATTTTTTTCCCCCTAAAACATTTATAATGCTTGTGCATGCGTTTGTGTGCACGCACACTTGAGCGTGCGTAGAAACAAATGAAATATCACCCTTCCCGAGATTCGCAGCACACACGCAACACACAGAGAGTAATTTTTATTTTGCTGCCCCTCTTTCCACCTTCCATAATTTTTTTGTCAAGTTGCCGCAATTTTTATCTTTTTGTTTCGGGAGAGTTTTGCTGGTTTTATCTGTGCCGCCCTTTGTTTACTAGTTTGTTAGCGCCTGACGGGTTGCCGGTTGTTGTCGGCCCGGGGTGGGTGTTGGAAAGGAGAAGGGGTTTGCTACCCCTCGTTTGTGGGAATGATGTTGGAAAAGGAGGGGGGTTGGCGGGCGAGCCGAGGGCGGGCATGTTTTTCCGAGCTTCCACGGACCGGCAAACAACAGCAATTAATAACCCGTCACAGGTCGCCGTAGCATAGCCTTCTCGCTCGCGCTGCGTCGCTTAGCACCTGACGGTTATTACGTAGCAGCGTCGCTAAGTACAGCGACGTTCAAAAGCGACCTTCTAGAACGTCTACGCTGAAAGGAAATTTTCGTGCGTCGTAATAACTTTTAACTCGAATAGCGCCACCAAAGAAACAAGTTTTTTTTAACCAAAGTTAAACGTTGGTGTTATTCCATGTATTATTATTTTGCTTTAAGTTAATACTGGACACAAAATGTTTTACAGTTTTGGAAGTATTTCAGGAATAATTTATTTGTGGGTATTCAATCTCCATTATTCACCTACCCTACAACGCAAAAAATAATATTTCCTATCGTTTAGTTTTGTGAGTGTGCAATTCAAACTGTTGTTGTGCTTACAGACTGAAAGGGCCTTTTAACTTCAGTGTCCTTATTACAATTATCATGTCAAATTATAAAAAAACGTAAATGAAGACTATCCACCGTTTATATTCAAACATGTGGATTGGTACTATTATTCTTTGAGTTTTTTTAACGTTTTGTATTTTAGTACATACGTGTTTATTATAAATGTAGGGGTTTATTGCAATGTTTGATATCTCACGTGCAACGGTGAACCAAGTAGTTTCCTAAGGTACTAAGTTGAAGTGTTCATTATATTAAATAAAACCATTTTTGTAATTTAACTTCAACAGATTAAACGATAAAATTGTATTTCGTATAACCTTACTGACTAAAGTTCACACTAAAATTAAGTTGTCCTGAGCACTAATAAAATTAACGTCCCTAACGAGATAAAAAAAGACGTTTACTGACACATTAGTTAATTTAGCTGTTATTTTTTAATGTTTTGTAGCATAAAAAATCGCCTGTAATGGTTTTAGTATTAGTTTCTTTACCAAATTGGCCGAATGGTGTTCGTATTAGAGGACAAAAAAAGTTCTAGCACACGTCGTTATGCCTAACGGCGTAGTGCCTAAAACGTATCACCTATGGCGTAGTAGCTGACGGTGCAATGCCTAACGGCGTAGCGCCTAACGACATTATGCCTAAAATATTATTTGTAGATTAGTATTAACTCCTTAACGACTGATTGCGAAAGGAGTTTATTAATTTCTTGTTACAAATAGATTTATCTCGATGGAAAGTAAATTGATTAACAATATTTACCTCCAAACTTTGCTATGTATAATGGTTCCACTCTTACTAGCGTGAAGGCAGCCTCAAGTAGAATGGTTTCAGAATTCAAAACTAGAGTTTCGGTCGTACATCGTTTCTAGCCTGTTGGAAGACCACAAGATATTTTACCTCGATATGTCACTAGCAGTTTCTCAGTGAACGTTGTTAATGCAGTATCACAGTTGAGAGAACCGTCTATGGACGTTCTGATGGTTACTGAACGTGATTTACGTAAGCTTTAGTTTTAGTGTTGTAGTNGTTGTTAATGCAGTATCACAGTTGAGAGAACCGTCTATGGACGTTCTGATGGTTACTGAACGTGATTTACGTAAGCATTAGTTTTAGTGTTGTAATTTTTAATGTGAAATTAAAGATAACTGATTACTTTTCAAAATATTTAAAATAAATTCTAGTAATCTTAAGCGATGTNTTTTTAATGTGAAATTAAAGATAACTGATTACTTTTCAAAATATTTAAAATAAATTCTAGTAATCTTAAGCAATGTTGTCACTAAAAATCGAAATTTAAAACGTTGTCTTCAGGTGCAGTCATTTGGGGTAACTTTTTTTCATCTGTCTGATTTTATTTTAAATGAAGGCTCGAAGAATACCTTCACACTTAATTAAATATTAATTATTTGACAATTAAATTAAATATTTGACAAAGAAGTATACATCAAGGTGGAGACTGTAAATCTGTCGTTAAAAAACGAAAAAGTGTGATACGATGTTACCCTTAATTAGTACAAAGTTACCCCAAATAACGTTACTCAAAATTTTTGGTAGGTCTGATGAATATTCAATGTAATATTGGTCGTAGAAACAAATTCTTAATGCAATTTTTCAGGTCTCGCTTCATTATTTAATTGACAGATATAATTAAATAGCATTTAAATAAAATATAAACTGTAATAACTGCAGGGGGTGTAGACGAGGGGTTGAAGAGGTTCCGGGTTCTATACCTTCCCCTCCCCCAACCAACGGTAAAATATGGACACATTAAAAAAATAAATAATTATACTTATTTCTCAGAATAAATAGAAATTTTGTAAATAAAAAGTTACGCTAGAAATAAAGTAATCAAAATAAAACAATTTTTATAAAAATTCACATTTATCAATTTTCACTGTTGTTCAGCTAAACGTATTAATATGCGCTGATTTATCATTAAAGTAACCTACTCTTCTCCCCCCTTCCAATAAATATCTACCTACGTTATTGATAACTGTAATATTTATTTTTGAAATGCATATTTGGGTGTACTACAATGTTTGTTTCACACGCACAATTCTTCAGTTAAACAATTCGTTTGTGAAATTCTGAAATAATGATGTTCAGATGGAATTGCATGGCACATGCAAATATACAATGTAAATTGCTTAATTGAATTTGGTTAAGAACGGTTGAACAACTGGATAAATATTTTTCATTGTTTCCTATGTAAAAAATTGTTTTAAAGATGTAGCCATATCATTTATATTTTCCTGTTAATAAAACGGTTTAAAGCACCGTGCATATAAAAGTTTTCAAGTAAAAGGTTTGTTTAAGAAGTAGCAATCTTACGGAAAAAATATTCGTTGATGGTTCTGTTTTCATAGAATTAGTTTTATAAATGTATAGCATCATACGTAATGTTGTTATAATGAATGCGTAATATGATGTTGTTTTATGACTTATAACTATTAAGCACTACAAAATTGAAAATAAGTTTAAACTCTATGTGTCTGACATCAATAAAATATGTATATTTATTAGATTTCAGTAAGGACATCTCTCCATTTGAAACAGCCACCATACTGGGTAGTAAGAAAGCTTTATTTACGCCATGCACAGTAATTTTTCTTTGAAATTGCATTTTAAAATAAATTGATCATATATAATAGAGTATCTATTATTTTCCTAGTTAAAAATAATTTTTATAAACTTGTAAACTTTAAATTATTTCTTATATACGACCCTTGGAGGTGTTTAAGTTCCCTGATTTTCACATAAAACAACTGAAAAGTTTAACTACACTAAAACTATTCCGAAATAAATGCCGAATAATATAAATAAATATAAATGTTNTAAAACTATTCCGAAATAAATGCCGAATAATATAAATAAATATAAATGTTATTGGTCGTCATTAAATGAAAAATCATTGACCAACAATTAAAAGTATTGTACAAAAAACATTATATTGGTCGTATGAGCTATAATGATAGTAATTTTAAATTTTCGTCTTTTATTACATATAAAATAAAAAAAAAAATTGGAGAAAGAATTCTGGTAAAGTTTTTTTTAAGGCGGTGTATTATTTGAAGGGGATGCTTTAGAAATAAAAATTTATCATGTTCTTGCTAAGGATTATAACGATGTAGGTTATTTTTATTTTTACCATGCAATCAGCATTATGGGAGTGTTTTATTACGCTCCTAATAGTAATTTCTATGAAAGATTATTATACAATTAAGGGAGGAAAGGGAGAAGTTCACGTATTCAATTTTACCTCAATCTTATTATTTCACAAATAACTTGTGAAGACTTTGTACGCTGGAAAAGTAAAGTAGATACTTGTTAAAATCTGACTAATTCTTAACCTAACACAGAGAGTCGTGAGGTAATGAAAGAATTTTTTTTTTCCTGCAAACCAAACCCGCGCCCTCTGGATCACTGAGGAGGATGAAATCACTGGTACGTTCCGTTATCCCAAAAGGGCCCAAACACACTCAGTTTTACAATACGTTCTGCCTGCACAGGCATGAGCTTTGTACATAAAATGGAACGTGTGTGGATAAAACCTGTGTAAATGTGTATTTAATTTTCAGACTTGTGGGAAATCAGATACTGTCAGATATTTGTCCCGCGCAGTTCTGAACTGAACCCGGCGCACGTAGGAGGTAGCACAGGTAAATTGCTCAGTAGTAAAGAAAACAGCGTGTGCGAGTTGTTTACCTGCATAGTATATTGATAAAACGCGGTTAGTAAAGAACTATTCAAAAGGAACTTTGATGATTTATTTTAATGCGTATCGCAATGAATCGAGTTATGATTACAACAGCTCGGTGACATCACGGCAAAACGGATAGGTGAACGCCTTATCGCAGTTCAGAAGGGCTGCAGTGCAGAGAGGTGTTTTCCTTTTTTTCAATAACAAGCAATATGTAGCTTCTGCAATAACACAAACCGTGATGACTAGACATCATATACAACGACGGAGATATCTTCCATTTCTTTTGCCCTGAAATGAAGTAAGAGGTGATTTCTATAATCAGAGTTCGCCAGCAATAAGGAAACAGACATAAGTAACTACGGAATGATTTTTCTCTGAGTCCATGCTGGAGTCTTCATGTTTAATTGCGTTGAAACAATAGCAGCTGTATGACCTTTACAAAACTCACACAATACCCGCTTTTATATAATATCTTATAAGTATAGTACAAATGCTGGTTTAACTGGCAATGAACTTTAGCATAACTGTGCGTGTGAAATTACGTTGAGAAAACGAACTCAACAATAGTAGTTTTCTTTCAATTTGTTCTCATTGAGGACCGCGTTCATAATTTTTATATACTGGCCCAGAAAATACCCCAACTATTTTGGTAAATTTAAATTTATTCAAATCGAAGTTTAATTTCGTCGTACTGTGACAAATTATTTAGGACTTACAAAGTTCTGAAAGGACGATTATATATAAATAAATATGTTGCCCAAACTAACACGAAAAATTTAGAAATATCATAAATACCTGTATCTTAAATAAGCAAAATTGTTCCTGCATATATATGCAAGTAATAGCGAGCGAGTGTGTGTGAGTGAAGAGATTATGGGCGGCTCTTAACAGCGAGGTCTTGAGAGCCAATTAGGGTGAAACGAGGTGAGTGTGGAGCGGCGCCGAAGTGCATTGGCGAAGGAGGCGGGAGTGCCCTGAGAAGGGCTGCCAACCAGCGGCATTGTCCGGCACGATTCCCACATTCGAAAATCCGGGGGCGACTTCACCGGGAATAAAGCCTGGTTCACCTTGGTGAAAGGCGAGTAGTCTAACCACTACAACATTACGGCCCCTTGCAAGTAATAATGATTAGGCACTAAACTACTTAGATTAAAGAGCATGCGTGTCAAAACAAATCAAGCAGAAGAAATTGTTAACCGTATTATCTAGCGACTGACCGAGTTGTTCTTGAGAAGTAATGTAAGACTATAAAAATAAATTAGTTTGCAGCTATTTTCCACAATTGCGGAATAAATTTAAGTTATTCTGTCGTGGATACAGTGCACACATTTGGTAAGTTGCCACAGAAACACTGGTTCAAATCAGTTTAATGGTACAAGGATATGACACACACCACAACGAGAATAACACCACTGCTTTGAAAATGAGGGTACTATTACCAAAAATTTTATATCACCTACTAGATTACCCTTCTCATCGAGATGAGGTGAACTCGATAGAAAAGTTACTGAACTGTGATTTTGATGTAAGATTCAATTGCAGGTGAAATGTTATTATCATATGTAAAATGTAGCGTTGCAAGAACCGGTACGCTAAAACATATGAAACCCTACACGTATGCCACACTAAATGAAATAGTTTGATAGGTCTTGAGGCTGACCTTAAAAAATTATTCTGAATGTGTTCACGACTTTAAATTTCTTGTAGATTTCATTCACAACACATGCCATACACTTTAGTGATACAAAATCTANAATGTGTTCACGACTTTAAATTTCTTGTAGATTTCATTCACAACACATGCCATACACTTTAGTGATACAAAATCTAATTTTTCAGTATTGTAAATCAGTTCTACAATTTATAAAATACCAGCAGAAAAAACGGGACTCATACAAATAGGCTTTAATACACTGTAATAAATGAAACCGGCAAAAAAAGGTTATTCATAAAATTTACTGAAAAAGTAAACCACAACAGAAAACAATATTATAATACTTGAGAGAGATNAAAAAAAGGTTATTCATAAAATTTACTGAAAAAGTAAACCACAACAGAAAACAATATTATAATACTTGAGAGAGATAACATAGTGTTAACTGCATTTATACCAAGATGGACGAGCAAAACAATACCTTTCAAAAGAATAGATGTCATTTCACATTTCGTGAGTCAGCATTCCAAATAAAATCAAATTTTGGAATAACTTTGAGCAAAACTGGGGCTCTTGATAAAAACCAGTACTCAGAATATTCGACTTAAAAAATAGTTGGTCTCACAAATGTTTAATAAAACTATAAAACGTAAATTCCAAACTGTGTCTACTCATGTGAAAAAAAAAATAATTTTTTGTATAGGTTATCTTTATTAAAAAATCGTTGTTTAAAGAAAGTGATGTTCAACACTTACCTTCTCTTCTCTCCAATTAGTGTCGAAAACTTCCCTTTTAGTTACTTTTGGTATTAAAATATTAATTTATCATTCAAAATAATTGATAAAATCTAAGACCCAGTACAAATACATTATATGCTACTGTATCGAAGACCAAAGTATGTAAACACCACATTAATAACGCATTGATTTATTATAAGAACGAAGAATAGCGCAGTGTTATACACAGAGGTGACAAGTCACGAGATAGCAATGGGCAAATATACAGATGGCAGTATTATCGCATTCAAAATGTATAAATAGACAGTGCATTCGTTGGGCTTTCATTTGTAGTCAAGTGATTCATGTGAAAAGGTTTCTGACATGACTGTGGCCACACAACGGGAATTTACAGACATAGAACGCGGAATGGTAGTTGTAGCTAGACGCATTGGAAATTCAATTTCGGAAATGGTTAGGGAATTCAACATTCCGAGATCCACAGTGTCAAGAGTGTGCCAAGAATACCTAATNAATGGTTAGGGAATTCAACATTCCGAGATCCACAGTGTCAAGAGTGTGCCAAGAATACCTAATTTCAGGCATAACATTCCACCATCGACAACGCAGTGCCCGACCACCTGCACTTAATGACCGAGACCAACGACGTGTGCGCAGAATGGCCAGTGTTAAGAGACAAGCAACACTGCATAAAACAACCGCAGGAATCAATGTGGGACGTGCGACGGATGTGTCCGTTAGGAGAGTGCGGTGAACTTTGGCAGTATTNATGTGGGACGTGCGACGGATGTGTCCGTTAGGAGAGTGCGGTGAACTTTGGCAGTATTGGGCTATGCCAGCAGAAGACCGACTCGAGTGCCTTTACTAACAGCACGAAATCGCCTGCAGCGCCTCTCCTGGGCTCGTGACCATATGAGTTGGACCCTATACGACTGGAAAACCATGGATTGGTCAGATGAGTTCCGATTTCAGTTGGTAAGAGCTGGTGGTAGGGTTCGAGTGTGGCGCAGACCCCACGAATCCATTGACTCAAGTTGTCAACAATGAAAAGTGCAAGCTGGTAGTGGCTCCATAATCGTGTGGGCTGTTTTTACATAAAATGGACTGGGCCCTCTGGTCCAACTGAACCGATCACTGACTGGAAATGGTTATGTTCAGCTACTTGGAGACCATTTGCAGCCATAAATGGACTTCATATACCCAAACAACGATGGAATTTTTATGGATGACAATGCGCCATTTCACCGGGCCACAACTGTTTGCAATTGGTTTGAAGAACATTCTGGACAATTCCAGCAAAATATTTGGCCACCAAGATCGCCCAACATGAATCCATCGAACATTTATAGGACATAATCGAGAAGTCCGTTCGTGCACAAACTCCTGCACCGGCATCACTTTCGCAATTATGGACGTCTATATAGGCACCATGGCTCAATATGTCTGCCGGGGACATCCAACGACTTGTTGAAACCATGTGACGTCGAGTTGCTCACTTCGCCGGGCAAAAGGAGGTCCGACACGATATTAGGAGGTATCCCATGACTTTTGTCGCCTCAGTGTATGTCGCAATTATACGGATCTTTGTACACGAATGAAAATTCTGAAAAACCTAATTATGTTAATTTAGTACATATTTAAGTATAAATCGTATTCAAAAGCTCTTCTGAACAGAACTCAATACTATATGTATTATTTGATCTACCAATTATAGCTCTACTCTTGTATGTCGTGTACAAGAAAATTATGTGATTAAATTCATGAGATAATAATGATGGTTCCTTTTCGGTAAAATAACTTTAATAATATTACCGAGATCATCATATATGCTGTTATACCATTAACCATTGAAGGAGTTGATATGCTATACCAAATAATAACCAGGATACCAAGCGTTAAAATTTTTAGAAGTCTTTATTTTATTGATATTTTTAAACTATGTGTTACTTGATTGCGATCAATTTAATAGGGAACAGACTTGAAAATAGAATTTTGTTTTTACTTCAGTGAAAAGTATTTCAACATAAAAAAACAATAAATATCATTAAATTATCTACGCTTTTTATACAATCAATTTAGTAGGCCTTATATAAAAAGTTTGTTAATGTTTAAAAATTATCTCCTTTAAATATTTGTACGTTCAGTTTGTTATAATTCACATCTCCACCATACAAAATCATTATAAAAATGTTTGAAATTTTTATAATTTTGTCAACATTTTCCTAGAAATTTTGTCTTATTTCTGACACACTATTTGGGAACTTTTGGTTAGATTTTGGCCAAATAAAAAAACTAAAATTTTTGTGTCTGCCACTAGAAAAAAAAATTACATAATAATTCCAATTTTTTTTAAATAACACTATTA
Source organism: Clitarchus hookeri (assembly GCA_002778355.1). Classification (NCBI taxonomy): domain Eukaryota; kingdom Metazoa; phylum Arthropoda; class Insecta; order Phasmatodea; family Phasmatidae; genus Clitarchus; species Clitarchus hookeri. Next base: position 558,262 of record NQII01001003.1, read on the forward strand.
AATATAACTGAAAAAATATTTGTTCACTTCAATAAGTCAGTAAACTTATAATTTAACCATCCATTTTTGTATATAAAATTAAGCCTTATAATATATTTTCCACAATTAATTGGTCCAATTATTATTGCTTTACTGTAGTCTGGTAATAGTACAACATTTGTTTTATTTTTATTTTTGTTCATAAATTAACACACTAATACCTCCTTAGTCAATTTTTTTTATTTAGTGTATAATATTTTTGTATATATGTGGATAATAAGATATTTAAATTTACTGATAATAATTCGGTTTTGAATAAGTAACTTAACTATGATATTTGTCATAGTTACTGTTACTGTTACGAGTATACTGCCGCACGGGGTGGGGGTTTTATGCGAGGATTCGGCCCTGTGGGGGGTGACCAACCTCGACCCTCCCCCCTCCTCAATCACTGCGAAGACACACTTGCAGTCCCGTCGCCGGGCGGCCGGGAACGATTTACAGAGTATCTGGATGCCGCCCCAGCCCTCCTTACCTATGCTGGAAAAGACAACGTCTTTGATTACTCCATGAACTTATTTTAAATATGGCGGCTATTTGAAATTTATATTAATATGTCATATCTCAGAAACCATTTTACCAATTTAAACCAAATTTTGCATGGTGACACCTCAAGGTGTCAGCATCTAATTCAGAGGTGAATATAGTTGTCAAACCACCGTTTTGGAAGATAGTGCCACATAAAAAATTTAGCTTTTACGTTATATATTAAAAACTACTTAGCCAATTTTCGCCACATTTGGCATGTATATAAAACTATTATAGTCCAGATAAATGTAAGCAGAAAAATTTAATTACATTTAAAAAAAAAAAAACCATACAAATATTTAGATTTATTTGTTTAAACTACTTTACGTTCTAACCAATTTAAACCAATTTGTTGTGTATAATAAATGAATAAATTTTTTGTGTATTAAATCGGGAAGAAGTGTTTGATTTTTTACAAATTTGGCAAAAAAGAAGTAATGCGGCAGTTGATATGTACAAATAGGTATCAAAAATGCCAGGCACTTATTTTGAAAATTGAGTCCATCTAGAAATTTTAGCATAGTTAGTCATTTAATGATTTCCATCTTAATGTTGTATGCTGGGAATATACATAACAACATAAAATGTGTCCACACAAAGCCTTCTTTGTCCTACATTTTGTAAGATAGCGCACACTAATAAATAAATTGTCATTGCATATCTCGGGGAACAAATGAAATATTCCTACCAAATATGGCAAACAAGTAGTACTGTGGTAGGTGATTTTAACAGATATGTTTTAGGTATGTCAGACTCTTGTTTTCAAAATGNACAAAGCCTTCTTTGTCCTACATTTTGTAAGATAGCGCACACTAATAAATAAATTGTCATTGCATATCTCGGGGAATAAATGAAATATTCCTACCAAATATGGCAAACAAGTAGTGGTAGGTGATTTTAACAGATATGTTTTAGGTATGTCAGACTCTTGTTTTCAAAACGGTGGCGATATGTTTAGTTTTAGTTTAAAATGTTATATCTTCGAAACCATGTAATTAATTTTAGCGAAACTTTATATTCTGGCGGTATATATTAGAGCCATCAAATGTTTAAACACAAAATCTTTTTACGCCACTTTGTAAAACTGTATCACATAGCAAACCAAAATTCCGTGAAATATCAGAGAAAAATAAACTATATATACCAAATTAGGCAACCAATTAGCACTATGGTAGGCGATGTAAAATATTATTCTTTCAGTGGGTCGGACACATATTTTCAAAATGGCGGCCATATAAAAATTTTAGATAAGAATTTTATCGACGAAACTACACAACAAATTTCAACTTTACTTTGAATGCTGGCATTATTAATCATATCCGTTAAAATGGTCAATTAAAAGCCTAATTTCTCCGCGATTTTGTAAGATAGCCCCACATGAATAAATAAAGTTTTATGTCATATCTCAGGAAGCAATAAAACTAATATTTTTTAAATTTGGCGAAGTTGTTGTACTGCGGGAGGCCATATTTTATTATAGGTTTTAAGTGTGTAAGTCTCTTATTTTCTGACTGGCGTCTATACAAACATTTAAGATTAATGTGCTATATGTACAACTATATAACAAACATAAATTTGATTTTTTATATAGTTTCTATGGCAATCATTGAATCTGTTCATACAGTAACTTTTTGTCCTCCATTTATGAAAATCGTCATATGAAAAACAGAGGTTATATGTCATAGCTCGAGGACCAATGAACTGATTCATACCAAATTTCCCGCATGTGTTGCTACAGCAGGGTATGTAAAATAAAATGTGTTATGTGCAGAAATCATGTCTTAATTGCGTATATATAAATAACTTAGTTTAATTAGTTATACCTATAAACACGTTTAAACAAAATCCAACCAAATTTTGTACACAAACCACATTAACTAGAAGCATAACTTATGCATACAGAAATCTTCTTTTGACAGATTTTCTGCACAAAGTGTCATGTGAGTAAACTGAACATTTTTTATATTTCCCGAGAAATACAGTTGATTTGAAAAATTTTTTGCACATCTACAGAAGGCCATGTAAATATGCATACTTGAAAAGGTGACAGGCAATAATTTCTAAATGGTGGCCATATAAATGATAAATGATAGATTTTGTATATCTATTTAAAAATTTTACAATTTCAATAAGACATTTTATGCTGACAGTATTTCACAGAAACACCGAGTAAAGAGCCTCGTTTTAAGCAATTTTGTAAGATATCACCGTTTAAAAAAAAGTTTCTTTTGCCATATCTGGGAGACCAATCAAACGATTTCCACTAAATTTTTCAGACACGTAGCGTTATGGTGAGCCATGTATAATTATTTGTCTTTAGTGGCTCAGACACTTATTTTCAAATGATGGCCCTGTCAATATTTCAGGTTACTGAACTCTATCATTCAAAATATTAGACTGATTACATGCGAAGTTAATGCAGTTAATTGCAAGATAGCTTAATTTTAAGAGATTTTCTAAATTCTAATTTTGTGTAAGTCACTGGTGTATTTTAATTGTCTTTGTACTGTTTCATATGTTTCTGGATTCATCTCTAATTATATTATTGTCAATGAGACGTTAACACCTACTTGCGATCTAAGCATTTAAGAACTTCAATAAAATTTATTTGCGACCACGTAGAGGAAAGTAGTCTCATTAGTTATTAATAACTTCTTGGTTTTTATTTCAATACTAATGAATACAGGCCTACGTAATAAATGAAATTTATGTTGGGTTTAAGTGTAGTATCTGATAACACTTCAAAATGAGTAAGTGATATTCTATTTTCCTAGATCTTAATCACAAATTTTTTGGGGATGGAATAGAAATCGCATTTCAATTATAATAATTAATTTTGATAAATATTTTAAAATAAAATCTTTTATTTTTAGTTTTAAAATAAATATTGTGTAAAATGTTTTAATAATATTATTTTATAAACATTAAAATTGGTTTAGTTTTCAATTTGAAAATTTTACTAATTGATAAAGTTTTTAATATGTGAACTTGACTGTAATTGTCCACAAAAAAATATTTATTGAGCAAAAAGTAACTTAAATATAGAAAAAAATTTTTATTTATTTATTTTGTAACGTTACAAACGTCTTATGTTGGGAATGACTAGATAAGACTGAAAAACAAAAGAATTGAGGTAGTTTTCTGCGAACATGATAATTAATAGAAAAGTCGAGTTTGTATTTCATTGTTTTATCTTAGTTAAAAAAATATTTAAAAAAATCGTGACTATCAAAATCTATAAACGACGTACGAAAACGGTTCTCACGTAATACATTTTCGTTCTTTTGATGTACTTTTATAATAGTTCATATAATTTGTTTTACATTCTCATTGCCATATTTAAAGACAAAATAATTGTTCCTGATGATTTGAAAAAAATTAATATTTATAGTAATGCCCGGAAACTATACAAGAATTAAATAGTCATCACCCATGCCCGTATANTTTGAAAAAAATTAATATTTATAGTAATGCCCGGAAACTATACAAGAATTAAATAGTCATCACCCATGCCCGTATAATTAATATATTTTATCACATAAAACTATAAAATTTTCCTAAAAGTCATGCGATAATTAAATACAGCTCAAAAACTTATTACCAAAAGCTATTAAAAAAATTTAAAAACTTTCAAAACTGAATTTTTTTTTTAAATATAACTTATTAAGAAATCCTATAAATTTCTAGAAATTATATCTAAATAGTTATAAGAAAACCTTCCAAACTGGTCGTTTNACTTATTAAGAAATCCTATAAATTTCTAGAAATTATATCTAAATAGTTATAAGAAAACCTTCCAAACTGGTCGTTTTTATAATAACCCTAAGTCTTATTTATATATTGGTGTGTAAATCTATACATGTTTATAAGTGTGTGTATATACATATATATATGTCTCTATGCAATTTTATACACTAAAGAGCCAAAAAAGTTGGTATAGGCGTGTGTATGCAAATAACAGAGCAATGGAACCAATCAGAGTAACGCGATGCGGTCGGCAGTGCCTATATAAGACAACAAGCGTCTGGCAAAGTTGCTAGNTGGAACCAATCAGAGTAACGCGATGCGGTCGGCAGTGCCTATATAAGACAACAAGCGTCTGGCAAAGTTGCTAGAAGGGTAACTGCGGCTACAATGGCCGGTTATCATGATTTAAGTGAGTAAGAACGTGGCGTTATGGTCAGCGCACGAGAGATGGGACATAGCATCTCCGAGGTAGCGATAAAATATGGATTTTAACGTACGACCATTTCATGAGTGTGCCGTGAATATCGGGAATCCGGTAAAATATCAAATCTTCAACATCGCTGCAGCCGGAAAAAGATCGTGAGCGAACGGGACAAACGACGACTGACGAGAACCATTAAACGTGACAGACGTGCAACCCTTTCTCAAATTGCCGCAGATTTCAATGCCTCCTGCATACCTTCAGACATTNTGACAGACGTGCAACCCTTTCTCAAATTGCCGCAGATTTCAATGCCTCCTGCATACCTTCAGACATTAGTCGAGTCCATGCCACGTCGTCTTCTGCGTGCTTGCGGGGGTCCTATATGATATTAGGCAGGTGTACAAGTTTTTTTGNCGAGTCCATGCCACGTCGTCTTCTGCGTGCTTGCGGGGGTCCTATATGATATTAGGCAGGTGTACAAGTTTTTTTTAATGTTTCAGTGTATATTTATACCACATATATAAACATACAAACAAACTATGTAGTAATGTAGATATATAAGATTGTTGTTTGTAAATTCATGTAAGATCTCATTATGTATGAATTTATCAAGAAGTATGACGACAAAAGATGTCATAAATGTATGTAAATGTGTGACAACACCCAGTACGGTAAGTACTAAGAAAATGAGGCAGCCGAAAATAATAAATAAATAAATAATTAAATAAATATAAATAGGAAAAAAAATTCTTCTTTTAAGATGTAGAAGTCAGCTGATCGCGAAAGGAGCAATCTTCTCTCCCATACGGTGTCACGCGCCTAAATGATCACCAGGAAACGTGATTACCGATTAAAATATTAAACTTATATATCGGGAAACTTCTGGTAAAAGCCAAAACTGAAGCCGTCAAAGAGAGTTACACTAGAGTTAACAAAGAGGCAAAGTTGAAGGGAGAGGAAAGGAACATGTTGCCTACTGAGAGATAGTTGAATGAATCATTCCCATGATAAGGCACCGTGATCGCACGAAAATAGCTAATGCCAACTCTGGGTTAAAATTAAGGGCCCTGTTACGCACGCTCTCAAAGTTCTTCAGCGATGACGGTCAACGGCGAGGCGTGAAATTACTTAATATATTTGTATATATTTAAGAAATTCATAATCCTGTATTAACAACTGACTATTTGTGACTTACCTTTGTAAATTATTTCAAATATTTCACAATTAATTAAGTTTAAAAAAGCATTTTGAGTTTTTTTTTATTATTTAAAAAGCAAATATATATTAAAATATCCATTTAAAACCCAGGTTATATTTCTTCACCATTTGATATGTAGTTTTATCANAAAAGCAAATATATATTAAAATATCCATTTAAAACCCAGGTTATATTTCTTCACCATTTGATATGTAGTTTTATCATGTTAAGTTTTCTTTTTATTTAAATTTATTTTTAAATATAAATATTTATCTTTTTGAGAAGTGTGTGTAAGTTAAAAAATAATGTTAAAAACGCATTATGTTTGGAAACCACACGAATATTTTTTTTTATATATTCCTATAAATGTAAAGTTATTTTGCTGTTTATTAGTTTGTCCATTGGGTTATAGCGATGACGGTATTTTAGATCAATTTCAGTAACAAATGTTAAATTAATTTTGTCTTTCTTGGCAAAAAAATTAAAAACAAAGTGAAATAGAATTGTTTAGTTCTCTTTTGTAACATATACTCAAGTCTGGCAAGCTAACAGTGAACTTTATGTGATGAAACCCTTCGACTTTTCTTTATACTATTCTTGTATTTAACTTTGGTGACACCAGGAGGGAAATTATTCATACGATTGCTGTTTCTGCCTTCTAATAACGTATTTCTTAAATAAATACCCGAAGAGGCCAATTAATAATCAAGAGACTGGTGTACCCTTTAGAAAGTAAACTAAAATCACGCAATTATGTAAATATTAACTTGCATTTTTCTAAACAGCGTAGTGCCTAATGACGCAATGCCTAATGGCGTAGTACATAACGGCACAAAGCCTAATGGCGCAATGCATGACGGCGTAATGCCTAAGTGTGTAACGCCTGATGGTGGAGTGCCTAATGGCAGAATACCTAATGGCCTAGTGCCGATAGGTGTAATGCCTATAAAGTGTGTTAGGCATGACGCCGTTAGGCATTATGCCGGTTCCCCAAAAAATATACGAGAAATTAAAAATCTGAATCGTTAGGCATTAATAAAACTGGTTTTTTTTAGGACAATTTTAGTGACTCCAAAAAATGTATTTAAAAGTTTTGAAAACGAAAAGCTCAATATGGTACAACTAAATTGCAAAGAAAAGCTTCGAAAACCGTAATCCAAACTATAAAAATATTACATTCATGTAAAAACGAATATGTCTTGGTATTTATTCTATAATTGGAACTTACGGTAGTATTAAACGCATAGTTATTATTCTTTAAAGCTAGTTTGGTTCTAACGGATTTTATGTTCACATTGTTTTAATGATGAAAGTAATCAACATAATTCATCTAACTGTCACACATTATCATAGGACACTGGATTTAAGAACATATCATTCTTCTCTATTTCAACTACCCATAATTATCATTAATTTACGATCTAGGTAATTATAGGAAATATAAATAGAATAATGACAATTATTTACTTTAGTTTCATACATAATTAAAATAGTACATTATTAAAATAACATCCTCACATGTGCAGTGGAAATATGCGAATTATTTATATCGGTCACTCTTAGTGGTAATTTATGCACGTATTAAATTCTGCATCTAGCATATCTAATTAAGTGCATTATTTTCTGATTATAGTTAATATATTTATGAAAACCATTTTAATTATACTGTAAATTCTTAATATGTGTTACGACACAATTTTTCTTCAGTCATCATGTAAACGATATTGTACGGTTAAAAGGTCTTATGTGCTAAGATCTGTAATGCAGTTTCCGGCAAATGGTAGTGCAGAAAACTACGTCGTTATCAAAGAATGAACTACATATAAAATATGCCTAAACTGCGTATGAATATACTTTACACATATTCTAACAAAGTAAGTAATTCGATTGTATACGTATAAGTTCTGAGACAAAGGATTGGTTTCTTTTTCATCTCTTGTGTTTTCATCTTTTATAAAACAGTGTTTAATAATAACATTTGTATTAATTTTTGCCCTATTAAAAAACAGCCAAAAGATTTTGATCACTTTGCATTGACCGAAATTTGGAACAAATAACATATGACCAATTATCAGTTCCCCAGTAAGATATTTATACCAAAAACTTGAATATTTCACTCTCTATTTCTGTATATGTGCGTTAGTATGCAATCGTGGAAACAAATATCACTATTAAGATTCGTATTTAGGAAGTAAAAAGAGAGCAAAGTCAGTCTAAATAAGGATGTGAATAGTTTATTATAACTTACAGTTCGTGGCTCCCATGAAATACTCATCCANGCAAAGTCAGTCTAAATAAGGATGTGAATAGTTTATTATAACTTACAGTTCGTGGCTCCCATGAAATACTCATCCTCAAGTAGGCTGAGTTGAATAAAAGCGAACTATAAATATTTTTTAATTACATGGAAGCAATGGCGAGTGACATTTACGCATAATGAAAAACGGAGTTACAGTAAAGCGTTTCTGTTTAAGCCGATATGACATATATTCTTGATAGTGTTATTTATTGTTATCGAATTTAGTGAACCCTCTTATCATAAGTATAGAANGCAAAGTCAGTCTAAATAAGGATGTGAATAGTTTATTATAACTTACAGTTCGTGGCTCCCATGAAATACTCATCCACAAGTAGGCTGAGTTGAATAAAAGCGAACTATAAATATTTTTTAATTACATGGAAGCAATGGCGAGTGACATTTACGCATAATGAAAAACGGAGGTACAGTAAAGCGTTTCTGTTTAGACCGATATGACATATATTCTTGATAGTGTTATTTATTGTTATCGAATTTAGTGAACCCTCTTATCATAAGTATAGAATAACATATAATAGAGTACAAATAATTAAAATATGGTGTAGTTTTCTTTTATATATTTCGAATTAAACACCGTTTCTGCAAAATTGTTATTATTAAATATTTATTACACTGGTGAATATAAAACCAGTAAATTATGCACGAAATTTGTTAAGTTCTTACTACTACACTTTCAAAAAAATTATATATATTAAACTTTAATTAGTTTTTCCCCAGAAGCAATTACTTTGATGTTTCCCAAGAGTAACCTCATAAAGTATTTTATAGGATACTAAGAAATTTTGTATTCGCTGGTAATGCAGCAAGCTGAAAGCCACTAACTTTCATTGAAGAGTCTCTGCATAATGAAAATGTTACCAAAATAACGTGCAGGTTGAAGACATTGACTGCACTGAGAACGTGTCGAGCTTCTTTGACCCTCCTTTGTTCCGCTTTATCGACATCATGAATGGGGCCTCGGTGGTATTGCAACGTCTATGATAGTAAATATTAGTTTTACTGGGCTAGTTTACTGCCGACGATTTTCTGAGTATTTCTTTACTGAGAAGACGTGAAAATTCGTCAATGTCTTAGAATTAAAATTTTAATTTAGTACATTCAACTATTTAACTTGCTCTTACGTATCATATTGGCATTTATATTTTCAATAACATTTTCTTCTGCGTTAATACCATGAGTTTAATATATATTTATTCAGAATAGAAGCCTCAAATTTTTTAGTTTTTCAAGGCTACTCAAAAATACCTAATAAATTACGAATAATTGAAGTTCACATATAAATATAATAACTTTTAGTCCGTTGGAAGAATATAACTCTCATAATAAAGAATATAAGCTTATATATCATAAATCCAGTAACGCGCAAAATTTCAGTACCTCTGAGAAAGCAATGTTCACTCCAAAACGTTTTGTGAAGAAGGCGTTTGGCATAAAAGTTCTTGGCTATTCGGATACGTAAGCCTCTCAATTATATTAATTCTGTCTGCAGATCTACTGAAATAAACTTCTTCATTGAAATATTAAATAATTTTACTCTCAAGTAGTGAAATAAATAATGATTTCATTTTGTTACAAACTGTTTACAACTATATCATTATGGCTTATGATTATTAAATGTAAAAATATATGGTTTCAGCGCTTTTACCGTTTAATAAAATTTAACGGGAGTTATCAAATTATTAATGTTTGACAAGTTGCCATAAATTAAATTTAATTTCCTTCTTTTACTTTAATTGTCGCTGGAAATATTTAGTGAAAAGCAGTATTAACATATTCCCTAAAAATATATCTCATCATCTTATCATAAGTTTATAACACAGAAAAACGAGCCCAGAGTTTGGTGAGGGTATAGTGGATAATTTTACGTAAAAGCATTTTATTTTAAAATTCATGTATTTTGTAATTTTTTCCTGGAAGTGTTTCCTAATCTTTTTGTACTGTTGAATACCATTTATTTATTTTGGAGCAAATTTTATTGATGAAGACATATTCAATGATTGCAGCCTTCATTTATACCAGAATGTGTACATAAAATATTTAGAATATTCCACAAACCTTAAACTTTTATGTTGCTGTGTCGTTCCAATTTTTCAATAAACTGCAAAAATTAATATAAATATTTTTTTTTGATATAACGTTTTTATGATGAGGACTAAATTAATTTGTCATGAAATTGATGATTTTCAAGAATAGTTACGACAATAAATGGAATTGAAAATAATAGTTAAAACTTACTAATATCATAAATAATATGTTTTATTAAAATAAGCAAACATGTTATGTAATAGGTATATAGACTTGCTTTAATACCCCATTTTATGATGTAGTCCCTTACTTGGACAAAAAAAAATTGTTTCTGAGAAATAATGCAAGCCATAGCTAATATCTGGGATGTACATGCGAGAGAAAAAAACCATTTTTTCAAAAAGAGGCTTTTAACATAGAAATAAATGTTTGAAAAATGAATGACTAAATACTATTTTTGGCGGAACTCTGAGTGTGTAAGTATAAATACATCAAAATATCTAAAATGAAGAGTAAACCTTGTATTTAGGAATTGCGCATTATCTCGGAGGCAGTAGTGACTGATCGGTCACGATTACCAATGTTCGAAGGGAGGGGAGGCGATAATTCCACGCCAGGGCGACACTCTGGCTTAAGTCCTGGAGTCCGCCAGTCGGCTCACTTGATCGCACGCCGACCGGGGTGCTGTTAGTCGGCGCGACCGATTAATTAACGGCGGGCTTAATGCGAGCCCCTGTGGAGTCACTGCGACCCGAACGTCGCACGAAACGATAGTGGCCGAGGTGATCCGTCGCCATTCGCCGCCNGCCCCTGTGGAGTCACTGCGACCCGAACGTCGCACGAAACGATAGTGGCCGAGGTGATCCGTCGCCATTCGCCGCCACCATCAAGTTCCATGTGCAATTACCCGTTTCATAAACTTTCACGAAATAAAAACTTCTTCTCACCCATCATGAATTAAATACACGCGTCATAGACTATTATTNGCCCCTGTGGAGTCACTGCGACCCGAACGTCGCACGAAACGATAGTGGCCGAGGTGATCCGTCGCCATTCGCCGCGACCATCAAGTTCCATGTGCAATTAATTACCTGTTTCATAAACTTTCACGAAATAAAAACTTCTTCTCACCCATCATGAATTAAATACACGCGTCATAGACTATTATTTAACTGTTTATCGTTTTTTAACATTACGGCGTTGAAGTCGAGATACATAAGTACGCAAAGACAGAAAACCATGATTATCGACATTCTAAAAAATTAAGAAATGTACATGTGGATTTGATATAAGTTAACCGAACCTCTTAATGTGAGTCGTATAGTTTTTTCAAACAAACAGTAAAAATTAAAGTGATAAATTTAAATACATGTAAGGTTACTGTTCAGCAACGACGTGACAAAATCAAGGTTAAGGAACCGTGCATTTGAAACAAGGGACGAAACATACAAAATTTAATGCAAGAGGAAATGTTTTAAATAAATTTGAGTATAATAACATTATTTTCTTAACTAGGCCTAAATACTTATTTTAGTAAAGAAAAAAAACAAATAAATTTGGAATACTATTCACATTGGCAACATTGCGGTATCTTACAGAGCGTACGACCTAAGTGGAAAAATGTATGTTATTGTCCGAACAAAACGTCTTATTTTGCATGTCTGTCAGGGTCGCATGTCTGTCACGTTTAATGATTCTCGTCAGTCGTCGTTTGTCCCGTTCGTTCACGATCTTTTTCCGGTCGCAGCGGTGTCGACGATGTGATGTTTTGCCGGATTCACGATATTAACGGTACACTCGTGAAATGGTCGTACGCGAAAATCCAAATTGTATCGCTTTTTCGGAGATACTATGTCCCATATTTCGTGCGGCGACTATAACTCCGCGTTTAAACTCACTTAAATATTGGTAAACCTCCATTTTAGCCGCAGTAACAGATCTAACAACTTTGCCAGACGCTTGTTGTCTTATATAGGCGCTGCCGAGCGCATCGCGTTACTCTGATTGGTTCCATACCTCGGTTATTTGCATACGCACACCTATACCTGTTTTTGGAATGTATTTTTAAATTATTGATATTAATTTAAGGAAATATGTTCAAATAAAATTTTTTTATATTTATACGTTTTGGAGAATAATACGAGACCTGCTCCTAAAGTTTGTGAATTGGCGGCACTGCGCCGGTTGTATGGAAACGATTATACATAATTTCCCAGAACGCGTGCAAAGAACCACACCACGTGAATCCTGAGCGCAAATAGAGACGAAAATATTTGTGTCAAATTGTCGTACGATATCATTTTTCGTGCACAATGTGGCGACACTGCTTGGAGTTCGTCCCCTCTTGCGCTCCGCAGATATCGCACTACCATTGGCTTGGCCATTATATAATGGGCGTGGGTTCAAATCACGCCCAGTCCTAGCATTTGTTTAAAGCTTACATAACGTGTTCACCATTGTGCAAATTAGGTGACTAATTCCGTGCTGTGGTGCTACATTGTGCAGAAAAAAATTGATCGTACGAAATTTTGCCACTAACATTTTCGTCTACAATTTCGCTCACGATTCACGTGGTGTTTTTCTTATGCGCGCGTTCTGTGACAATCTGTATAAGTGTCGCCCGCGAAGATAGTCTGTGATGTGCTCTCTTTATGCGAGTAAAACAAACATGCGGTTTTGTGCTGGTTTTGCTCGTTATAAAAATTTGTTTGCCGTGTTTATTATAGACGCGAATGAGAATATTACATCGTTGATAACCATAAAACAATATTGCTATAAGTATTTTGTTGAAAATTACACCGAATTTGGGCAGGAAAAGTCGAAGAAGTGTATTGTTATTATGGGTAGATCAGCCGTGCTTAAGGGAGAGAAGTATTTTAAGGATGGTGGAAGCGGTGTGCAGGATCAGCCGGGGGGTTGGAGCCTAGCAACATCTGTGAACGATGAGGGCATTGTGAAAGCGGTTATCGTGTTGAAAGCGTGAAGGCGTTTATATGTAGATTCGCGAATTTTCAGCTAAACTGAATAGTAGTCGCGATAATAAAAACACCTAAAAATCTCTGAGAAAACGTTAAATGACTGTGCTTAAACTTGTCATGCACTAGTTTGAATATTAGGACTAATAGGATCTTGTAGTTCCACATAATTATTTATTAAATAATAAATATGAGCTTCTCTAATTTTGAAATCAATATAAACAAGTTATTTAAATTAGAATTGCTTTAAATTTACAGTAAATATTTTTTTGTGATTTACAATTTCAATTTGACCTAAAATTATTTATGCAATAGTGAATAATGCCACTCATGTTCTGTTGCAAAGTATAAATTTTGGTGTAATACTATCAAAACAAATTCGGAGATAACGTTGGGCATTTACTAGATTTCTTATCCCAAAGTATTCCTCTCGTTCAAAATTAGGTAACGAACTAGTCTGGAACGTGTTTTAATTTCCGTTATATACGATATAAATATCCAAAAGGTTTTTATATGACAGATAGTATCATTATATATAAAATGAGTGTTACAGTTTTTTTGATGAGAGATAAAAACAGTTACGAGAATTTGATTTCATGGATTAATTTTCCATTATAAAATAATATTATTATATCATTTTCATAAAGTCTAAAATGATAATTGAAATACCTTAGTTAAATTTTATAAAATTTTTCCAATATACGATTTAAATTTTGTCAGATAACCTAATTGTTCCACTGTTTTTAAAAAGTACAAGATTCTTGACGAAAAAATTGTGAATGTGGTCAGTTTTATGTCTGAATAATTATTACCAAATCTTCAAAATTAATAGTATTTGTTATAAACGTCAATCTTAAAAAATATTATCCAATATAATTGTAAAGCGTAAAAATTTATGATTTTTTTTTGTATTATCATAAAATTACCTAAATATATTAAGATTAATTTAACAATTTTACAATAATATAAAAAGTAATATTTATTTTATGTTCACTGATTTAATGAATTTAAAATAACTGTAGTGAAATGTATCTTTTAAAAGAGCAAGTTTATTATATTTTAATGCGAGTAATAATTAAAAATTAAATAAAATAAAGAAAAATAATAATCAAAAAAGATAAACATGTAACAATTTTTATACAAATGTAATGGCAACTTAACAGTTCTTACCAAAAGAGAAAAAAGGAGTATTCGAAAGTTACCAATACTTGAAACATCCAAATTATTCGATTTAGATTNGTTCTTACCAAAAGAGAAAAAAGGAGTATTCGAAAGTTACCAATACTTGAAACATCCAAATTATTCGATTTAGATTTATGTGTTAAAATCTTAACAAATTTCCATCATGCTGCGGAAGATCTTATATTGTGAAGTGTGAAGTGGCCTTTATAGAAAATCGGTTATTCCTAGTTATTAAGTAGCAGTTAGACGAGGCACCAAAGTGCTGCTATATTAATGTGATCCAAAAAAATATAACTTTTGTTGGCAAGTATAACTTTGACATGTTAGTCTGTTCAGTAAGAAAGATTCACTTTTAGCGNAAAAAAATATAACTTTTGTTGGCAAGTATAACTTTGACATGTTAGTCTGTTCAGTAAGAAAGATTCACTTTTAGCGTTGTCAGCAAGTTTTATCTTGACATATATGTCCAAGTAGAACTGCAAGGTATTTTTAATTTTGTGTTAACTAGAGGAACCCTATTTTAATAAACTCGTCAATTTTTCACGGAGTAAATTACTTATTTTCCTCAGTTTCCAATATTGTTGTGTCGTTTGGTATTTCCATTTAAATGTCCATTCTAAGGGACCCCTAGCAACCCTATTTGTTTCTTCTATATATTCCGTAAGAACATTTAAGAACACTGTTAATGATCGGCAACTTTTATTTCAACCGAATACGCAGTTCCGTGAGCTGTTTGTAATTTCCTTTGTTTTGAAAGGACAGAAGACGTATTTGGCATAAGCCTTCTCCATTTGCTACACTTCTTACAAGTACACTTTTGTCACGCCATTTTCTTACAGTTATTATTTCCTTGCCATGTCACTAGAAAGTACGCTAAACGGTGCAGAAAACTAGGCCATAAAGCTGTTTTTCAAAACACTTTTATTCACCTAGACCTAGAAGTTGTAAAATAAAATAAGGTACATTTTAAAAATAATAAATTTAACAAGGCACTTTTATACAGATTCCTTTTTCAAAATATGAGCATAAAAACAATTTAATTGTAAAAATTTTACGATATAAATTAAAAACAGTAAATACAAATAAATAATGCCACAAATGTAAGTTAATATCTTATTTTCTAAATATTCTTAGATTATTAATATTTTGAGTTCCCTATGAAGAATTTTTTTATCGCATTTGATGGTTTTGGGTATAGTAATTATTTTGCATTCAGCTCGTAAATAGAGTAGAAACCATTCCCTTTAAGTCTTAAAATATTTCAAACATGAGCATAAGACGTATTTTACAAAGCAGCAACCTTTTTATTGATAACCGATTTGCTGTGAGAGAAAATAATTATTTTATGCAAACATTTCACTGTAATTCTGGAATACCACCTAAAAATGACAGATTTAATTGGCAAAACCGTGGGTAAATATTAGCTGGAAATATGATCACATTACTGATAAAAGCCTGAGATATGGGGAAAAATAATGACCCCTGGAAAAATGCAAACACATATCTTNTATGATCACATTACTGATAAAAGCCTGAGATATGGGGAAAAATAATGACCCCTGGAAAAATGCAAACACATATCTTAAAAAAAAATATTTTACGCCAAAAAAATTTCAAACCTATGGCATTTTTGTAAGTCGCCGTTAATTTATTCTAACAACAAATATTAAAAACTATATGCATATCATTTTGAAAACATTAATTAATTAATTAATTAACTAATGGATTACTTATTTCATGAAGGTGATTTTTTTAATTAGGATGGACTAAACTATGCCCAACCAATACAACTAAAAATTAAGACATTAACAAGTCACTTTTCCATTGTACAGTTGCAACAGAAGAAGAATTTGTTCGTCAATATACAAAAACTAANATGATCACATTACTGATAAAAGCCTGAGATATGGGGAAAAATAATGACCCCTGGAAAAATGCAAACACATATCTTGAAAAAATATTTTACGCCAAAAAAATTTCAAACCTATGGCATTTTTGTAAGTCGCCGTTAATTTATTCTAACAACAAATATTAAAAACTATATGCATATCATTTTGAAAACATTAATTAATTAATTATTTAACTAATGGATTACTTATTTCACGAAGGTGATTTTTTTAATTAGGATGGACTAAACTATGCCCAACCAATACAACTAAAAATGAAGACATTAACAAGTCACTTTTCCATTGTACAGTTGCAACAGAAGAAGAATTTGTTCGTCAATATACAAAAACTAAACACTGAAGAAAAATGGTATAACTATCTAATTTTACTGAAGGAACGTGGAATATAAGTAGCAAAAATGGATAATTTGGATTATGTAAAGTATATTTTTCTTGAAAAAATGTAATACAAAATAAGCATTAATTAATTAACAATATTAAAAATACAAAAGATCTAATTTGTTGAAAATATTGCAATAAAGGCTTTCAGTTAAGAAGGTTTAATATTACTTGTATAATTTTAATACTTTACAGTAAAATATAATATAACTAATATAATAGATGAGAAAGTGTGTGTGTGTGTGTGTGTGTATGCTTGTAACCACTCAGTTCCATAACAGCTGAACGGATTTTGATAAAATTTGTAGTGTATTTATTTAGGTACTCGAATAGGGCAAAGGATACTTTTTATCCCAAAAAATTGTACGGTTCCTGTGGAATAACAACAAACCCAATTCTGCAACAGCTGGGAACGTGACCGAAATCAGCTCCATAACGACCGAACGGATTTTGATAAAATTTGTTATCTATGCCCTTTAGACTCTGGTATAGGAAATAGGGTACTTTTTATACCGGAAAATTGTACAGTTCCTGTGGAATAACAAGAAATCGTTACTCTGCAACGGGTGGGAACGTCACCGAAATACTTTGTTTCTCTGGTGTCAGAGTTGATCATGTCACCCAAGGACATCTGAAATGGCTTAACGACTGCTATCAATCGATAACAACCGCGACCTAATATTTAACGTGCCCTCTGGAGCTCGGAAGCGCTCAGATGTTATGCCACTAAACGGTCACCCATCCAAATGTGTACCGCTGGGAACGTTGCTTTACTTTGGTGATCGATTATGATAATTCGGTCTAGCGTAAAAAGTACTAACTAGATACACTTATTTCTTAAGCAACAATTTGATGAATCTCACGTTTTGATTTTCATACATAGACGCTGGAAAGCGGAAATTTGGTAAATACACGACAGTTGTACAGATACACTCCAAAACTAATACCCTACTTCTTGGCTATCGTGTAAAAAATATTTCCTTCGTTTTGGGTTGTCGTAATCAGTTAAAAAACCTAGGCCAACATAGTATAATTTGATAATTCTGCTTTGACATATAAGAGTTGCATTTTCTCAATGTATGTATTAGTGTATCACAGTAAAACTCAATTGTACCCGGGCAATGCCGGGCCGGTTCGCTAGAATTTTATAAATATAATGCCATGCAACTCTTGAAACTAATATTTGTCGAATATGAATATTCTATATTGTATTGGGGCCCAGTCTTACTGAGCTAAATACGGCCAATTGCTACCGGTAGCGCTGACAAATGTTCGAACTAAAGAAAATGTAGCCTAGAAAAAAAAATAAAAAGACATGGAAAACCACAAAGATCTAAACTTTTCAGCAAGAGCATGAATTTCAATATAACCACTTCTATTGCTAAATGAACCAAGTACCCACATATTTGATTGTAACACAAGTTCCAACGTCAGGTTGCGCAACAGCTCAAATTTTTCATTAATAAAACTTATCGATGCTGAATTTTAAATTGATTCAGTTCCATGGTCCGTAAGTACTCAGTCTACTTGCAGAGCACGACAAAATATTTACCAATACATTACGCAACGAATGCTAGATGCTGGAGAAGTGTATGTCTTCTCAGTTCTTTTCTGAAAAGTACGGTTTTTTATTTTGTTTTCGGTTAAGGGGGATCAGCCCATGACATATCGTTATTATTCTTTTTTTGGTGATTAAGTTTAATTTAAGAAAGTCCAACGAAATGTTTTGCAAGGCACAGCAAAAATAATAGCTTCTCATGTTTTATCATACATTATCTCCCATGTATTATCAGCATAATTTTTTGACTACTGACTGCCGGCAGTAAATAAATAAATTTTGTCATGGGTTTTACGGGAATAATAATACCAGCAGTATTCAGGTAATACAGAACAATAACCTATGCCTTCTCAGTGCCTAAAATAAAATGCAAACCTGTGACACATGTGGTGACGAATATTCTATAAATCCAAATTACGCTTACTGATAACCTTAAACAGGATATGCATTTTACGACTGTATTACGAGGAAGAATTAAGAAAAATTAAAAGAAAAAATACTAGCTGCAAATGCTTTGTACAGCTGATGGGAGGGGCTTTTTACTAACCAAAATATACTAGTATTTACTATAATGTAGTCACGCTGATAACATGGTGATGTTTAGAGTTCTGTCTCCATTACTTCACTTGATTTGCGATGATCAAGTCAGTAGTCGGTGGCTTTATAGCCCGCCATAACAAGGTTTTACTCCCGTCTTCACCATTCTTTTCCATAACCGTGAAACTTAAAATTCAGATCCGAATCCTTATCTAGCTGGTCAGAGTCCCAAGTTTCCAGCGAAAACTTTGTAAGAAGCAGAAAAAGGAGGCGGAGTCAAATGGACGTCTGGGATCAAGCGAAATGTCGAAAAACCTGAAGATGTTCAGTGAGAGGGATACAGGAGTAGTCGGGAATAATTTCCTTGCCGTGAGTCCTTGAACCCTGCAAGGAAAAGAGAATTTACAGTGCAACTATAAATAAATGATTTGATAAGGCAACGAACAAGTCAGTAATTATAAATTTATAAGAACCTTAAGTACCTATTTCAATTATGTAAATGTTACATTCATAAACTTCATGAAAATTAAAGGGCAGCGTGAAATTGTTTACAATATGTCCACGGGGCGGCGTTGACTAAGAGGTTAGCGTACTCACCTCCCACCAAGGCGAACCGGGTTCAATTCCCAGCCAGTTTACTCTAAGATTTTTGTAAGTGGGAACCTTTCCAGACGATGCCGCTGGTCAGCGGGATTTCTCGGGGATCTCCCGTTCCCCCGCCAATGCATTCCGCTGCCACTCCAGTCTCACTTAATTCTCATCGGCTCTGAATACTTCGTTGTTAAGAGCCACCCAATTCTCTCAACAACATTAAATCCATTTGATTATTTGTAAAGGATTATAAAATGCAATGGATTGTTAAGTGAGAGGAGAGGATTAATCAGTTTTTGCAAATCACTTGGAATATATACGGATATTACACTTTCGATAACCAGAAAACGATGTAATATTTGTAAAAATATTTGACAAGATTTTCTTGTTTAAGAATTATAAGGCGATTCATATATAAAATTTATAATATGGGAAAAGTTTGCCACAATTACGTTTCTCAGTATGACAAAGGTATTTTGTTCATATTAGAAACTGCGAATAAGTTTGTACTTATCTGAATACCTAATATTGAATAATGTTGATCACCAAAGTATTTAACAATCATAAATAATTAAATTTCGGTATAATTATCAATTATACTTCATGCGTCGAACAACCTTTATTTTAACTACTCTAATTGTAAAACCTTCATCATACTGGCGCTTCCATAATAAGCACTGATGAGAGAGAAGCGAATTAAGAAAATGTAACCTGCAAAATTGATTAGGAACATATTAATTAATTTCAAAACAAAGTTAACTATATTAATTTTTATGTTTACTTTGAAGAACCACCAAAGTGCCAGCAACTTTGTTATTTTTGCTCTGAATTCCTAAGTCAGATTTATTTAGAGTATATGTGGTTATCCTGTGTGTAGTGATGGAACATTGGCTGAACACTCGTAAGTAGAAACTTAAATTGTACTGTTATTAATAAAAATGTTTTTTTTTTATAATGAAAGAGTTAATTGCAATCGTACGTAAGGGAGGACTAAGCATGATGGCACATTATTGATTACAGTGGGCTGTGAATAATATGTTTCACCGATTGAGTATTTACTAAATGAATATGCTGGAGACTGTATACGAACCATCATTGAGTTCTCAAAATAAACGTGAACGATCACTGAGTCTGTTACTTTTCAGAAGCTAAGTTTACATATGAAAATGTCATTAATATTTTAAAATAAATACATAAATATACTCATGACATATCTCTCAAAATTCTTCGTTCTGGATAATTATGCATTTATATTTAAATGAAATCATTAACTATTAGGTTTACTTTCTAGCATCATACAAGAAGAGCGCATTTTTTAGAGTCGTTAGACGTGTCGCACGATCATTTGCGCTACATAGTTCAAAACGCTTCACGAAAATAAATTTTGGTCACTGAAAAATATGACCAGGTGAATGCTGTACATCTTCCAACAAACATAGAAATTACAGACCAGTACGGCTAAGCTGTATTTTGAACTAGCGACTTTTTTTTCAATACACGTTATAAACTAAAGAGCCAAAAAATCTTGTACACCTACCTAATATCGTATAGGGCCCCCGTGAGTACACAGAAGTGCTGCAAGATGACGTGGCATGGACTCGACTAATGTCTGAAGGTATGCAGGAGGCATTGAAATTTGCGCCAATTTGAGAAAGGGTTGCATGTCTGTCACGTTTAATGATTCTCGTCAGTCGTCGTTTGTCCCGTTCGTTCAAGATCTTTTTCCGGTCGCAGCGGTGTCGACGATGTGATGTTTTGCCGGATTCACGATATTAACGGTGCACTCGTGAAATGGTCGTACGCGAAAATCCAAATTGTATCGCTTTTTCGGAGATACTATGTCCCATATCTCGTGCGGCGACTATAACGCCGCGTTTAAACTCACTTAAACATCGGTAACTCTCCATTGTAGCCGCAGTAACATATCTAACAACTTTGCCAGACGCTTGTTGTCTTATATAGGCGCTGCCGAGCGCATCGCGTTACTCTGATTGGTTCCATACCTCGGTTATTTGCATACGCACGCCTATACCTGTTTTTTTGGCTCTCCAGTGTAATATTTTTATTCTCAAACAAATGGTCATTCGTTGCATTGGCAATACTTGCTAAAGGAATTTTGCTATTACATTAACAGTTGCATTATACATTTTGTCCTGCTACGACACAGGTAAACCGAATGTGTCGATTTATGTAAGAAGTAACGGAATTAAATCCTTCGAATTTTCGGATACATTTAGTAAACCTTTCAGGCCATTTTTTATTTACTGTTTCAGGTATTCCAAAGAAAAAAATTATGATGCGTGCTGTACTTAAGTCGACACAGCAATTGTTTCGTTGTCACAGTCAATGAGCTGTAGGCTATATATTCAGCTACAGTTATATGAACCAACTATGACTTAGACCTGTATGACGAGGTTTGAGAATAATTGTCTTACATGAAAGATTATTGGTCATTGAGCTTCGCAGTGGGCCGTAAAGACCAATAATTATCTACACGTGCGTTATATACACAATTGTATACACTGAGTCTGATTGGGCTAATAAACGTAGTTGATGCACACCTATTCATGTCACTCCACCTGTCTGCAGCAGTGAGTCATTCTTACAAGATGTGCTCGAAATGTCCACCTTCCATCGGAAAGCAGGCCTTTACACATATCACCAGTACAATGTCTGTAACCGGTGTCACTATTGGAATAATCCTAAATGATAACAGTAACATTTGGAGGGACACTCTGATCTGGAATCTGATACTTGTATTTACAGCGTTTCGCCGCCTGGTGCCCGAATTTTGTTGGATGTCAATAGTGAAATGGGCCTGTCAACATATGTACATGTTTGTATCTACGGCACTCTGTACGCACATTTGAGTGTACGTAATACCAATAGCGGACATAATGGCATGATCCCTTAACTAGGAAACCGTTGAACAAAGGTAACATGTTTGAATGGACTTTGGGAGTGAATATTCCTTTCAAATTAGACCAACACATAGGGTACCAAGACTAAAAAGGCGATATAAAGTTCGCCGGGTGACCGATAATGACACTATAACTTTGTGACTGTACCAGGCACAGGACATCTTGGCCGTTCAAGCACAATCGATCAGAGACGCTGCTCCCACTAGCTGGTGCCAGTAGCCAATCACAACTGTGCGCTGTTGCCTATTTTGCAGTGCTACAGTGGCCGCAACGAGTGTAGCAAAATGTTTCTCAGGTGCGCTCATAAAATCGTGAAAGTTTACATTAAAAATTCAGTCTTTTTTTTGCAAGATGTTCATTTTGCTGAACAAGTAGGTGAAAATACCAAGTCTTTATCTTCATCAGCTCGTGTTTTACGTTATCATGGACTGTGCATGACAGTTGGCACAAAATAACGTNTGCAGTGCTACAGTGGCCGCAACGAGTGTAGCAAAATGTTTCTCAGGTGCGCTCATAAAATCGTGAAAGTTTACATAAAAATTCAGTCTTTTTTTTGCAAGATGTTCATTTTGCTGAACAAGTAGGTGAAAATACCAAGTCTTTATCTTCATCAGCTCGTGTTTTACGTTATCATGAACTGTGCATGACAGTTGGCACAAAATAACGTCTATTTTCCAGAAAAAAAAGGATGCTGTTCGTTCTTCTCGTGGGAAAAAACCATATTTCATAAATACACGGAATGTTCCCACCATGCTATAAGAAGACGATAGGAAAGTCTTGACATGTGCTTAGTCGACACGAGATAATGCGTAGCGTAACAGCTGCTTCACAGTCCACACCAAGTGTTGGTTTCTGTTCCAGCATCTATCCACAGTGGCCAATACAGTTACGTGACTCGAACGTTCCTGGCTGTTTTTCATTTGCGTGCGAAATAAGCTTTCGTTGGAATTACGGCGCTAAATAAACCTTGTATCGTTACAAAAGGGAAGTTGTTCGCAAAAAACGTCAATCTATAATCTTTAGTGTGCATTCTGTTTTTTTTTACTAAATTGCACAAGAATTAAATTCTCGAAAGTTTGAGTTTCAAATAAATTAACAGGATTTCAGTAAGAGTGTGTGATGTTGGCGAACGTGTAGTGCGACGGGTATGCACAGGAGGAGAGAGAAACATTGCTTCTACGCCAACAGATAAAAAATTGTCAAGAATCGTGTTACATTTTGATTATTTTAAGACAGACTGTATCAGAATTGCTTTTGAATTTTACGATAAGGGAGGAAACTTCTGCAAGAAAATACGGCAGTTGTGCGTCAGTAAATTGGCTATATGGTTTCAACAAGTTCCATAGCAAGATTTTTGAAAGTGTCCGTTCTTGCTATAAGAAATCAATAACGGGAAGGAATGACGTTACAAATGCGCGGACAGGGAAGACGAGATTCTGCTGCCATAACAAGCTACTGCAAAAAGATAAATTGGTATATTGTGCTGTAAGTAAATGAAAGTTTTTGCATTTACATTTAACAGAGGTTACTATTTTGTAAATTTTTGGGTCATAATGTTTTAACTACGAAAGTAAAAATTTAGCAATTTGTCTGCTCAGGCCGTTTCATAATCTGTATCTAAACTGCCAATTATATAGAGTTGTGCTTTACCAATCTGTGATTACTCTATACTCAAATATCCCTCTATGGATATAGAATTGTATCTTGTATTACTACAACTGAGATTTCATGACACTCGTCTTACGACGTGATGAGAGTTTGATAAATGTGGCAACATGGTTTGGTAATGCTCGCTGGTAGGCTGATACTCAGCGGCCTAGAAGTTCTGTGCCTTGTTTCAATAACACGATCAAAATGTTAAAATAAATGTGGCCTCGTTCGATCGGGTATTTGACTACGATGCACGCATGACTTTCAATTGGCTTTGCGCATGCGCGATAGGCAGCGCGGTGATAGGCGTGACAGCGAAAGTTTCCGGGCAGTAGGCCTACATTTATATCGCGATTCTGGTGTGAAAGCGCAATGGAATTGGTGCCAAACTAAAGGTCTTTTTTCATATTTGCCCAAACAAGCAAAGCGTCAAATTCGTACCTTTCATTTACATATCCGGAAGAAAATATTATCTCCCAACGTATACGTATCATCGGAAACACAAGTCCGTGTTCCCGAAATAGCAACACACAGAACGTTTATATTTAGAAAACTGTCCACACACCGGTTACTTCCCACGTATGTCGACATGCGCCTCGTACGTTATTTCCAACAGTATTTCGAATTCAGGCAGCATAAATACAGACAAATGAAGACTCCCACGACGGGAAAGTTAAACTTTGTGGTTTACGTCGAAAAATGGTACACGAAGAGGCTACACGAACAGGACACTCTGATCACGAAGGACTCGACCTGTAGACTAAAGAAGAGGTTGATACATTTTGATATTATGTGCATGATTCCAATATTTACTATAGCATGGATATTACAACTGTCGAATTCACATCCCATTGTCAGTAGTGAGAAACGTGTTGGTTTAGCTATGATTTTTCAACACACTCATCCTCTTATATGTACGAAATATTATTACTAGCTTCAATTTATTCCAGTTAGGCCAACATTTAAACCATTTTAGAGGTAATAAACAAACAAATAGAAATGGTATGGTTAGGCACAGGGATAACGAATAGGAATCATGATTCGTCTATGATCAGGGTTGAATTATAATCTTGTGTCACGCTCGACGGCCTGGGGCAGCCATGTTTTCGGCAAAATGTCTCGTTTTACCACAAAATATTTTCATAAATAAGATATATTTTTCCTTGCAATCGAATTTTCCCTCAAAAAAGGTTTAAAATATATAACAATATTCCAATTGATTCTTTAAATGAGCAAAGCGGATTCGACGCTCCTCGGTGTATGAGCAAGTACTCAAGGAGCAAAGCAGGTTCGAGGCTCCTCGAAGTAACATCCTAATAAACCACAAAACATCAAGGTGGACTAAAGTCTCCGAGCCAAGGTCAGTGGATCAGGTGGGTCAGCGGTCATGTTTGTTTACATTACAAAATTCAACCATTATCTTATATGTGGGTGACATTTACCACCAATGCCCTTAAACTTGAAAAATCAACAAGACAACGAAAATACACTTACAAACCGAGAATAAATAACATTGCATTTCTCGACTGCCATGTTGAATTTGAGTGACGTTGACCTTGACCACAGTGCGCTTGAACTCGTTAATAAAGAAAATCGTAAACTATCAAAAAACTACTTAAGTTCGAGGAGAAAATTTTTATACAGACCATAGTCGCTATGTTCGATGTGGGTGACCTTCAAAATTTGATTCTTGTAAAGATAGCAGACCACTTCTACTCTCCTGTGGCGGCCAGCAGAAGACTGACTACTGGGTTCCCCTCCACTACCACACCAAATAATGCTTGACTATATAATTGTTCAGAATGCTGGCCCCTGTCACACAACTATTCGTTTTTCCTCTTCGAATGTGAAATAACATTTTTACATAACACATGTCCCTTCTCCCCTCTCTGTCTTCCTTCACCCACCGCCCGATTCTCTAACCCCTTCACTGTTACTTGCCCTAGCTCTTGGACTTTATATTCGATACCATCAAACTACCACCAGACTCAACAACCCCACTATCCTTCTCATACTTACCCCTCACAATATGAGGCCGTAGTGGTTAAGCAGTTAGACTGCTCGCCTCGCACAAAAGTTAACTGGGTTCAATCATCGGCCGGTTCACTTCGGATTTTCGCAAGTGCAAATAGTGCAGGACGATGCCGCTTGTCAGAGAGTTTTCTCGGAGAACTCCGGTTTCCCCCACCCCTTCATTCCCGCGTCGTTCCATACTCACCTCACTTCTCCCTCATTGACTCCTCGATGTTAAGAAGTGCAAGGAAAGATATCAACGAAAATTGCAGATGTTGCCACTATTAATGGCCAGGCAAAGGTTGTGTGCATATTACATAGTGGATGTGTTAAGGGGTCCACCACTCAGCATTGTCCATTCACCATCGTAACTTAACAAGGAGTACTTATCACTTGTATTGGCCTTGGAGCTATGCTTCAGTGACTGACATCAATGACACACATGAAATTCTGGCTGTGCCTAATTGCATAGCTGCATTCAAAGTGCAGGGAGTCACTATAAGAGTTATGGTGGCACTTCTTGTTGCTGGCTCGTCTGTCGCTAGAGGGGTGCTTTGAGTAGAAAGATGGTGTACTCGCAGTCTGCTCTTTAGGTAATGCCCTTGCTGATGTGTATGTTTGACAAGCGGCGTGCCCGTATGCGCAACACACCATGAAGAACACTCTAGCTCAAGCACTAGCTGCTGAGCTGGCGACACAGATGTCATTGCCCTGGCGTACACTATGGGCAGTGACAGCAAACCAGGATGACGAAGACAGCAGTATCGGGGACGACCAGAAGAGTACTGAGTATGCAATCATGGTCATCGTTCCCAATGTTCATGCCCCATGGCTTCACCGACTACCACATAGGCATCAAGAATGCTGGAGATTGNCATGGTCATCGTTCCCAATGTTCATGCCCCATGGCTTCACCGACTACCACATAGGCATCAAGAATGCTGGAGATTGGACAGACTGGACACCCACAGTTCATTTCCCGCCTTGAAAGCAGACCCATCCAAAACACAGAGGCATGTATAGGGAGATAACTTAGACCACAAAGCCATTGGGTGACTTTTAAACCGCAGTTACTAAGGGCAAACTTGGATGACTATTGGAGGGAAGGTCAACTTTATTTATTACTTATATAAATTTAGTGAAGCAAGCAACCCATGGAATTTTGTACAAAGAGGTGTGAATGATGTCTCTTCCCAAATTGTTGTTGAGAGAAGAGAGATTTGTGATGGAGACCAGATATTTTTGGTGCCTTACCCCCAGCAATAACCAGATGAGATCCTAGAAAAAAAGCATATTGACCACAGTAAAAGATGAAACATCATCGAAATATAAAAAGAGANTAAAAGACAGTGCGATTGAAGGTTTGTGTACTTAGTGTTCAGCATGCTATTAACATTGTTTATATACGCCTCACAATAGTTCAGAACATTGTGCGATAAAGAAGTTTGGGTAGTAGGCATTTTGAAGTTTCACGGGGGTGAACAGAGATGCCACCAATGCATATATAATACCTGTGACAAGTTGAAAACAGCAGCTAATTATCTACCTCAATCTCCGGAAACTCTTCCAGATCTCATAAGAGCTACCCAGATGGAAGATAAACTTATTCCAGAAAATGACATCAACAGATTGGTTACAAACATGCTATGGCATGTTAGGGAATTGTACAATTCACACGGAGGCCATTGGTGGTAGTAACTTGCAGTGAGAAGAAAGAAACCCTCCCTTCTTAGTCAGAGAAACAAACTATTACATTACTATTGTTGTTCTTTGGTGTTCATTTTTCTGTGATATTGGCATTTTTTTGTTAGAAATACTTTTCTTTTCAAGTTTTGTATCGCTATTGTTGGTAACGCTACATTGCTATGCTTTCTTTTATGTATATTCCATACTGCTTTGCTTCCTTTATGTATATTCCAACCTTTTTGTGAGGTGCTTATATGTAGAAAATGAAAATGTATTAGGGCATGGGCAGGGATGCTGTATTAACACTACCATGGTGGAAGTAAGAGCAATATCGTGTTTGGTAGTGTCGATGACACAAGTCTTTCTTTCACCACCCAGCTTCACAGTGGTCTGTCGGTAATGATGTTACTAGATGTTACAATAGATTTAACACATTCGATGTAAATGATTTTTGTTGGTATTAGTATTCAAATGGCCAAATTTTCAAAGAAAGAAAAACTATAATAAAAAGGAGCTGGCATTAGTTGGGGTTTGCATCTGAGAATCAAAAATTTCCTAAAATTCTAGATGTTATGTTGCTATACAGCAGTAAATAACTTTACTATATTTAATAAATAAACAAGAGAAAACCTAAACGTGCAGCCATAAAAAATTGTAGATGAACTACTGAAGCAAAATCTGGCTGTTTCCTCACGTGGATATAATTATTTGTGGAGGACAAATATTGTGTGCAATCAAATACATTCACGGTGCCCCAGATCAATAAAAAAGTTCCCAAGGAAGCGGCACTAGAATCACGTGAGGAATACGATGGAATTGTGACGATAAATAAGGCAGTCTCCCATTGTGATTCCTAAGAAGAAAAATGGGAATATTTGATTTTGTGTAGACTATTGGAAGTGAAAACTATAAACCCCTTCCTAAATATGACTCATCTAGCAGGGGCACAATTGTTTACAACCGCGAACATGAAGACGGGTACAGAAAATGTGTTATGTGTCTGGAATTCAGGGAGAATACTGCTTTCTAAATCCAAAGGAAGGGGCAAAATAATTAAGAATTATACTTTTAGGTTATGTAATGGCCTTTTCCTTTTTTAATACTTAATGGGAAAGTTTTCCCCTTCTATTATATTTCAAACTTTACTTAGATTAGACTGTTGTAACTGGGAAGCTTACTATAACTTTAGTTCATGTTTTAGTGTTTTCCATGGTAATCTTGAATCTAATATCTAGAATGAATTCTTGCCATATTATATGAGTAAAGTTTATTTTGTTGGTAGTATAGGGATGGTAGTCTCTAAATGCAAGAATAAAAAAAAAAAAAAAAAA